>ML685811.1:3165481-3203763 GCA_007922175.1 Pelusios castaneus
CGCGCGCCTGTTTGATCGCCTCCCTCTTTCTCCCTTGGCCGCCCGGGTTTGTTTTTCAGCGTGGAGACAATGGCCTTCTGCGTTCCTCGTTTCTGGGCCGAGCTCACGGCATCGCTCCGGCGTTGGGCCCCAGCCGGTGCAGAGGAAAGTAGGCCAGGACGCCACGGGTCCCTCTACAGCGTGTTTTGGCCTTTTAATCCGCAGCCCGCGTCTAGGACTCGAACAAAGCTCTGGTCCCCGGCGCTAGGCAGGGCCTGACGGAGCGGGGCGACTTTTTCATGGTGAAATTAAGCGACGATTTCCCTTCCTTCAAGTGAAGGCTCGGCCCAGAGAGCCTGCGAGGGGACCTCAGGCAAATCAAACCAGGAACCCATTTTAGTCTCTCTCCCTCTCATGTATTGGGTCCCAGGTAACTCGAGGGAAGGCAAATTAGTGGGTGAGGAGAGAGACAGATTCCAGCATACAGCTGCCCTCGCTGTCTGGGAGTGGAAGGAGTGCTCTACAAAATGCACGAAATGCCAGGAGCTTCCTAGTCCTTCTGGCCTAAAATAGACACATTGATTTCGGGAGGGAGGAGAACAGATCTTGAGGCCCCATCCTTCGTCCCTGGGTAGTTTTGGGGAGGAGGGGGCGCTTCCTTGGCCGCCCTGTGTTGGGGCGCCGGGACTGCATGCTCAGCTGGGGCTAGCCGGTGGAGCTAGGGCCCATTTACACCAGTAGAGGATCTGGGCAATTGCTGGGGCCGGGGCACCTCTCTGGCTTTGCAGACGGTATTTTGGGCTTTTTCGTTCTCTGCCCCGGCTCATTTTCCTTCATCGTCTTCCCCACCAAGTTTCCACGGGCCCTGTGCCTATTTCGGGACGCTTCTCAAACCTCTCCACGCCAGCGGGTGCTGGGCAGAAATCCGTCTCCTCGCTGCAACAGCTTCCTGGAGTTTTTTTTTTTTTTTCCTGGAGGTTTCCCTTCAATGAATCATTCCTGTGCGCTGTTCTGGGGGCTACAGTCTTTTAATGTCACGTCACTTAGGACGATATAGAAAGCAGAAGCGCTGGGTGCTGACATGCCAGAATTCAATCCTTCTTCTGGGGCTCCTCTCCTGTTTCCCCGTAGCTCTTTGAAAGCTCGGGGCTCGGCCTCGCCTTTGTTAACTCACTCATCTCTCCCTTCGCAGGGCATGGAGGGGATAAAAGTGTTTCTCCACGAACGGGAATTGTGGCTAAAATTTCACGAAGTGGGTACAGAAATGATCATTACGAAAGCTGGCAGGTAAGATTCATAAGAGGAATGTTTCTGTTATTAAAAGGACTGGAACGTATAGATAGAAACGGGGGCACACGGAGACACGGCTACACAGATAGTGGTGCGCACATATCGCACGCATATATGTATTCGAGTGTGTATACAGAGAGAAAGATTGAAACCTCTTTTATGATCATATCCGTGAGAGGCAAATCTAGGGCTAGATGTGTGTCTTCTGCCTGGCACATTTGTGTCCTACGAGTCAAAAGCTCATTTTCAATGAATATAAAATCTAATACTGGCGTATAGAGGCAATTTCACAAACCCAAATTCAAACAAAGAGAAGGAAATAAAAATATAATTGCCCATTGGAAGCGACTGATGTTTTTAGGCCCTTTTCGAATGGTGTTTCAAGGACTCTGGCTAGATGAGGGAGAAAGGTTGGTTGGAGTATTTTCAGAGGGGGCCTCAGCTAGAATATATACTAACAGAAGATTTGTTTCTTCTGGCTTCTTATTTAACCAGGAGAGGGTTTATCGTGAATCCATTTCCCTGGAGAATTTCCACACTCACGCTGGTTGTAACCAGTTAGCCAAACCCTTACATTGTTTCATGCAATTCAACACGGTGAGCGATTGATTGATGTATTAGGAGCAGTTAAATATTTTGAAAGGTATAGTTTTCTCTGTTTCCAGACGTTTCTGTTGTGTTCAGATCTAGGCAAATACACACACACACGGGACGCTTCCCAGTCATTCTGTTAAAAAGTATACATGGTCCTGACGAGCTGGTATTTATGTATCTGTCTAGAACACCGGACAGGTTTGCAAAAACAGATCGATCACCTCCACGGCTGGCCTGGTAAATCTAATCCATTCAAACCCGTCTTTTGAGTGCATTTGGTGCCATTGAGCATTTTCCTTAGTATTCATGTTTTGGGGGCATTGCAGGGCCCGTTTTGAGGAAGGAGCAGGGAAATAAAAGTTAAGCAGAAGGGGAACTGGTCATCGATTGAGACTTAGTATCGCCCAGCAAAATGCTTCAGGAATCGAAATGTATTGTTTTCTCTGTTATATTAAACTGAGCAACGTTCATACGCTCATCGTAAACAGCTCGACACAGGAAAATAGTCACCAGAGAGAAAAATAGTTCGAGTCCACAATATATTGACACTGCAAACACACAATCTCTAGCCTCAGACCTGCATTCTGCTCTGTTTTATTGCACTCTTTGGTTATGGTCTAAATCTGCGCTTTAGAGAAAAAGTTTTGCAGTGGGCCACAAATAGATCTGTATAACGGCTCCGCTTCCTTACGGTTGAAAAGATGGGATCGTTTTAAAAGGAGAATATTCCACAAATAAAGAGCCAGGGTAGAAACAAAGGCTGGGACGGACTAGAACCATTGGGAATACGATTTGCATAGAACAAAGTTGACCAAATTAATTGTCCTGAGAAAAGGGAAAGGATCTTATAGAATCCAATGCCGTAAAATATTGCCTGGTTTCAAAATGCCAGGAGTAAAGTTGCTTTGCAAAGGCTCACAATGTACAGAACAGCGAAGAGCTACATAGACTGTAGCTTAAAATTCACACACACATTCCAGTAGAGGCGTGGATATAGGTCTCATCTGGGTAGTATTGAAATAAACATCTACAACATAGAGCTTTTATAGGAGTAATTGCATAAACCACCACAGAATATATCAAATAGCCTTACCTATTTATGTAACACTTTATTTGTATTCTTGTTTCACACTTCATTACTTATATATAGGGATCTAGCTATATTTCATTGTTCGGCTCTTTTTTCCCCCCTTTCCCTGCAAGATATTAAATACCAAATTTTGTTAATTTTGATTAGCTACTTTGATCTGCCTGTGTTTTCTCTCTCTCTCCCCCCCCCCCTTTTTTTTCCAACTCACTCAACACTCTGAACTAACAGGAAGACCTAATTTTATACTGTAAAAGATCAAAAATTATACTTGCTTTCACAACTATGTTTAAGTTAATTTTAAAATTAAAGGATATAGATTCGTGTGCTTGTTTCTAAACGCGAGGAAAGCACAAAGCAAAAGAATATTGAAGTCTAAATGGCTTGTGAGGAAGGAAAATATTTCTAAAGGTCACTTTTTTCAAGAGTATTTAAAACTATTCCTCAAGTGTGTTTATTTATATGTATGCATATTTTATGTGTCTGTGACAGCTAATGCGTGCACGCACAGGTATGATATACGAACAAAGAATGGCCAATATTTTAGCAAAAATCACCACCATACCCTGGATCATACTTATAGAGATGTAATTTATTCTTTGTATGGATAAAAATATTATTAGTCCTGAAAGAGATTATATACTCCTGTATTGTGAAAGAAAGAAAGAAAGAAAGAAAGAAAGAAAGAAAGAAAGAAAGAAAGAAAGAAAGAAAGAACACTAACTCTTGGCTTGATCATAGACAAAGAGAGGAGTAAAAATATCGTAATTATAATTAACTCTTGATAGATTAATGTTTTCCCTGAGATAGGAACTATAACAGCAGAGAAAAAAAAATAAAAGAAAAAGTCCCGCTGGACGACAAAGGAAAAGTTATGTTTATTCTCTGTGTATGTTTGGAGAGTGAAATAGCTTCTGGTTTAATATTGAATTACCCTATGGACTAATTCATCCACAAGTACCAGAGTTGCGTTCCTTTTATCATGTTCTCTTCTCTGTATTTATGTTTGTTTGTTTATTTTTTTAGGCGCATGTTCCCCAGTTACAAAGTGAAGGTCACGGGACTTAATCCAAAAACGAAGTACATACTGCTTATGGATATTGTACCAGCTGATGATCACAGATACAAATTTGCAGATAATAAATGGTATGTATGCATGGGGGGGCACGCGGAGTAGAGTTGGGAGGAAATCTTTGTCTGGCTGGTACAGTTAGAAAAACCTCGTTTAAAGGGCTTGGAAAATAGCGTTTAACTCTCTTGTGCCATTAAGCTACAGAGGAAGAGATGTAGGTGTGTGTGGGGTTGAAGGAATTCAGTAGAATATCCCCCAAATAGTTCCAAAGTTTTTTTTGCGGGGGTGCAAGAGAGAAAAATATCTATTTGAGTGAGCGAACAATCACTTTCATCCTGTTTGACCATGAGATTATTGGTTCTTGTGGGCCAACCAGTTAATTGCGTTGAGAGAGAAAAAAATCTCCATGAAGGTAAATGGCCAGAAGGCCTTTTCTTTGGGCACCCTAATTAGACAGAGGGGACGATGGAGTTAAACGGGAGGTGTGGGGGAGAAGCCAACGGAAAACGTGTCAAAAATCCCAATTCATCTCCAGAGCAGCGTGTGTTCTGTCTCCTTCCTTCCCTTAAAAATCTGCTCTTGGTCCCAACACCCGCTTCCTTTCCAACCGGTCAAAAGGAACCGAGAGAGAGACTCTGTGCTGCTGCTCTTACTCGGCTCCCGGGGCTAAGCTGGCTTGTTCCCTCCGGCAGGTCAGTGACGGGGAAGGCCGAACCTGCCATGCCCGGCCGGCTGTACGTCCATCCGGACTCGCCAGCCACTGGGGCGCACTGGATGAGGCAGCTGGTTTCTTTCCAAAAACTCAAGCTAACCAACAACCACCTGGACCCGTTCGGACATGTAAGTAGCTCGGGGAAGCGCTCCCTGTCCCGTAGCGGGCAGGGGCTGAAGCCAGTCCCAGTTAGCAGAAGGCTGCGAGCTCCAAGCCCTGTATGAACGAGCAGGGGAGCTGGAAGCCAGGCGGGCTCGTTTGCTCGCTTTGTGGCACCTCCGTGGAAAGGCTGGAGCGGGCTGGAGGGCCATCCCCATAGCGCTGGGATTCAGTTCACTCCCTGGCTTTTTGCTGCGTGCTGGCGGCTGACAACTCCTAGGATTGTTGTCAGCAGTCGGCTATAATTGAGCTGTTACTTTGCGCCTCGCCTCCGCAGACGGTCCTGCGAGACACATGGTGGTGGGGCGGGGAGCGCTGGGGCTGCTCGGTGAATAGAAAACAGGATTGCAGGGCTCTGTGCAACGTGGTAAATTGCTGGATCTGAGCTGAGGCTGGCCCAGGAGCTTGGCAGCGGCGCAAGACAGCAGGCGAGTGTAATTCCCGGGGAAAGGAATACCTACACGAATCCTACAGGGGGCAGATGCAAAGCCTGGAAGGATGAAACGTGCGGTAATGATGCAACGGGAGGGGAGGAGGCAGGGAATAGAATAAATTAGCCTTTAGCAAACAACGGGGTACTTTTTGTATCAATGTAGGAAGCAAAACCGTCCCCTTTCTCATGGACATCCTAAAAGGAGCAGGTGAAAACCTGTTGAGGTCGCATTTTTAGGATTTTCTCCCCAGATTATGGCAGAGGCGGATTAGGGGGACTCGGGGACCGGCTCCGTTCCCCACCCTTGGGCCCCCGTCCAGCGCTGTAGTCCTGTTTTCACTTGCAAGCATTATGGCCTCTGTGGAGCATTCTCTGTCGGGTCTGTTCTGGATTAGATTGTAGGGTCCAAGGGAATTCGAATTCATTGCGGTTTTTCGGGGTTGGAAAGAACACTTTCTGGTCAGTGGGAGAGTGGAGAAACCTGAATTAATATTCATTCTAAAATTGCTGAAAACGGGGGATTTAGCTGTATCGACTAGGAGTTGCTTATATTAATCCTTCTCAGGACACAGCCGTATTCCTAAAAGACGCTCAACCCCGCCAGGCTGAAGCGAGCAATTTTGTAGTTACCTGCTTGTAGCCTCATCGGAAAGTGGGTTAAAGATAAGAAGCAACGGACCCATTTATTCAAGGCGGAATGTGGCTTTCTGAAGCACACAAAACAGAAGGCTCATTCCCCTCATCCTCGGCTAGAGCTTCATCCACAGCCGATTCCTGCACCAGCCGGCTGAAATGCGTGTGTGAATGGCCCGGCCATGATCTAGCGGCAGACTATGGATCGAGAGGCCAAGGACGCTTTTCCAAGAGTGCATGGGCCGGTCTCGTTTCACCACGTAGTGGGGTATCTTTTTAAATGAGAAATCTTGAGCTATCCAGTCCACAGAGACGTGGTCCCCCAGGAGAGAATGGGGCCCTGATGGAAATAGCTACCAAAAGGAAGGGGGTCTATAGCTGGGGGGCTGGAGAGATCCCAACCGCCTCTAGCCTCATTTCCCCTCTTTTTAATACCGTCCGCTTCTCTCTCCTCTCCCAGCTCAGGTCATCCGACCTCGTGAGGGCTCGTCTTCAACCTGGGGGGGAGAGGCGCCTACTCCAGGAATCCGGATTCCTTCCCAAACTCCACTAGAGGGGGAGAATTCGTGCCTGGCAAATCCTGGCGCCTCTTTACACTGAAGAAGCCACTGCCCCTTCCAAACTCTGCCCCCCAGGCCGCGCGCTTCAAAGAAGGGTTTTAGGGAGGGAAGGGGGAGCAGGGGGGCCGATACTAGATGCCCTTGCAAGGGAGAGGCCAGCGACCATTCCCCCCCCCCCCCGGGAGCCGGCGGCGATATGAAACAGTCTCTTTAAACAACCCGAAGGCCGCGCTCAACAATGGGGACTTCAGAGGGGAAGCTGCCCCACTAAGACCCTCAATTAGAGTCGCTGTAATGAAATTAAAAATCATTAGATCGTTCACCGTTGATGTCCTCGATTTACCGGGCCGTCAGAGCAATTTGGCTAAACCCCCAGGATGAGAGAGCCTCGCGGGCAAAGATGACTTCCAGGGACCCGGGCTGGCGGGACAGACTGCGTCTGTCTGTCGCCAACTTTCGCGGCAGTCATTAGCATTACAGAATACAAGCCAAGGAAGGGGAAACTGAAGGCGGGGGGAGAAATCTTTTCTCCCAAGATTAGGCCCACGCTTCGAAAAGAGCCAGGATCTGCTTTTCCTGCCGCGCACAGATCTTTCTGCAAAGGTGGGGGGTTTGGGGAGGAAATCCCCCGTCTTGTCGTCCACTGTGAGCCATTTAAGACACTTAGTTCTTGGAGGGGAAAAAAAAGAATCAGGATCAAGGCTCAAGCTGCAGTGGAGGCCAGCCGAGATCAGCTGTATCCAAACCAGCGGCCACGCTTCCTCAGGTGGCCCTGTCGGTTAAGTCTGGACCCGCCCTTGAGGTCCGGGAAAAGGCGACTTTTCCAGACGTGGCTCTTCGAGGAGAGGCCGGCCCTCTTCGGAAACTTTTTGTTCTTTGGAAACTTTGTCACGTGTCTGAAAATGTCGCAGGGCTAAGTTTTTAGCTTTGTAAGACGGGACAAATCCTAAAACGGGAGGGGGCAAGAGGGGAATCAAAGAAACAAATTAGCTCGGCTACCTCTTAGCAACTTGCAAACATTTTCAGGGCAGATCTTCAGGCTCTAGGCTCAAAAAACCAGATGCAGCTTTTTCTTAGTTCTGAGGGCAGCTGGTTGCCTTCCGCTATCATTTCGAAGAGGGCCAAGCAGTCCACCCCCAGCCTTTGAGAAGTAAGGGAAAGCCAGGTGCGGTATCAATCCACCTGGCCGTTCCCACAAGATGAGCAATGAATAATTTACGAGGCCTCAGGAGCTAGATTATGTAATTTCTGGGGTCGGATTTCCTTTAGCACTCAGCCCCACCCACCCTAATATGAGTAGCAGAGCAATAATAATTGAAAGGCTAGGCAGTCAAAAGAAATCGGAGAGTAACCCTTCCACCGAGACACGGAGCCAAACGCTTCAGCTGAGGTCATTCCATTGCACCCCCGAGCACCGTTGGCCCCTGGCTTTTATTAAAAGTAAATATGGAGGTCAGAGCCAGGCTCACACGTCCCAGAAGTTCCTTGGTGTTATTGCAAGGTCATGTTTACCGAGGAGCCTGATTTAGGGCCCCGCTTCTTGTAGGCTCCTCGCTGAGATGAATTTTATGTTCCTGCTGGAATACAGTCCTTCTGCTCCGTTCTGCTTCCGCCGTCAAGGGGCTGCCTTGTCTGTAAAAAAACAGTTCAACTACTTCTGCTCCCTGGGAGCCCCATAAAGGTGCAAACACCTTTTCCTTACAGGGAGTGGTGTCTATGAATGATAAAACCAGCCCCCAGGCCCGCCCCCGAGCCCTTGCAATGGGCTCTTGGCCTGAAGAGTGGAGGATCTAGGCCCCACAGCTTGACGCCCCCTTGTGTGTCTTTCTTTTGAAGATCATCCTGAACTCCATGCACAAATATCAGCCCCGGCTCCACATCGTGAAAGCGGACGAGAACAACGGATTCGGCTCCAAGAACACCGCCTTCTGCACCCACGTCTTCCCCGAGACGGCTTTCATCGCCGTGACTTCCTACCAAAATCACAAGGTAAGGGGGGGCGGGGAGCCGCGACGTGGAAGTGTGGGAGGGCCGGGGCCAGAATCTCGGCCATTGCCGTGCAGCATCCCCCCCCCCCCGCCAGTCCCACACTGGTCCCCTCTCTTCCCCCACCAGAGTGTACGTGCACTGCTCTCTGGGGACAGCAATGGGGTTCAGTGTGTGGTGCGGGGAGGGGGGAATTTAGTTTAACAGGCTGAGAGGGGCTACTCAGGAATTCGGTTTGATTCTTCCCCCCCCAAGCGGGCAAAGGCTTGTAAATCTGGCGTTGCAGTTAGCAGCAGTCCCGGCCGAAGGATTTGTCAGCCAGGAACCAGTCCAGGCAGCTGCGTGGCTTGCACCTCCCTTCAGAGGTTTCGGGGCGCGGCTCGGGTTCCCCAAGGAAGTCTAGAGAGGCGGGTTGGAGAGGCAGTCATTTGCACAAAAATGCAATAGAAAGGCGTTGAGACAATGATACCTACTTTGGGTTTTCTGCACGAGAACTCCCTGCGTGAGAGATTTCTGAGTATGTCTACATCTACCCACGGATCCACACGCACACACAGTGCAGTAGACAGGCGTGTTTAGACCCGCTACACGCCCCATTTCCCCTCGCGGCTGATCCGGAGGCCACACAGCGTTAGTGCAGGATTTTCTGTAAATTTCGCTCGCAAATGAGCCAGCCGTGCTTGGGAGAATCTGTTCCTGACACAAGAAAGTTTTCTAAGGAGAGCAGGGACAAATTGCACGTGTTTCCTGCTAGGACCGCTTCCCCAGCAATATGCTAGCAGGCAAAAAGAATGGAAGATTAAAAAAAAAAGGAGGGGCGGGGGGAGCGGGGGGAATGGGACAGAAGTGAAACAGAGCAAACCGTAAAGGTTTTGGGGAGGCTGAAGTCACTAATCACATGAGACCACTTATAGGCGAGCGGATCCTTGAACTAAAGCCCGACAATCCTTAATTATTAATGCAAATATAAACTAGGAGCTCGAGCATTAGAGCAGAAGCTCCACATTCGCTTCAAAGCACGGAGGTCATGTTAAGGTAAAATTGATTTTTAAATCCTGTTTTAAAAAAAACAAATCCTCCCATAAATTGTTTATAAGTCAAGGCGAGGGCTTTTAATTACACGGCTGGACGTGTAGAATGGTCTCATTGTGTTCAAAAAGTTAAATCATGTGGTTAATTTCAAAGCAGGAACGTGTCCCTTTGCTACTCCGGGTAAATTATGGATGTTTTCCTGCTCGTGTGGCTATGAAACACCGGAGCCACGGAAACGTGCCTCACTTTCTCAATCTCACCTGTATCTCCATTAACGAATTACCCAAAACCAGAGAGAGGGTTGTGAGGAAAAAGCAGCTCTCCGGCACTGGGGGGGGGGGGGGGGAAGTAGCCGCCCCCCCTTTTTAAAAAAAAATAGATGGGGGCATTGACAGAACAATCACTGCAAGAAAGTGAATCCAGATTGAGTCTTCGCCAATTTATGCCTCAAATTATAACCCCGCTGTGGATGCTATAAACTGGTTTAATTCGGTTGACTGGTATTGTCTATGCCCTAATCGAATAAGAGGAGAGGACAAGGCGGCCCATTTCCTAAAGGGGATCAAACTCAGCTTTTGGGGTCTTAGAATTTACCTGCTCACTTTGTAGAGGAAAGGGGTGTCTAATGAGCACATGCCAACACCCTCCAGCTGTGTGGACAAAAGTCCCCACGGCGAGAGGGCTAGCTGATTGCAAATCACCTGTATTTGGCTGATAAGAAATGTATCTACCTGTCTGGGAACACCCAGCTCTCCATTGGTGTGAATCCCCTTGGATTCATTGAGCCATTCAAGAAGAGCTAAACAGCTCTGTGCCCAGGTAAAGACTCCATTGACAAATGATAGACCTATGTAAAGATCTACCTCCTGGCATCCGTCTCCAGGGAAGGGAATGAAGTCTGCAGACTGCACAAGGCAGTTTCCTGGTAGGAACCAGTTTCCCCAGACCCTGAACTAGCTGCTGTTTTAATGCTGGGTGTGTGTTCATCTTACTCCAGAAAGAAAAGGCTGTGTGGAAAGGTGACTGTATTTCTTGCAGGGATGATTGATTTCCCTGAGATGCTGGTGGTGCACAGTACATGTCCATAGCACACTGGTGACTATGGTGTATTTGCCCCTCGCTCTCGTTTACACGTACAAACATCACACATGCCCGGTTCCAAGACCCGAGTTGTACCGAATGACTGTTAGCGGGAAGCCCCGCCAGAAGCCCTGTGACTTTTTTTCCTTGGCTCCATCCATAAGCAAACCGGAGTCTGTGAGCTTCTCCAGGCTATGGAAGAATCCAGCCAACTCCAGAGCGATGGATTAATTCCTCCAGCACTGCTGCAAACCCTTGTGGGATTTGGTGCCTTTATTTCCCTGGCTATTTAAACAAACCAGCTCTCCCCACCAAGCGAGGGGGTCAGGCCATGAAGAAGCTTTTTGTAAGCATTTCAGTGCAGTTGTTAGCCACTCACTGGAGACCCACCCCTCCCTGCACCCCAGAAATATTTACACGCTAAAATACCTCCCATGACATTTCATTTCCTTGCTGATTGATTACACAGTGGGTGCATGCACTCCGATTGATTCCCAAATATTAAAACTTCCCCTGCAGTTAGGGATAGTCTGCTGCAGCTTAAATCACTGGGCTGCTCGCTCATATTTATTAGGTACTAGTTTTTTGGTTAGGACCAGGAAATGAACCCTAATAGACAGAAATAATTAACCCTCGCGAGGGCAGAACTTTCTTTCAAAAGCAAGAATTCACAATTATTCTCATTAATTTTTACAACCTATTGCCCCCCTAGCTCTTGGCTTCCCCCCAGGATATCCGGTTTTATGCTTATTTTGTGTAAGTTATTTAACATGCTTTATAGCTCAGCACAAGAAAGAACCAGTCTAGCTAAAATATACCCAGAGATAAGCTAGTGGATGTAGATGTGCAGAGGACAATGCAGGACCATGCATAACAGCATGCAGTCACGTCTCTACAGATACAAACCGTGTCCAAGTCTATATGCATGCACACTTGTATGTTACACACAGCACCTCTTAAAAACACTGAGGTCTTACTGAAGTCAGTCAAGCACTCAGATGCTAGGAAATCCCAGTAGGAAGGTCCCCTGCACAATCTTAATTTGGCCTCCATGTGTGTATGCATTATTGTCCAGTCTAATTGCCTGATCACATTTTTTCCATAGGACCCCTGCCTCTTTCGGTGCACAGGCCCAATGGTGCTCAGTTATGAGCATATTGTTTCATAGTTGTGGTTTAATATATGGCCCTCAGCCTTAATTATTGCAAACTATTCACATCTGGCTATAGAGTCAGAATGACTAGTTTTCTCTGGGAGTTTCCTATGGCACTCATCACTAGAATAATATCTGAATGCTTCAAACATTTATTTATTTCACAACACACTTGTTAGGTGAAGGGTGGGTATTATTCCTAGCTTTCAGGTTGGGAGTAAAGGCAGAAAGGTGATCACTGGATTTTGAATGTCCCATTTGAGGTGCCTAGGACCAGGTTTTCCAGAGCACTTAGCATTGTAGTGCACTTTGCAAGTTTAAAAATCAAGCAATTCTTCAGTTCAACCTCAAGGCCTCAGATCAGGTACCCAGAAAGTGGGGAAGACACAGTTGGTGACCACTTGTAAAAAGGATTGTGTATGTGACTTGCCTTGTATCACATAGGAACTGTCTAGTTGAGCCAGGGATAGAATCCAGTTCTCCAAAGCAGCATTCAATCACCTTAACCATAAGATAAGTTCCAAAGGGGGAGCTGTCTCGGTCTAGTTCAGTAAAACAAACAAGGAGTCCTTTGGCACTGTTAAAGACTAACAGATTTATTTATCGCATGAGCTTTCGTGGGCAAAATCCCACTTCAGATGTGTGAAATGGAAACTGTAGCAAGATTCCAACATGAAATGCAGAGTTGGACTTCATATGCAAATTTGGCCCATTACATTAGGTCTGAATAGAGATTTGGGCTGGATTGCTTTTTACTAAAGAGAATCCCCCCCTTTTTTAAAAAAAAAAAAAACATTCTCACCTGTTGTTCCACACTGCTTGAATCAAAAGAACTTGAGTGCTTTTAAAAAACAAAAACAAAAAACCAAACGACTCAACTGACCTTGTTACTTACCATTCTCTGTATTTATTTATTAACCTGAGATGCTTCAGCTTCCATTTCATGCATCCAATGAAGTGGGATTACACCCACAAAAGCTCTTGCAATAAATACATTTGTTAGTCTTTAAAAGTGCTTTGGGACTCATTTGTTCTGCTTAACCATAAGACAATACTTTAGCTTTTTGCAGTCCCAGGTCTCCTACCCACCTTTCACCTTCTACTACAAATGGGGCTAAGGTCCTACAGGCAAGAACCTCCTTTCTTTCACAGCTCTGAGTCATTCCTAGAGCACCAAGCATCTTGTGCTCTCAATGAGGCAGGGAAATGTGGAAAGAGAATTCACTAGCAAGCTTGGAACTTTAACTCCAAATGGCAGAGATCTGTGAGGTGAACTAAAGGAGGAACTGAGAGGTTACCATCCTCTGTGGGGACTAGCACTAGAAAGGGATGAGACATTTTACCTGAAGGTCTCACAGATCTTTGCTGACAGCAGAGGAATGGAAGAGTCAGAAATCCGGGATTCCTTTTTGATTCTCAGGGAAGTAAGTTCTACTGAACATAAGCCACCCATTCCAAGCTTGACTATCTGCCGTGCCCCTTCCAGTCTGTCCCTGTCTCTTCCCCATCTTGGGTTTCTCATCCCAGTCCCCTGGCCCAGTTCTCCTGTTCTGACTCTTCTCCCAGTCTCCCAAACTGGGTTCCTCATCCAATCTCAGGCCAGATCTACACTATGGAAGTCAGCTTGTGTCTACAAAATGGGAGAGGTGTGTGCACTGAAGCACTCCTTTCCCACAGCATAAGTCCCCTGCTATGCTGACAATAACTCCCCCTCAACGAGAGACATAAGGCTTATGTCAATGTAGGTAGGGTGAGCTGACTTTGCATTCCTGTTGTCTGTGATTGTATGAATTTCATGGCTGCTGGAGCCCTGAAGTGCCAAAAAAGTCAGGCGGCTAGAGCCCAGCTACTCCATGCTCTCTTTGTCCCTTTGCTTTGTCCCTCTCCACTGGTTGCTTGGCAATAAACAGAGAAGAGATGCAGGGAGAAGAAGAGGAGAGGTGGGATGGCAAGAAGCCAGAGCAGCTGGACCTCCATCCCTAGGGGCATAAAAGCCCCTTCTTGTCTTCCCCTGGCTCTGGATGGGGAGGGGAGGAGGGCAGCTGGACTCCCAGTAAGGAGTTGCCAGTCTGGAACTCTTCAGTTGGTGGAAGTGCTCCTGGAAAGGACAAATACCTCCAACCCCCGAGGGCAGTGTGGACATGACCCACTGCAGTAATTACAGCAGTGGCTAGAAGTTGACCTAATATAGGTTGACTTACATTTCCTGTAAGGCTGTGTAGACAGTCTTCCTTCCCAGATCCTTGCCTAATCCTCCTCCCCCCGGGCTCTTCACCCCAGTCTCCTTGCCTAGCGAGTCCTAAATTGCTTTTCCACACCACAATTCTTTGTCAGCTCTGTCTCCTCTCCCTTGGCAGGCCCGATCCCCCACAACTAGTTCCTAGTTCTTGTCTTTGTCCAGCCAATCCCAGTCCCCATCTCATTTCCCTCACCAGCTCCTGGACCCAATCTTCTTGTCTAGTCTGTATCAGTCTCTTTCCAACCCCTTCCAGTTGTAGCACTCCTGGATTCCTTACATCAATAGACTCCTTTCCTTCCCCCAGGTCCAGTTTTTGTTCTCTCTGCATTCACATCAGCCAGCTTCCTCTCCACACTGGGTACCACAGGACAGACAGGTTCTCTGTCCTCAGTTCTGGTTCCCCACCCCATCCTGAGCTGGAGCAGTTGTGATAAGCCCTCACAGGGAAATAGCAGCTTGTCCTGCGTAGCTCTGGACGAGAGAATACTCAGGGCAAGTCTCCATTCCAAAATTAAGTCATGTCAACATACAGCCACCACACTAACTAAAATCACATATATATGGCCACACCATGGGCCTTCCACCCGTGGCGCATGTCCTCACCAGCAGTGCTTGCGCCCGTTTAGTGGTCAGCATGGGACATTGTGGGATGGCTTCTGAAAAGCAGCAGCAATCAATTGAAACACTGCATTAATCCAACGACATTGACATAAAGGCTACAATTCTAGCAGAGATGGACAAGTCAGTGTAGTGGAGAAGTTACATCAGTGGAAGCTACACTTCAGTGTAGCTACTAATAGAGTTCACCTAGCTCGGTGGTTTAGGCCAGTCCTCAGTTACTCTGTAGGGATAGTGCATGCAGAATCTGCTCAGGAAGTGGAGAGAGGCTGAAGTTTGGTCAAGGAAGGTGGAAGTTTCAGTTTTTAACTGCTCAGTTCAAAGAAGTCTCTAACAATCCCGTGCAAACTGCATTTTTTCCTATGGCATATAACAACCAAGTTTGGGTGGGAGAGAGAAAGAGGCACCTCCATGTCACAGAAGATGCCCCTTGCAAAATTCAACCAGAGTCCTGTGGGTTATAGCCCACGAAAACTTATGCCGAAGAAAATCTGTTAGTCTATAAGGTGCCACAGGACTCTTGTTGAATTTTGCTGTACACAGACTAACACGGCTCCCCCTCTTGAAATTTCTACCTTGCAAAATTGAGACCTTGCACCAAAAGAAAGGGAGGCGACAACTGTTCAGAAAAAGGATTTCCAGATTTTTAAAAATTTTTTTTCCCCTAGCCTTGTTGTCAATAGTGGCTTCATGGTGTTGGCTGAAATCATCCCAAAAATTCAGCCTGTGGGAGGCAAGTGGGATGGAAAATGTCAGTCCTAATGGTTAAAGTTTGGCAAAGTTAAAAGCAACTGAAAATAAGGTTTAATAATGTGAGATGTGGGCAACCTTAATATTAAGCTGTACTGCCAGTACAGCACAATGAATCTAAAATTGTGCCTTATAAAACACAAATCTATAAAGTTGTATAGATAAATGTCTATATATAAATCCAGTATTTGAAAGGTTGTGTGAATTAAATGTTGTTATGGACACATGCACACACCAGCCCGCTCCACAACCTGCGTGGAAGTACTTCATGCCCAATTTATCAGAATAGAGGAGTAGTAAAGCAAAGATGAATCCACAGGTCAGATGAGACCTTTGACATCAATTTCCTTCAATTACCAAAAATAGTACAGGATTTAAAGCCATGTATTTTTATTGTATTCATACTGTATAATGCAGCCCTGGGCATTCTATGACTTGATGGGAGTTGTTTTTTAATGATATAATTGCCACTTGACTTGGACTGCAAATCATTTAGAAAGTGAAAAAAAAAATCTGTCAATGAGACTCAGTGTCATTAAGGCAAAATGGTTCAGAAGAAGGCGATGTGCAGCTAACTTGCTTTCATCAGGAAACCTTTGGCAAGCCAGACTAAAATGAGCCAAATAAATATTCAGGTCAGACTGTTTAACCACCCCCCAAACATTCCTGTAAAGTATGCATGTAATACACTGAGCTAGAACTTGATTCAAAGTCCACTGAAGTCAATGGAAAGACTCCCTTGGTTCTTAGTGGGCCTCAGAGCAGGCCCCCAACAAGGTTATTTTTCTAAAACCAAAAGACCAACCAAAACCCCCAACCATTCCAACCCCCCCACCCCCCACACATTGTACTAAATGACCTAAAAAGTCTCAAGGGTCCAAACCTGTGGATACACATTAACGTTGCTCAGGGGAGCAGTCCCACTGGGGGATGACTGACTCGCATCCAAAGTGTTTGCACTATAGGGCTCATAAATAATATTTTCATGGAAATTTAGAGAGCAAATTCTTGTGTGTGTCAGTACCAGTACCATAAACCCCAACTTACTAGACAGACTTCACTCACTCAGTTATTCCCATTTTGTTCATCAATTCTGTTTATTAGAATCATAGAAACTGGAAGGGACCATGAGAGGACATCAAGTCCAGTTCCCTGCACTCATAGCAGGACCCAGTACTCCCATTAAACCATCCCTGACAGGTTTGTCCAACCTGCTCTTAAAAACCTCCAATGTAGGTGATTCCACAACCTGCCAAGGCAACTTATTCCAGTGTTTAATCACGCTGATGGTTAGGAATTTTTTCCTAATGTCTAGGCTGAACCTCACTTGCTGTAATTTAAGCCCATTGCTTCTTGTCCTACTATCTGTGATTAAGGAGAATATTTTTTCTCTTTCTTCCTTATAACAACCTTTTAGGGCATGGTATTGCAGAAAACAAGTAAATAGAATAAGCTTTAAAAAAGTGAATAATCATTATTCCTTCTGCACACTGGAAATGCCACTATCTTCCAAGTAGAAGTTTTCAAGCAATTTTTCTTCTCAAAATACATGGATGGGTGTCCAAGGATCAATATGTTTTTATTGTAGAATTTGATCTTGTTATACAGCTGGGGCATAGTTCAAAAAAGCAAACAGTTTGTCATTTCTCTTTGAAATCTGAAATACCTGACAGGGGGCTGTCCAAAGAGATTATCAAAAGACTGAGGTCTAATATTTATATATTAAATTAGACCCTGATTTAATGGGATGTCACATAGGTGAAGGTGTCTGTGATAGAGGGTCCCAGTGTATTATTAGGGCCTTAATCAAGGAAAATGAGCAAATTAATCAAATGGCTTTAAACAAATAGGAATAGCAAAATGCCATAGTAAACGACAGAGTGAATTCACAATCGCACTGAAGTCAATTTGAGTTTAAGCCATTGACTTCACCGGAGCCAAGATTTCATCCATGGACTCTTGTAGAGGCTGCACTCTTGCAATGACTTGCACATGATTACCTTTATGCACACGAGAAGTCCTACAGAACTCAAAGGGAATGACCATTCATATGCGTAAAGTTGAACAAGTACAGAATAAGGACCTAAGGAGTCACCCAGCTCCACATGGTTCTGTATATTGGAGGCCACATGATCTAGTGGTAAAAGCAAACTACTGAGAAACAGGCTTCTCAAGCAGCTGCCATCAGATTGTGCCATATTGAGCAGCACAATGTCAGTTTCCTCAGTTGTAAAATGGGGCTACTACCCATCTTTGTAAAGTGCTGTAGTAACATGCTATAGGAAACACTTTGTGCACTCCAGAAAGGTCTACATGGGCTAGTTAGTGCAGAATGTGGGTGTGCTTCAGAATTCATAGTCCACACCACTTAGACAAACCCTGAGATGAAAAGCACTGTGGGTATCAGTTATTGCCGTAAGGGGGAGACATTTCTATTTACAGACATTATAAAAATAATGTTTAGAACAATGGGTCCACAATCTTGTCAAGTCCTTTGGGTGCTACCACAATATAAATTATGATCTTGTATCCAAATACAAAGCAATGGTCATCTGAGAAAGGGCTAATTCTGGTAAACCCTCACTCCTGTAAATGTCTTTACTCAAACAATTTTGTCACAAGGATTGTAGAATAGACTCTAAGAAAGAGGGGTTGTTAGGACTTCTTGTCAGCTAAGAGACTTTTAATTCTTGGAAGCTTGATTTGTAATGGCTAATGCTATGAAATAGCAATGAAGTGCTTGTGATAAACCACATCTGGTTCCTTCCTTCAGATCACACAATTAAAGATTGAAAACAACCCCTTTGCTAAAGGATTTCGCGGTAGTGACGATATGGAGCTACACAGAATGTCAAGAATGCAAAGGTAAAATATTTATACATGCAGTATGAAACAATTCATCACCATTGCAGTAATTTGCCTCAAATGCATTACTTCCTTTTGTCATGTTTAGTCCTCAGACCTGCAAATGTTTATGTACATGCTTAACTTGATGGGGGGGTGTGTGTGTGTGAGTCAATTAAGACAGACAATTGAAGAGGTGATGATCATGGTTTAATACCTACCTACCTGGGGAGAAAGTTTAAGTTCTGGGTTCTTTAATCTAGCAGACAAAGCGGAACAAGAAACAGTGGTTGGAAGCTGAAGCCATTCAAATTCAGACTAGAAATAAGTTAATCACTAGAAAAACTTAAGTAGGGACACGGATTCTGATGGAGATTGGAGTCTGTCTAAGAGATGCTTTAGCTTGACCACAAGCCTTTGAACTTTATGCAGGAATCACTGGATGAGGCCATCTGGTCTGTATTGATGTTGGGGTCACACTAGCTCAGTGGTTCTCAATAAGCAATAAGTGTGTCATGGAGAACTGGGGAGATGACTGGATTCAGCCTGGGGGGCATGGGCTGGTGTGTCCCGTAGGGTCGTGACATGCCACAAAGCGTGGCCTGATCCACAAAAGGTTGAGAACCACTGCAGTAGATGATCAGAATGGGTCCTTTTAGTCTTAAAGTTTATACATTTCTGCATTCCACTGTGCTCAGAACTCCCATGTGTAAAGCTACTCACATGTGCCAGCATTGGCAGGATGAGGGCCTTAATGGCTATGCAAATCGTACCTCTAGACGACAAACAACATCCCTGATGCATGTGATTAATCTTACTCAAATGGACAAACCTGCTCACATGCCCAAGGGTTTTTAGGCTCATGTCCAAGAGACCCCAAAAATAATTTTTATATATTACACATACACACACCTCATTATCCTTCTAATCCATCTTTTCAATAATCAGATTGTGTCCAGTGATCCTTAGCATTTAACCTTTCTAACAGTTACACAGATCCCAGCTGGTGGCCTAAATATCTTTAGTACATTGCAAATGAAATAGCTTTTCCTTCCCTACTCCAACCTCCTTTAAAACTTGGACAATCCTGTATTGACAAATTTTTGTTGTTAAATTACCCTATGGCTTTGGTGAATGGAAAGTCTTGAACCTTGACATTCATTACTATTTTTCCTGGGGGTTAAACACTAAAAACTATTAGAAAAACTTCATGCCATATGGAAATCATGGCACATAGCCATGCTGAGCTGGTGCTAAAAAAAGAGTTTTATGCAGTCCTGTGGTTGTTGATGCAGTGAACAGAAACTCTTGGAAATACACACACTGTATTAAAATAGCTGAAATGGTTAAGATATTCTGCAGAGTTGTCACTGTTGTGTTTTCTGATGCTTAATTTTCTTCCTAAACAACTTGCCGTACAGCTATGGGAAAAAATCTTTATGCTTTCATAAAGAAGTTATTTAGGAGAAGGATGGGGAAAGATTGCTCTTTTGAAATGAAGATCCATTCAGGATTGTGTCCCAAAAGGAAAATACAAGACAGAAGCAGGGCCTGACCTTTCTAGCTTTGTGTGCATGTATGTGTGCGCAATAGTTTTCAAAATGATAGGCCTGATAGAGACCTGGGGTAAATGGATACAGCTTCATCAGAGCTCCAGCCATTTATGCCAGCCGAGAAGATAGCTTGATATTTTTAGAGAAGCTACTTATTAGAAAAAGGAGCTGAAAAGATGTATAACGAGATTACTAGAGATTGGTGACCTAAAATCTCCCCAGGTTAGTGATCATTTCACTGGGTAATGTCGCTATGGGTAATGAATTTTTCATGTTGAAGGAAAGGGCAATGCTGTCTTTTTTTAGTTAAATCTCAGTTCTGTTTTACCACCACTTGTCTGGTGTTGGTTCTGAAGGACATTCAATGCAAGACAGCAGAACCAAAACATAATTTGCAAAGTTAAGATGAGGTACGGGACAGATTGGCTGGTTATGGATTCCTGGTTCTCTGATGGGTCTGTGCTGGCACCACTCCCCGTATTAGAATAGGTTAGAGTGTCAATGGATGATCCACCTCAATACAGACCTTCCTGCCCCAGACATGTCCCCCTGGGCCCAGGCTGGAGGGGAAGGGTTCAGGGACACTAAGGGCAAGACTATATTGACAGTGGAAAAGTCACCGCTGTCAGTGGGATCTTCAGGTTCTGACTGCGGTGTTTGTGTAGACCTATGGTTAATTTGGCCTGCAAACTCACCCTTTGGGGAAAGCAGTATGCCTTTACCTGGGGCTGCCTCCCCAACCCCTCCCCAACTTCCTGGTCATGCACATTTTTCTAACCAGCCCATCAGCCATATTGGCAGTTTAGCAGAGATGAGAAACCATCAGATACATAGAACATATAGGGCTGTGTCTGAGTTTGAGACCCTCCCCTAGCTGCCTTCCTCCCTGAACTGCCTCTCCATGGGCTTTGTCTCCTCCACATAGAGAGCTGAAGTGTGCATATTGGCCTGTCCAAGGAGGAGGACTCACCCAAGTGGATGATCAAGCCAACACCTTTAGAGAGAGAATTCCCATGTAAAGAATAGACTAGGTCTGCATTCTAGTTAATGCAGGACTCCAGTACAGGTTTATCTTTCCCTCTCTGAGCAACAGGACCATTCATGGTCATATCAGTTGTATATATAAACTCTATGAGCAGGTATCTTATTAAGCTTGTGAGTTTTAGTTTGAGAGATCAAATGCTACTTTCCTAGTAAGAAAAAGAGTGTGTGTGTGTGTGTGTGTGTGTGTGTTTTTGTTCATGCAGAAGTTCAAAACCAATTCAAGTGAAAGTTCGTGGCGTCATGATACTTGAGAAGTTTAGGCAAAATATTTTTTTTTCACATTTATACCTCCAAGCTCCCAGAATGGGGATCTTGGCCCCGGGGAATCCATCTCTTGCTTTAGATGTTTGTCTAGAGCTCTCATTGGCACCGAGGGAGAATTAAGAGATCAAGGGCAGAACATTCTGCAGAGATCCGCAGAGGGTAAAGTTAAAGCAGAGCTCTGCACTGCATGTTCCGGAGTACAATTTTACCCTTCAACTTCTCCCTGCATGAGAGTCAATGGAAGTATATTAATAAACCCTATCTACTGAGTGATTTTGGGATAGGGGAGACTGCCTACAGAGTTCAGATTTTTATATCTGCATGTGATAGAACAGAGTGAAAAGTTGAGAGTTCAGGGATGAAGCACAGTAAATACAAATTCTTTTCAACCCTTTTACATTTTGAGTGTTTTTTGCTGAGCACTTGAAGCTGCTGTTGGCCTCAAATGGGGTCACTGCAGCACGACACTTCTGGGGGGAAATATAGATATGCTCACATCAAGCCCTAATTGCCATTCAAACAAATTCAATAGTTCTTTTAGTTTCACATTTGGGAAAATGATTATGTGAGATCAAAGTTCTCAGTGACAGAAATGAATATCATTAGCCTTTATAATGTGTGACAAAGAGCTAGAAAGAGCCAAACAACAAAAACAGTAGAAGAGGCCTGGTATTATAGAGTGGATCTTTAACAGATCAAGGGCCCGAGTTTTGATTTTGTTAGTGTAAATCAAGAGCAACTGCATTGGGATTAAAGGCATTGCTCTGGATATATGTTGGCAGAATCTGGTCCAAAGACTTCTATCATGGCAATGTCTAGATTTTTGCCATTCTAAAGGAGTTTATGGAACTAAATGGGGAGATGCAACCCTAGATTTGTGCAGCCAGGTGATAAATATGGATCGAAGTTAGTGCCATGATTCCAGGCCGGCACAGCTGAGATGTGTGCATGTCAGGTGTGTGCGGGGGTGCTAGTGAAAGTTTTGGGGGAATCTGTGGGTTCAGCCAGGACCGTCTGCTCAGAATGACATGTTAACACTAAATCTGTTTGCTAGTGTAGTAACCTTGGAGGGAAAGGGTTAACACCACAGAGTCCTAGAGGAGTCCCAGGAGAGCCAATAGACACAACATAGGTTTTTGAGTTGGAGCAGCAGCCCTGCCTGTTTCCTCTTTGGTGGGTGCAGAGCTCCTAGAAGGACCAGGAGGAGGCCAGGGAGCCTGGCATGGAGGATCCAGCAACATTCCTACCCAGGAAAGGATTAAATCTGTGACCGACCATGCATGAGGAGAACAGGGAATGCATAACTACACATGTTTAGGTTATTTCTTTGTTTTGGTTCTTCCTTGGATTCCTCTGTGCTGAGCACATCCCCCCTCCCACCCTCGCCCACCGCACTTCCTGTAACTAGCCAAGTTAAACCCCAGAGAAGCAACTCTGTGTTTCTTAGTTCCTCTTAATTAATGAAAATTTATCCTTTTAAAATGAGCTCTGGTTCTGTGTCCAAGAGGTTCTGTGCATACATGCCTCAGACTGCAGTCAACTCCCTCAAGGGGATTCAGTCCCATTTTCAGCTGCTATCACAGCTAAGGTTCAATTGCTTTCCTGAGGGAAGAATAAAGGCTTAAAGGAATAAAGGATTGAGGGTGCCTTGTGGGAAGGAATTCCCAAGTGCACTTTCCTGGGTTTTCAAAGAGGTTATGCATTTGGGTGGCGACAGCAATACCACTCGAAGGCCAAGAAATTGGTAGCTTGGAGAGTTTTAAAGACAAGGCTTTAGGACCAGTGTTCTTTTAAAGGCCTTTTGAAGGTCCCCACCTTCTGCACTCGAATTGCCGGGGGGGGGAACCAGCCTTAATAGCTAGGTTCATCATGCTTAATGCAGCTGGGTTTTGTTCCATTGTAAGTTACTGCCATTGTCTTACCATTGCAGCTCAATCTGTGTTTTTGTTTCTTATTGTTTGTCTCAATGGCTATGTCTACACTTATGAAAGTTAGTTCGAATTAATTAATTTGAACTAATTCGAACTAATTTTAGTTAGTTTGAATTAACTTAATTCGAGCTAGCAAAATTTAGTTCGAACTAAGCAAGTGCCATTCATGGCACTTGCTTAGTTCGAATTAGCGAATTGCATTGAGTTCAATGGGTCGGTTAGTTGGAACTAAGAAATTAGTTCGAACTAACATGGCCACATTGGTTAATTCGAACTGACTAGTTCAAATTAACCCTTAGTTCGAATAGCATATTCAAATTTATTAGTTCAAATTAAGGAAGCCCTTAATTCGAACTAATTAAAGCCTAGTGTAGCCGTGGCTTTAGTTAGTTTGAATTAAGCTTCCTTAATTCGAACTAACTTGCCAGTGTAGACATAGCCAATGAAACCTCAGCAGCTCCACGTGTCACTTTAGATAGCATTTAAGAGAAAACCCTACTGTGGGCTTCACCTCATAATACTAGATGGGGTCAATCCCTACTCTTTCAAGCTGACTCTGGGAGACAGTTATCTGGGTAAGGATGGAGTAAAAACTGAGGGCCTGATCCATAGAGTTCACTGATTTCAATGGGATTTGGATCAGGTCCAGAATAAGACTAAGGAATGGGCCTATAGGAACCACTCTACCATGCTCTGTGGATACCAGACTTTAGCCAACCAAATCTCCATTAGAAAAGCAAAATATTCATCATGCTTTGTCCATTGCTCCAGTGCTCGTAGTTACTAGTGCAGCCAACCAGCAAGATGATATCTTCAGAAGATTGCCACAGTTTAAATGTCACTTAATCATGACATCAGATTTCCAGGATACTTTTCTAGTGCTCTGCCCCTCTCCGCACACACATTCAGCAACAGCTAAGATGAGATATTCGCCGTGAGAACATTAGCTCTAAAGAGTTTGCATCAGGCATAAATACCACCCTTGAGCAGAGGGTCATGACCCTCATTTCTGCTTTTCACTATCCTGTTGATCCCCCATCTTAGCACAGTTCTAGGTCTCCTGTATCCTCACTTCTGGTTACCCCCACAACTGCCTCTCCCACCCATCAAGTTGCACCTCTGGCTCCAGGTGTTGTGTGTGGAAGCACTGGGTGTTAAGCAGATATGGGAACTTTCTAAGCTGGTCTCCTTAAATCACCTCTCAAGACGGGATGCAGGGGGAGGTATGTGTGTGTGTGTGTATTGGGGCAGGGGCAGGATAGGCTTTTGGATAGCACAGCTGTAGAGATGGATTTGTTCAACCCTACAAAATCTCTGATCTTTGGGCTCATTTTACCAGGTAATCCTCCCATTCTGCTGGTTTCCATGTGCCTGGGCAGTTGGCTCAGTGAGGGGTAGGATTTTGTATGAGATAAGGGAAGGCAACGTGTCACAGCTCCCTTTCCTCTAACTTCTCTCACAACAGGGTTAACCAAATTCAGGATCCTGGGACACTCTCCCAAGAACGCTTGTTAAGACACCTGTTTTTAATTATACAGGATAGTAATTTACACAAATATATTGAAGTGAATTCAAATTTACAAGCTTTTTTGGTTGGGGGATTTCTCTTCCTCTTTCTGCACCAGAGGTGTCGAATCTCCATTTCTTTCCTGACCTCTGTTTCTAGCAGTAAACCTAAAAATCAAACACCTTTGTGCCAAATATGCACATCTACACTGCAGTTCATTCCCAGTTTTGTCTCTGCAGCAGCAGAGGGGTCATCATACTGAGGAGCTGGTAAACACAGGCCCTCCCTGCTTAAGATGGGTGACCAGCTCAGAGTTAAAGACCCCATGTCACTCTTCAGAAAGAATAAAGGGTAACCTCAGGGTCTTAGCCAACTTTCCCTTTCAATAAAACCATTCCTGATTGTCCAGGGCTGCCCGTGAGTGATAAGTCAGTGGATATTAACAGTTGGGATTGCAGTCACAGATACTGCACTCCTCTTAGGAAAGTAGGACTTGCCAGACTGGATCAGTTCCATCTAGCCTTATACTCCGTCCAGCACTGACCAGCACCAGATGCTTCGGAGGAAAACGAAAGAACTCTACAGGAGATGTAAAATGATCTGCCGCCACATAAGTTCTCATCCTGATCTCTAATAGAGATTGGTTTAAGCCCTGAAGCATCAGGTTTTATCTGCTTTCCAAATTCGGTTTCGTAAGTTAGGATAACTCTGGGTAGTCTTGATATTTGTTGCCTGCTTTCCACCTCGTGTGGAAGAGGCACCTTATAAAACCAAATTTTACTTAATGACATGCTAGTCACTCTGTATTGGTGGGAGTGGACCTCACTTCAGTCAACAAAGGGACACGACACCCACACGGTAAAGTTCCATGATGATTCAATTTCAGTTCACTGGGGGGGGGGGGGGGAAATAATCAGATGAAGCTGTTTGGCTTTCATGTGCTACAAAGTCTGCTGGACAGCTGAAAAAGCAAATTGTGCCACCGAAACCATCAACAGCAAAACACCTTCTGGGCAAAATGACAAAGCTACTGTAAAGGTGTAACGGAGGATACTTCCAGCACTGGGGAATCTTGGACCGAGCACAGTCATCATATCTGGTTTGGCTGGGAAAAGGGAACCAGAGATGGGACAAGCACTTGATGCAGTGTTAAATTCCAGCTTGTGGAACACTACACAGGGACCATTCCAGATGGTGTAAACGAGAGCAGCCTCATGGCTGCTCTAACTTGCACCAGGGACTAATTTGACCCTCCATCTGGTTTAGTATGAAGGGAAGAGTATCTTTGCCTCTTTCCCTCTCAGCTGCAGCATGTTTGAGGCCTCTGAGCCAAATGTTCAAATATGGGAATGTACAGCTTTGTGGGGGTGTGGGCACAAAGCTGGGGTGTGTGTCCAAGCCTTCTTCAGTGCAGATGTACAAGTTGGGCAGAGTCAGTACATGGACTCTATACCATTTAACCCCCACTTTTGCGTGCATATTTGAATTGGCGTACATGAGCCCAGCCAGGTCTATGCAAAATACACACAAATACAGGAAGGTCTGGCCCTCTGCAAAACAGCCTTCCTAATAATTCTCTGATGACACAGAAAGCGCAATAGAATGTAGCCTACCGTCCCATAGCTGTATCGGCTTTGCAGAGATGGCACAAGTTGATTGTCAGTGAAACAAGCAGATACAATTCAGAGACACACTGGGAGCAGGGATGTAGAGCAAAGAGGTGTGATTTTTATAGAACCACTTTCCCGATTCTTGAACAAGACTGACTACAGCTCATTGGAAGAAAATCATCATATTCTCTGACTGAGCCCTTCTGCCAGCCCTGTCTAGTTTTACAGTTGTTCTCCATTACCCTCTTCTTTAAATGCCTTTCTTGTTATAAATGTAGTCCTTCCAAGTCTAATTATCTGGAGGGCTGATGAACATATATTTCACCATGCACACAGAAGAAAAAAAATGTTTCCACTAATTGAAAATTTACAGTTACACAAAGTAATAAACATGCTGCCTGAGAACAGAGTCCTGTCTAAATATGTAAAAATCATGCAGTGTTCTAATGAATGCTGCATGGAGCATGTATTTGCAACTCTCCTAGAACAGTCAGTCCAGCTTTTACAGAAGAACTGGAGCAGCAGATAACCAGGGAGCATTCATAAAGCTTTACATTTTTTGAATCTGCATGTTTACTGTCATTAAACATTTGCCATCTGACTCTCTCCTAATTTAAGTAGATAAAGACAAAAATACTTAAAAAAAAAATCAGTGTAATCTGTCAAAATGATAAAAAGCTGAAGTTCTGCCTAGCTTATTGCTAATAACTAAAACAGATAATGGGCTTAGACAGCCCTTTGAATTTAAGAAAAAGGTAGAGTAGAAGAATGGACTTACTACAGGTGTGCCCACTTGCACGGGGAAGTCACTTTTAGTTTTATAGCTTGCTCTGGGTGTCTTTTCTCATGGCTCATTCCTCCAGCCAGGTCACATGTTAGTTCCACCCTTTCTGGGGTGACAGAAGTCCCACAGCCAATCCGATGTGGCCACAAAACATCTTCAGTCCCACCTCTGGGCCTCACACCACCTTCACCAGTGACGCACAAGGAAAACAAGTCTCTTCCACAGCACTAGCTTCCAGTCCAAGGACCCTATAATCAGCAACCAAGGTGTGTTCCCTCAGACTCCTTCCTGCTGCCTCAGTGGCCTTCTTTCTACAGTAGCGTACCAGCAGGTATTTCTCACAGTTTCTCTCAGGACCGGCTCTTGCAGGGCTCCCTTCTGAGTTCCCTCACCAAAATCACCAATCAAAAGTACACACTTGGCACAACTTCTGCCCTTCTCAGGCTTGACTTTTCATTTGCCTCACAAGCTCTCTCCTTGGAAGGCCCAATCCTTCCCTTTTAGCAAGGGTCCTCAGCACCAGAGCTTGCCTAGAGGCTGCTCTCTCTTCTACCAGATTTCACTGTTTAGGAGAGGATTTCAGGTCCAACTCTTCCCTCATGCTTCCCCCTTGACCAGCCCAGTCTTTCTAATTCTAAAGACTTCCTGGAGAGTTCGTCCCCCCGCAGCACCTTTCTAAGACTAAGCCATGTTTTCAGTCACCACCCACTTTCTCCCCCAGCTGGGCAGCTTCATCTTTAATTAAGCCTGGCCCTCTCTCCAGGTGCAGCTAGGTAGCATAATTGCCTTTTGCTGACCCACATTAACTCTTTCATTGCTTATGGGGACCACACACCCCATCAGAGAAGGTTAACCCTGCTGAAACCAAAGCAGACTTGCCCACCAATCAGATTTTACTCCAGGACTCCTTGGGAAGACCTGTTTTTTAAACCTTCAAACACAATATCTGTGTTTTAACTTGGACCGTGAGCCAAAATGGGTGAATAATGTATTTTTCAGTTCCTCGGCTATTCTGAAAAATAATTTAAAAAAAATTGGTTTCGGGTTGAACCCAAGCCAGAATTCCTTTAAAAAAAACCAATGAATTGTACACTTAAAAAAAATCATTTGGAGTTGAACAAAATATTTAATTTTGGCAAAATTGAAATGTTTCATTTTACCTTTGACCATTTGACCAATCAAATATCTGGTTTTTCCTCTTAACAAAATGAAAGGACATTTTGAAACAAAAAATTGCTTTGAACCAAAGAAACAGAAACCTGGAGGTGTCAGTGAGATGTGTGTAGGTGCATGGATCCACTCTTGTAGCCCTTCTTGAAAGACTGGAGTTATGAGTCCCAGCTTGATTACAGAACAGTATCTCCTTTGCTGCTAGCCAACAGCCATCCAGATCACAGTAGTGGGACAAGTGGGGTCTGTTGCTTAAAACATGCAGCTCAGAGTTTTCCAGGTAAAATTCTTAGTGATGTCGATGGGAACTGTGTCTGAGTGAGGACTTTAGGATTGGTTTGCCTGAGCATGCAATAGATTTTACTAGGAATGGGCAAATAAGTCATCACAGATCATTTATTCCCCTTCCCCCATCAATATCCCCCCAAATTTCTCCCCTTTTCTGTTCATGAGCAGCACAGATGGCAGTTTTCTCCAATTCTTTTTGAGCCCAGGGGTAGATGCTGAGCAGTTTGTTGTGAGGATTTGCTATCTAAAACATGAGCTGATTTGACATGGCACAGAGGGCACCCAGTGCCCATAGTCATCCCATAGGGGCGCTACTTTCTAGTACTCCTAGCCAGGCTTAGAGAGACATTCCAGTGTTCCCAGCTCTAATGGTTGCTTTCGGTTCCATTGTCGGGCGGGCAGAAGGCACTCCAGAAATCCCTCTGGACTTCCCTGTTGCTGTTGGTCAGGGGCATGGAGAAAGACTCTGCCTCATTCCCTCTGATCCTTTTTCTCTTCTTTCTTCCTCCCTGTTAAGGGGGCAAATTTGAAAACAGCAGCATAGGGTTTTAGCTATGCTTCTCCCAAATGACAGGACTGGTCATTCAAAAGTTAAATCAGCACAGTGTCATCTCCTAAGGGTGTGAAAAATCCACGCCCCTCAAGAGATGCAGTTAAGCCGACATAACCTCTGGTGTACAGAGAATTCTTCCATCGTCCCTAGCTACTGCCTCTTGGGAAGACAGACAGATTGCCCGTGCCGATAGGAGGCTGCTCCCATTATCGTAGTAAGCCGTATAGTGTAACAGCTATGCTGCCGTTAGTTCAAGCGTGGAGTGAGCTGAACCACGCTCAATTCTTGCATCTGCCAGAAGCTTCTGGTATGTCTTGAGCAAGTCGTTTAACCTCTCTGGGCCTCGGTTCCCCATCGGTAAAATGGTAATAAAATAGAAATAATATGCTCTTCCGCCCAGCTCTTGTTTGTTTAGGCCTTGGAGGCGAGGGCCATTTCTCACTATATGTATATGCAATACCCAGAACGTTGGGCCCTGGATCTTGAGGCGCCCCTCGATTCTACTGTAAAACAGTAATAAAATACAGTAACTTAACTGAACATTTACCATTAGTCCTTCAAAAAGCTCTGAGTAGGCCTGAGCCAGCTTCCCTCCTTGTAAATTCTTTCCTAAACCAGCCTTTCTATATACAATTTTTAATGTGAAAAAAACATAGTACATTAACATCCTAATATAAAATAACCCTGGCATTCTGGCTATATGACAACAGTGTCGTCTTATTGCTCAGAAGGCTGAATACACTTGCCAGTAGCTGTCAGCCTTTCACGTTCTCCCATCCCCCAGTATGCAGTTATTTTGAAAAGCAAAAGTTCTACACCCGGCGATCTTTCTGTGCCAGCAATAAGTAAAACCTTTCATTCTATTAAACCTTTGGCCTATGATTACAATTGGCTATTTTTGGAGCAGTCACTTTTAGGCACTGAAAAATGTCTAATGCATTTTTAAAGACCAAGGGGCAATCTCAGATGATAAATGTTCACTGTACATATCAAGTGTGCTCTGCAAACATTAATAAATGTTTCAAGATGACTGTTGCATTAGATGGTGCCAGAGAAATCTCTTTGTGAGAACTTAGACACTGCAGAGAAGACCAAGATATAAATATATAGAAGACTGTCTGTCTAGCTAGACAGATACGCAAGTTGGAAGAAGAACATTTTATACAGAGGTGGTCAAAAACCAAGGTTTTTTTTCCATGGAAAATTTTGAATTTTTGGTGAAAAATCACAATAAAATATATTTCAGCTGAAAACTAAAATGTATCTGCTCTGACAAATGCCACTGAGGTGTCCCAGGGGAGTTGTTGTTTGAGTTCTTTCTACACACCAACCTCGCTGGTGCCTCATGGAAAAGGTGTAGTCATTGGGGGGCATCTTCAGGAAATAAAGTCCAAGTGGGGGGCCTTGCCTAAAGAGGAGAATGGGAGCATGAGATACCAGACTACAACTCCCATCAGGCATTATAGAGGCATTTTCCATCAAAACACAGCTGTGACAAAAATTTTTCAACCAGCCCTAATTTTCCATCGCTTCTTCTTGAAGAGAGGGGTCTATCTTGTCTATATGTATCTGTAACTTCTGAGTGGGTATGTGCTGTGCATGTGAATAGAGAGAGGGTGATTGGTTCCTACAAACACTTACCAACTCTCTCACCATGGGATGGGGACAAAAACAATGGAAAGTCATCTCCATGTTCCCCAGAGTAGCCACAGAGAAGGAAATGAAACCACGTCACATTATCCCCCCACTCCAAGTCTATGGGAGCCGCTCTATGGGTGCATCTACACTTACAAATTAAGTCGACTTAAGCTTGCTTAAATTGATTTAATTTAATCTGCATCCACACTACATTTTCCTTAAGTCAACTTAAACAGCAGCTTCAGTTGACTTAAGGAAAAATAAAATGGACTTTACTAAATCTCGTTTTAAGTCGACTTTGTTGGCTAAGTCGACTTTATTAAGTCCACTTAGCCAGTGTAGATGCGGATTAGCCATAAGTCGACTTTAAGTCGACTTAAAGGGCTTCAGGGCTTCCCCACTGCCCTCCCTGCCAGGGTGGCTGGCACAGCCAGAGCCTGGCGTGCCCCCCACATGGCAGGACAGAGCCCTGCCCACCCTGCTCCTATGCCCTGCCAGTGTCCCTGTCAGGCTCAGCCCCCATTGTACCCAGGTACAATGGAGCAAAGGCTGAGCCCCCTGGCACTTGGCAAGGGGTGCCCCCCCGCCACCGTGGACCTGTCCCATGTCCACCTACCCCCTAGAAGTCGACTTAGGCGTCCAGTGTGGACACTCTAAGTTGATTTGGCAGGGTCCCCTTTAAGTCGACTTAATTTTTGAGTGGGGACATGCTAAGTTGACTTAAATTAACAAGTGTAGACATAGCCAATATGACTATGTACGATAGGATGGTCTTATGGTGTGTTCGGGCACAGGGAAAACGGACCAGGGATCAGGCATTGCCTGCAGCATATCCTCTTTCGGATTCAAGGGGAAATGCGAGTGGAAATTAGAGTGTAATCTTCCCTTCAGCCTGGTTCCTCTCAGCTGGGTAGAGATCTGATTAGCATGGGAAACCATGCTGCAGTGGGTTGAGCACATTGCTCTGTGGTAGTCTCTAGTATGTGATGGCACGGTATTTTCAAAATTAGTCGCATGTGGGCCTCCCATTGTGGGGGGGTCTCCCACAGGATGTAGGCAAATTAGGGGCTAGCTAGCCCATCCTTTCGTGTAACCAGTAAACAGAGTTCTGCTTTACGCTTTGTATCCCTGGACTCACTTTGGTTCCCGCAGTTACAGAGGTTGTGGGATATACATGAGGCAAACACTCTTGGCTGCTGACTGGGCTGGAAAGACCAACATAACATGGAGTCCAGGGAGCGGGGGATCCCTGAGCTCCATGAAGTTTGGGGGGCCATGGCCCGCTGCCCCCTCCAGAAGCCAAAACCCCACCCCTGAGAAGAGCATAGGGCAACCAACATGGGTTAATGCTCACAGATATGGAAGGTGCATGTCCAAACCCCCCGCAACATGAAACTGCCACTGCCTGGTTTGGGCGTGATCCGTGCTGCAAGATTGGGTGATGCATTCATCCCATTCCTGCTCCCTCTTTCTCCTCCCGTACAGCCGAGGTCCCAGGCCTGTGAGAGAGGACTCTGGCCTGCAAGCCCTTCCCAGCAGGAAAGCTGGGCTCCTACTTGCCCTTCTGGGAGCAGCACCAGGGCTTTCTGAGGAGAAAGGACCCCACCTTTGCAGTGTTCTCTGCTTGGCAGACAACCAGAGCCCAAATTTTGGCTGGCTCCAGGGCACGAAGCTAGATACATTTATTTAGCTTTGCGCTCTCGGTTGACTTTTTTCTCCCCGTGAAAGCATGGCTGCTAATGTTTCTGGCAACAGCAGCGGCAGTGGTTTGGATGAACCCTGTCTGCTGTGGGGAGTTTTATGTAATTGGCTTTGTTCAGTTTTGTAAATAAGCGCCTAGTTGCCACAGCGATGGGTTCTCTCGAAGGCGCCTGATCCTGCATTCCTTCAGGGCTCCATCCTGCCACCTTTCCTCACTCAAGATGGCCCACTGGTGCCCTAGGTCGCACCGATGTGTTTGCAGGATTGGACTCATATGCCAGTTCACAGGCCGTAGTCGCACGAGTAACCTCAAAGGTGGCTACGGCAGCGGAGAGAGAAACGGAAGAGCTGTGTTCTAATCCAGGCTCTGCTTCTTACTTGCTGTGTGAACGTAAATGATTCGCTTCACTTTTCCAAGCCTCGGTTTTCCCCTTGCATTATTTGTATGCCCTGTCTATTTAGACTGTAAAGTCTTTGCGTCAGGGACTGCCTCTCAGGTTGTGGCAATTAATGCATCCTGTGCTCTCCCACACAGACACAATGGGGCCCCTATTGAGGCCTTGGCATGTTGCTGAACACAAAATAGAGTGGGCATGGCTGAACTCCGTAGGCTTGCTCAGTTTCTCAGCTGGCAATAACCATGCTGACCCACATTTCTAAAGTGCTCTGCAAACCATGGATGAAAATTGCTCCACAGTCTTGCCTACAATACGGTGAGGTTTTTAGCTTGTAGCATATCTGCAATGAGGCGTCAAACCAGGTTAGCTGCAGGGGATCAAGTCACTGTTTACACTGGGGCAGTAGTAACGAAAGAGGTGCTGTGCCTTAAGCAATTTTTCTACATTCAAAACTGATGCAGCAAGCCCAGAGGGTCTGGGGCTACGAACGGCAGAGCCTAGAGATGCTGGCAAACCCTGGCTCATATTAAACCCTATGCAGTATGTTTACACTGGGGGATTGCATCGATTTACCTGCACTGGTGCTGTCTCCTGATATGGGCAAGGCCTAACTGCTCAGCTAGATTGTTTATAATTATAGACTCATAGACTTTAAGGTCAGAAGGGACCAGTATGATCATCTAGTCTGACCTCCTGCAAAATGCAGGCCTCAAGACCTCCCCCACCCACTCCTGCAATAGGCCACCAACCTATGACTGAGTTATTTATATATATAATTTATATATATAGTTATATAATTGATTATTTATTTATGGTAGCACCATTGTATGCTGGGTGCTTTCTAGGCACACTGCTCGGAGATCATAATCTGAGGACAGACAAACTGATGGAGGCGGGGGGGAAAGAAATGGAAACAGCAATAGGCAAGTGATCTATAATTTATATCCAAGTCAGCTTGATTCACTGTGAGCAGCATGGCAGAAGTAGGTCTGGTTACTATTAGCCATGTATAATAGCAGTCACAGGGTAGAGGGACACGTTTAAAGAGATCTAGATGGAAGAAAAATAGAAGCCGTGCTATGATGCCCTGTAAAGAATTACACTGATAAAGCATGAGCACGATGTAGATCCTTGGGAAGATGGCTCTGTTGGAAGTTGGAGAAAACAGATGATACTAACATGCTGCATTTTTTTTATCTGTGTTTTTCAGTAAAGAGTACCCAGTGGTTCCTAGGAGCACAGTGAGACAAAAAGTGGCGACTAATCACAGTCCTTTCAGTGGGGAGAGCAGAGTTCTTTCCACCTCCTCCAACCTTTCATCCCAGTATCAGTGTGAGAATGGGGTGTCGAGCACCTCCCAGGATCTGCTACCACCTGCCAACCCATATCCGATCTCCCAGGAGCACAGTCAGATCTACCACTGCACCAAGAGAAAAGGTCAGACACTGGCAACTTCCCTTCATCTATCTTATTATCTGCCAATGCAAAAATGGAGGTTAAACCCAGCCTGCATTCCGCACAGATTTCCCTAGTCATGGCTTAAAATTAAGTCCTTCGGGTGGACACAGATTTGTTATTTTCCTGGGTCAGTATCATCTGCCTCACATGCATGGGGCCAGGTCCCAACATGCTGTAAATCCCTGTCGTTCCACTCGCTGCATGGGCTGAGGGGCTGCCCTTTCACTGTTGGTATAAACAGACTTCGTGCAGTTCTGTTACAAAAGAGCAGCTCAGATGGAACACAGAGGTGGCCATGCAGCTGTGTACAAGCTGAATCCACATCCAGAAAGATAAGTAGTGACTGAGATAAAGATGACTTATCAGTCTCTATCGCCTCTGAGAAGGTCTAAGAGTTCATCTAAACACGCAAATACCTAGAGATTCTGGGTGTCAGGTGGCATTTGACGAATACAGAGTTATATCTGGGGGAGATTCACCCCTATGCAGACAGCCTGCATGGGGCCTTCTAAGTCTTGGGTCCCGTGAATAGGGAACTGGGCTGGGAATCAAAGGACTCGAGTTCTTTGCCATTGACTGTGTGTGACTTTGGCACAGTTCTGCCAAAGCATCACAGATGAAACAGCCAACCCCGTATTCAGACTGAGCAACTACAGCCATTAGTAATCCTGCTAACTTTAATAGGATGGCTTTAATGAATAACTGCTCACCAGTGGAGTAAGACTACACAGCTGGTCCCAAGGGGCATAGTCTTTGCTTCCTGAAATCAATGGGAGTACTCATATGAGGAGAAACCTGCAAGATTGGGCCACAGAGGGAGAAAAATAGTGTTTTTCCCAGGACTGATTTCTTAGCATAAACAGCTAGGTCATTTTTAGTAGCATTATGGTAACGCCTGGAGTCACTCACCTTCCTAGCTGCTGTATATACAAGCAGGAAGAGATGGTAAATGCCATGAGGATCTCACAGTCTAAACAGAGGTAAAGTGACACTCATCAAGGCAATGGAAAAGTGAGGAAAAAAACCCAGGGCCCCTGAAGCACAAGTCAGCACCCAGTCAGCTGGCTGTCCCACTTCAGAGGTAGTGTCTGCCCCTTCAGCTCATTTTATGCCGAGAAAGTCGCCACCCTTTTCTCTCCTTAGTTCGAATCCAGTCTCAGGTTCATCTGAGCTCTGCTCCATCGCATGACTAGCTTAACCTTTGCCAGACCCTCTCTCCCTCATGCTCTTTTTTAAAAAAACCCAAACCAAAAAAACCAAGAAAGCCTAAATGACAACAAACACCCGGGGCAATCTTTGACTGCTATGTGTCCTGGCAACACAAAGCAATTCATCATTTGCCTCAACATTGTAAAGTGATAAGGAATCAACAGAGGTTTCCTTCCAGTTTTGGGATACCCACTAAGTGGTATCTCCATGGGTGGTTTCCCTCAATCCCCCAATTATCTCACTTCCTCTTATTGTCACAGAAGAGACGATATCTCCCCAGCAAGAAGTTCACCCAGCCCTTTCAGTGCGCATGGCCCTGTGAAAGTGCAGGGAACTGGCAAAGGGAACCCTCCTCGTCTGTGCTGCTGATGTCTCCTCGCTATCTCTCCAGCGGCTTGAGTGGCACAAGCAGTTAAAGGCCTTTTATCAAAGTCGCCAAATGCTTTAATCAAAGAGTGGCAGCGTCCTGTCAGATATCACTGGCTTCTTCCGTGAACCCAGAACTGTACGTCTCAAGAGCCTGAATCTCTGCCTTCCTTTCTGTACTTTCCCCGCATGCATTAATAAATCGAAAACAGCCATGCCGGCTTAAAGAGAAGAAACAAGAAGTTAATGGGAAACAGAGAGCTAACGTAGCTGCCAAGTGGCTCTTTGCAAAGTGAGATTAATTAAAACAAAACAAAAAAAGTAACAAAGGATGAACAAACCAGTTGGGATAAATCAGAACCTGACACGAGCTTTCACCTGAATCTCAGACTACATTTGTCACACACCACTTTCCTTTAACATTGAAAGAAGGACGTTTGTTAGAATGAGAAAAACAGTATTTCCCTTAATGTACTCTCTCTCTCTCTGCTTCATTGTGCAGCTTCTGCCTTTCCCAGCTCCTCCTTCTACGTGGCTTCATGTGACAATTGTACAGACAAACAGCACATCACCTCACACCATCCTTTCTCTCCCTCTCCTCCCATTTTATTTTCTTTATAAATCACTTTTTAATGAGCTTTAATACTTAACAAGAATATGAATTCCCCAGCTTCATTATAAATGCAGTTCTTCTCAGCTTCTGGAATTGAGGAGGGTTTTCTCCAATTGATTTACTTGGATCATCAAACCCTCAGAGATGTTAACTCCTGGATATTAGTATCAACAGGATTGTCTCCTTTCAGCCAGATGGTGCTGTGAGTACCATTGCTATAGGGATGAAAGGACAAGTCAGCTGAGTTCAGAACTAGATGAAGATGATGACGTATATTTCTGTGCTAAATATTTTGACCATGAAGGCTCTTAGGATGAAGCTGATCATGTCCATTTTTTCCGCTTATCCATTTTTATCAGGACAGGTCTCTTGATTTAGGCATGGGGAAGTTTTGATCTCTACACCAAAGAATAAAGTGGACATCCTGAGGCATCTCCCAGTCTTTCAAGTACTTACTAGGGCAAAAATTTGCCTCTATGGTTAGTAGCACTGTTTTTACCTGTTGGTCAAAGGTGGGCTTACTCTGGTGACTGCTATGGTGGTTCCTCTGTAGACAAAAAGCAGAACCAACATGGGATACTATTTCTGTAGAATTCTCTTAAAAATCTATACTTGTCAGCGGCCATACTAAGTCTTTGTGCTTGAGGGTGAAGTAGTGGGAAGACATCATATTTTACCCTAAAAGCTTGGAAACTTCAGAGCTAACAAACTCTCCCTGTTGAGAGAGACAATTTCTTCCATCATGCCAAAATGAGAAAAGATGCCTTTTAATATTCCGATGGCCCATTGACTTGTGGTCTTCTGACAAATAGAATTTCTACACATTTTTAGAAATAACTACTGGTTCCCAGACATGTATGTGTCCCTTTTCATCTCACAGATCAAATACTATTTGTTTTCAAACCCTTCTGGGTAACAGTGTGGGTACAAAATGGTTCTCTGACTTGTGTTTAGCACCTGCTCAAGCCTGGGCCTCTGCACAAGCATTTGGACTATCTACTAGAGTTTTGTGAGGTACCCTTCTGATAAAGCATCCTGCAAAGACTGTAGTGGTGCATCTACACTTGTAAATTAAGTCGACTTAAGCCTGCTTAAGTTAACTTAATTTACTCTGCGTCTACACTACAATTTCCTTAAGTCAACTTAAGCTGCTGCTTAAGTCGACTTAAGGAAATTTAAAGTTGACTTTATAAAACCTAGTTTAAAGTCGAATTTACTGGCTAAGTTGACTTTATTAAGTTGATTTAGCCAGTGTAGACGTGGATTAGCCCTAAATCGACTTTAAGTCAACTTAAAGGGCTCCCAGGGCTCCCCCACTGATCTCCTTGCCAGGATGGCTAGCACAGCCAGAGCCTGGTCTGCCCACCCACACAGCAGGACACAGCCCTGCCCACCCTGCTCCTATACTCTGCCCCTCTCCCTGTCCTGCTCAGCCCCCATTGTACCCTGATACAATGGGGCAAATGCTGAGCACCCTGGCACTTTGAAAGGGGTGCCCCCTTCCCACCATGGACCACTCCCAGGTCCACCTAACCCCTAGAAGTCGACTTAGGCATCCAGTGTGGACGCTCTAAGTTGATTTGGCAAGGTCTACTTTAAGTCGACCTAATTTTATAGCATGGACATGCTAAATCGACTTTAAGCGTCTGACGAAGTGGGATTTTCTCCCACGAAAAATAAATAAATCTGTTAGTCTTAGGCCAAGTGGAGACATAGCCTCAGACTAGACTTCGTGTGCTCTAGATCAGAACGTTGTCTTTGAAGAGTTCTCTTATTCCACAGCAGTCACATGCTGGATGAGGGTACCCTGACACGTAACTATTCTGGCTGGTCATCCATACCAAACGGGATACAGTTAGTAGCTGTTTATCAGTGCTAACAGTTATAACTTTCAGGAGTGAGCCTGGCAAACCCCTCCAAATGGCAGATCTATCTATCTATCTATCTATCTATCTATCTATCTATCTATCTATC
>ML685811.1:3203773-3231589 GCA_007922175.1 Pelusios castaneus
ATCTATCTATCTATCTATCTATCTATCTATCTATCTATCTATCTATCTATCTATCTATCTATCATACCGCGCCTCTGGAAAATTTGACTGATCAGTGGTGATCTTAAATACAGTGCCAGACACAACTAGGGGCTGTGTTGGGGCAGTATCCTGAATAGGTCCAATTTAAAAAAAAAATAGGAGCAGTCTTAGGTGTGTCTAGGTTTAAACTGTTTTTAATGGCATGAGTGGCTTGCAGTCCGTTATAAGCTTAATAGAGATAAGACTTCGCAAATATCTGGTGGCCCTCTTGCATGTACTCCACTTGACAAACATTCTCTCTAGTTGGGCATGCTTGATCTCGGCACCTGAAAGTCATCTGAAATAATATGCTACAGGCGTCCAGTCATCGTGTAACTGAGCCCTTTGTTGTTTGTGTCTTCAGAAGCTGCCATAGACTTGAAAACTTCAGTATGGGAGATGAGATCAACAAAGTCTTTAGTTATGTAGGTGCATTCCTTGTGCTTTATCCACATCAAGTCAGTTTAAAGGAGTGCGTAAAGAGAATGGTTTTAAGATGACAGGATAGCTCCAAAATGTTTTGCTCCAAATTTTTGCAGCAGCGAACTTGGAGACGATCTCTTCCATGATGGGAAAAATATGACTTTCTCTTCTTACTGCTTCACTGAGCCTCATTAGGACTGAATTGAGGCGGAAATACCCATTTCTCTCATAACTGGCACCATTTGGGCACACACCTGTCAATTCAGTGCTGCACTGTTATGCCATTCTTTTCCATCCTATCTATTTCTTCCTTCACTTTGGGAAGTAGCAGGATTGGTGTCCTCTTTGTATGCTGGACAAATAAGATACAGCAGAATCTGCACAAGTTTTCAGATTTCAAAGTCTTTTTTTTTGCCATACACTATCCCAGCTTCTATGAGTATTTGAAGGCCCAACTCGATGGCTGTTCTTCAGTCTCAGGGGTTATTTACAGTTATTCTATTGATCTTAAAATACCATATGCATATTCCCTGCCAATTATTTGTCTCCATAGGATATTAACCCTACACTGTGGGATGCTCCAGTTTTGGGCTCTCTCTTTCAATGTCTCTGTACAAGTTGCAGCCATCTTTATATCTGAATCTATTATAAGTATTGCATATCTTGAAATTGTTGGACCAATGGAGCTATGTTGATTTATACCAGCAGAGCAATTGGCCCCAGGTCCATTCACAAGTCCTTTCTTTGGATCCACTTCCCAGGATACAGGCATTATTCACCATTGATAAGACAATTTTTTAAAGTGGTCCTTCCCCTTTTTCTCACAGGAATATTTTTTTTTCTGTTTTTCATTGGTCTTATAACTTTTGGTTTATTATTCAAACCCAGCAAGGTAAACTAGATTGGGTAGAATAATAATTAAAAAAAAACATACAGGCCTTCAGCATAAAGTCATATTGAACCAAATCCCTACCTGCATTTTTTTAAGGCCTGATGAATGTGGACAAACTTTTTCTTATAAACAAAATCAGGGCCCAGTTTTTCATTGCTTTGAGGATAGTAGACCATAGCCTCATTGACTTGAAAGGATCAACCCCAATTTACATCAGCTGAGGATCTGACTCACAAGATACAAAACTGTCCGTACATTTTTGTACCTGATTCTGGATAGGACCCATGGTAGAAATGTGCAAATTCCATTGAAAAAGCTGTTCTTGTGGTATTTACGACCCAGCTGGAAGTCGTAAATACCAAAAATCTTGGGTCCAATTATGCTCAAATCCTTTCAAGAAAAGGAGCACCAAATTCCTTGTGAGGAAGCCAGTTCTCATGAAGTTTCCAACTAATTTAGCAGTCTCTGTTTTGCTTGGATGCACTTCCGAGAAGCTTAGCTCAAATTTTGTCAGCTTCTCCACACTCTGTAGAACCTTCAGTCCTTTGAGGTGTGCCCATCATAATAGACTGATCTTGTGAGATGACCAGCACCCTCAGCTCCCAGTGATGGCAGCCAGAAGCCAGGGTACTCAGCACCTTGTAGGATGGTGCATTAAGAGAATAAATACATTAGAAAGCTATCGGGTTATTAATATCAAGGAAAAATCAGACAAGATCAGTTCCTCAGCTGATCTAAATCATCCCACTTCCATTGAAGGACATGGTCAAAATTACCTGCTATGTTCTGTTTAGTCTGGAACGTGAGGGTGCTGCCTGGAATAGGATATGGCCCTTGGATTCTCCATTCTGGTTCCAGAACCATTTAGAGCTGTCTGGGGATTGCTCTAAACTACACTAGATAGTTTAGGGACCATCTGCCAACTGGGGTTTGCTGGAGTTCTTGCTGCTGCCCTCCCTGCCCTTGATGTGGTCATTCCCACTCCTGACAGCCTCCTCTCTGTGCTGTAGGGAGGAAGGCACAGGGATCTGTTCTGTCAGCTGTATGTCTGCAGGGGACTCCATGCTAGGGGAGCTCTGGGAAGCATGGAAAAGGAGCAGAGAATTTGACCCAATGGAACGTTGTCAGTTTACACACTCTGAGGAATTGGCCTCTGGATGGCCCAATGTCTTCTATTTTCAAGACAAACATGGCATTTTTATCCTTACTGTAGCATTTGTTCAGAGAATGAGTATGCTGGGGGGTGGGCAAAGGGTAGCCTGAGGGCAGTTAAGATCAATTTTAATTTACCAGTGATGGTAGACTCCTTTTCTGAGGTCTGTATCAGATTTTGGAGGCCCTTAAAGTGTGGACATAGAGATGCTCTTCCTCAACTGGTGTCAAGCTGCGTAGCTTCAAAGAACACATTGGAACTATGCCAGTTTACATCAGCCAAGGATCTGGCCTATAGTATTCTGATTTTACAATTGAAAGCCAGCGTTCTCTTTTCTCTGCACCTGACAATGAATCTGGAAGAAGATCTCTAACTTGGAGAAGTTTGCCTGGTTACGCTGTGGCATAGAGAAGAATGTTCTGACTAAATGGAAAAATCAACAACCCAAGGTTGTAACTCAAGCAAATTCCTAGTACAATGGAAAAACGCTAAGTTCAACTATTTTTTTAAAAGGAAAATAAACAGTAAAACCCAGGGCTGGTGTTTCCTAGTGCCAGCAGAGCATGGCTGGGGCTGTGTTACAGCTTACTGCTGAAAAATTTATTAGCAGAACAATGCTTCATTTTACAAGATGTTTTTCAGACCAAGTGTTCTTATTATTCAGTAGTGGCTCTTGGATCCAGACTTTTGAAATATTCAGGAGGGTTAGCACAGGATGTTATTCTAATTCTACTGCCTGATATAGGCCTAGATTCATCAAAGCACAAAAAGCATTTGCTTAGCCTTAAGTTTGTGCTTAAATCTCATTGACTTCAAAAGGACTGAAATTTATGTGCTTTGCTGAATTAAGGCCGTAGTTTCCAAAATTCCCTGGCACTATGCAAACTTTGCCTTAATATTGAGATCTATTAGATCAATAATAAAGAAAATAATGCACTTTTATACCTGAATAATAATTGTTTAACTGCTTTTAAAATGGCGTCAAATATCATCCAAAAATTGTTCTGGTCTCCTCTTCTACTCTCAAGTTTATAATATCCCCTGACTGTCAATGGAAACCATCTATTACTAGAGATTCAGATTTATGATGTTTGGGTGAAATGTGGATTTCAGTGTTGTAAGATGGGATCTCAATCCTCCAGAAATGAATTTGGATCCGAGTATATGAATTTGAATAGACAGGGAAATACATAAAAAGTTGAGAAGCCTCAATTTTCAAAGCAGTGTGCTATGGGCTGGCACATGTAAAAGTGTGTTTCACTGTTTGCACCAAGAAGACCCTACTTTTATATGTTTTCCTCAATTTGTTTGCAGGAGTGTGCACGTGTGCAAAAATAATGGTTGCACATGCATTTTGAAGGTGATATGTGTGCACATGTATTTTGGTGGGTACTTGCCTCTCTGCATGTTTACTTTTCATTCACTACAACTTGTCTGAAAATGTCCATTCCTGCCTCTTCCCTCCCCCCCCCCCATCAACATTTTGACTGTTTAGAAAAAAATCAACCCCCAATTTTTTAGGACAAAATTGAACATTTTTATTGGAAAAAATGCTGCTGTGGTACCTAATGGGAGTTGTGGTTTCAATGCCTCATGGAATGGAATAGTGGGCCAGACTACATCTCCCATGATGCATCATGGTATCCCCCTCTTGCTGCGCCGCTATAATTAATCAAGGGAATCCCTAGCCTCTTGTAAATCATAAGAAATGTGGTCTTGCTGCATAACCCAGCCCATGGAGTAAAATGGAGACAGGAGGAACACAAAATACAATTCCTAGGAGGCACTTCCAAATTCCAATTAGAAGACAATTCCAAATAGAATTTTTTCAGTTTTGAGCCAAAAACTGAAAACTTTTCTATTTTGTTGTGTTTCATTTTTCAATGAGAAGTCAATTTTTTGTGTGTGAAAAGCAGACGTTTTACAAACAAATTTTTCACAGAAAACTGTGTTTCCAGTAAACTATTTAGATAGAAAGTGTTTGACCAGTTCTTGTTTTTCCATCCTTCTTTGAAAACTCAGATTAAGAAGTCCAGTTTTCTAGACTTTATTTACAGCATGGTGTGTTCTCCATCACTTGAAGTCTTTAATTCAAGGATGGATATCTTTGCAAAAGAGATGCTATCGCTCAGCCCAAGGTTAAGAGCTTGATGTATCAATTAGTAAGGTTTATGACCTATACTATGCAGGAATTCAGGCTAGAATATAGTCTAGCTCATCACATCTATCCCTCCTTGCTTTAAAAACTATGCGTGAATCCTCTCTCATTAAAGGTAATGGTTTCACTGGATTCAGGATTTCACTTTCTGATGAAAATACATATTTATTTATTGTTCTCCTGAGATTTGCACCTCAACTGTTTCTCCCACTTGCTACTATGAACTCAACCAATGATGTTGCAGAAACCAAAGACAGCCTGGAAAAAGCTCTTCATGGTTTAGTGATGAAAGCTGCATTTGACTTAAGGGCAGAAGCCATGCAATTAGATGTCCTGGCTCTGACAATAGTCCCAGATTGGGTTTATGGTGAGCTCTAGATTTATAGCTGAAGTCTATCGTTTGAATTACGGTAGCACCCCAAGTCCTAAGCTACGATCCATTGTGCTAGGACTGCACATACACGTAGAAAAGTACTGTTCTTTTCCCGTATTTATTTCTAAAGGCTTTCCTTGGGACTATGGTTAAGGTGAACTGTAAGCACTTCCAGCGCAAAACCTAACAGAGCAAAGAATTTTGTTACATTTTGCTAAATTCTGTCTTGCCTGTTCCTTTGTTGTTTTGTAGCTCATTTTCTTTTCTGGAATATAAAATAGGGCTCTGGGAGGCCTGGAGAACCGGGCCAAGCGCCATTCTTGATTTCACCAATGTTAATCCAGATAAGCTCCATGAATTGCTCTGGCTTTAAACCACTGCATCTGGGAGCAGAATTTGACCCAGTCCTGTGTAACCTTGGGCAAGTCACCTTTCTGTGCCTCGGTTTCCCCTCAGAATAAAACAATGATACTGACCCACCTTTGTGAAGCATTTTAAGATCCTAGAATGGGAGGCTCACCATAGGGCAAAATGTTCTTATTTGTTACTAGGCATTTTATTTCTCAGCAGATGAGGAATGTTCCACCACTGAGCATCCATATAAGAAACCCTACATGGAAACATCACCGGCAGATGAGGATCCCTTCTACAGATCCAGTTATTCCCAGCAGCAAGGACTGAATACCTCGTACAGGACAGAATCTGCCCAGCGCCAAGCTTGTATGTATGCCAGCTCTGCTCCCCCAACGGACCCCGTGCCTAGCCTGGAAGACATCAGCTGTAACACGTGGCCTACCGTGCCGTCTTACAGCAGTTGCACAGTGACTGCCATGCAGCCTATGGACAGGTTACCCTACCAGCATTTCTCTGCCCATTTCACCTCTGGTCCTCTTATGCCCCGTCTCACAGGTGTGGCCAATCACACATCACCACAAATAGGGGACACCCACAGCATGTTCCAGCATCAAACGTCTGTCTCTCATCAGCCCATCGTCCGGCAGTGTGGACCTCAAACAGGCATCCAGTCTCCTCCCAGCATACAGCCAGCAGAATTCCTTTATTCCCATGGGGTGCCCAGAACCCTTTCCCCTCACCAGTACCACTCTGTTCATGGGGTGGGCATGGTGCCAGAATGGAGCGAGAACAGTTAACAAGGCACTAAGGGAAAGGCAAGAAATCTAGCCATGAAAAGTTGAAAACAAAGAAGCAGAGTATTTTGCAAGACTCCTTTAACTGAATGTTCACAGTGAGCACTTGAGAGATGGACATGGATCTGATCGGCTGTTTGAAACCACAGATTAAATAGAAACCATCCTCACTGTGACTTTTTTCTATTGTTTTGTCCCAAAAGAAAAAAAAAACCAACAAAAAAACCACCCCCCCCCCCCCCCCCCCCCCATTCCCCTTTTCAGACACATTGGCACAAAACATGTGCCTCATTCTTTCTGTTCCTCTGGTTTTCAAGTGAACACACAAGTCCTGCTGCCTTTCTTGACACAATCAGAGTGCTTGAACGAAAACAGCCAGGATGCTACTTCTTTTTGGATGTTGACATTGTTATATAATAAATAATAATATATATATATATATATTCTTGCGGATATCTCAAAAAGACACTGACACTTTTTACAGAGGCCTAAAAAGGGTGGATTTCAGAGTGTGTGTTATTTTTTTTTAACAGAAGCAAACACTCCCACAAATCAGAAAAATAGGTATCTACCTCTACCATGTGTTATTTCATGATTGCAATTACTCACTGCATTGTGCTATGTTCCAATATAAATGCAACACGCCTGAAATTTGTCTCCAAAAGATGCAGTCTAGTAAAATAATTTACTTGCCAAGCTGGCTCTGTATTTCTCTCTTTCTCCTTCCTTTCATATCTTTGTTTCTTCCTTTTCAACCAACTGTCCTATGTCCTGGGATACTTCGAAAACCTGAAAGTCAGTTTGGTATTCCAGAGAACTCGTAACAGCAGGAAGAAAACAAAGCCCTGAGCCAGGTAGGGAGTTGCAGACAGCAAAAGAAATAACAACAACAACAATAATAATAAAACCTGCACTCATGATCATTTGTAAAATCATCTCTTTCTTTTCACTTTTTATTTTTCTTCCTCTATCAACGGAGGAAAAGAAAAAAAATGATGCTGAACAAAGCGTGTTTAAAAAGTTCAGCGAACCATGGGGGTGGAGTGGGGAGCAGAAAATATGTACAAGTCAAAACTTCTATTGCAGGATTCTTTGGATATAATATTTTACTGGTGCTATTTATTGATAAACCGGAGTTCTATTAAGTAATAACAGGTAATAAAACCAGCAGAGCAGCTGGTTGAGAGTTTTTTATTTTATTGATACTCAAATTCAAGCATGGTTTCATTTTTTTTTCCAAACCATGCTACTTTATACATCTAAAGTCACTATATATAAAAAGTGCCCCTAATTAAGAGAACAGGGCATACAGGATTATGAAGGGAAATGAGGATGTGAGTGAATGTGGGAGAATGTTCATGTGAATGTGGGAGTGCCTACAGAAATGTGACCACATCTCTGTTACTAGGGAAAAAAAAAATCCTTACCTGACTATCCTTACCATATTCTTGTGTGCCAATTTGTTTCTAATAAATACCATGTGCTGTGAAGTACATAATACCCAGACACCCATTTTTTTTGTTCTTTCTACCAAATGACCACAACTTAAATTAATATTCTTTATTTGTATTATGCTATCATCATATACTTTGGAAGAGACTGAGAACCCACTTTGCTGCACAGACCTACAGTAAAGATGCTGCCTGCCCCTAAGAGCCTGCAGTCTAAACAGGCAAAGGGTGGGGCAAAGGAAATAGTATCACCCCCATTTTACTGATGGTAAACCGAGGCACAGAGATTAAATAATTTATACTGGGTCATGGGGGGATTCTGAGGTTTAGCCAGGAATTTAACCCAGAGCTTTCAAGTTCCATTTCTATGTCTTAAGCACAAACCTTCAAAAATACCAATGGAGTTTTAATACCAGGTGACATTTGGTTTAATAGTCTTTTATTTTGCTTATCCTTCTTCATGTTCTTCCTGCTTCCCGTTCAAGATCCAACCTCAAATCTATCCCTAGCAGCAGACAGCTGGTTGGCCTTCAAGAGTCTAGAGTCCACCAGCTTTGCTTTGCAAATAGTATGCTGAAGCCAGTGAGTCCAGGAATGAGTAAGTTTGGCAGAACTTGGCCCAATGAGGTTTATTGAACTGCAGCATGGTCTCACTGAAGAAGCTGTAGACATTTCTTCTCTTGGAGAATTGAAAGCCAGGTGGGAACTAGCACTAGAAAATGCATTGTAAGGCGAGAACCAGCTTTGGATGGATTGAGATGACTTAAAAGTTCTTCTCCATCTCTAGTTTATATGGGTCTGATTCTGCTCCTATTAACAGCAGTGCAAAAGCTCACTTTACTTTCAGTGGCAGAAGGCCCCCTAATCCTGTAACTCCCTGGAAAAGAATGAGCTGGAATTCTGTATTCACCTGGAACAGATTCTCAGTGATGTTCCTTTTAGATCTCCTCCCTGAGAATGTTTTACTCTGGAAAACATTCCCCCCTGCACAAAAGGACAAAACAAGACCTGTTGATCACTTAAAACTTATTCTGAGTGCTTGAGTGGGATTTAAAGTTATCCAAAAGTGTTTGCTGGTCCTCTTCATAGCAATGAATCCACCCACGGGAATTTCTCAATTTTTACATGATTTCATAAAAGCCTGTGCCAGTACTCCAGAATGTTCAGCACTTAGATAGTCCAAGATTTATTACTAAATAAATTGCATTCTCATTTAGGGAACAAAAAAAACAAAGAAAATAATATTTATCCTTTATTTCCCTTGTATTTTCCAATGTTATAGTTTCACCATTAAACATCTTATCACTATATGGCAATTTATACATTATTAAATTGTCAACAATTACCATATAAGTAAAGAAGACTTACAAGAAATTTGTACCAGGCATCTGAAGGAGCATTAGGGAAAATAAACCCATGTGGGTAAATTATTACTCAAGGTTTGGAAGAGACATCTTCGGCTTTTGACTTGATTAATTTCCTTCCTTGTTTTGTCTATCTTTGTTTTCCTTAATGGAAAAAACTGAAGCTCTTTCCTGGATTCTGAGCAGTTGAGATAAAGTTGGCGACAGTGCCTTATATATTATTTATTTGATTTATCATGGCTTCCAGAGGTCAGAATCAAAATCATGGTCTGCTTGTGCTAGGTGCTGTACAAACACATCGAGAGAGAACACTTCTGTCCCAGGGAGCTTGCAATCTAAGTGGACAAGACAAAACCGTGGGACAGGAAAGAAAAGGTGACCTGACTTGCTGTCAGAGCCAAGAAAGTAATCTCAGATCTGCTGGCTCTTGGTCCAACACTCTATCCTTAAGGAAAAGTGGCTAGATTCACAAAAGGGATGGAGCATTTCAACATCTAACTCCTAGGTGCCCCACTGTTCAGTGGAATTCAGATTCGCGAGTTAGGTGCCCATGGCCGTTTTCTAAAAACGGGATTCCCAGAAGCCACAAGCTGAGCTGAGAGCCACCTAAGCCAAAGAGCTTCTTAATGTGGAGGAAAAACTCCCATTAATCTAGGCCTCAGGTGCCTGACTGATAGGCCAGAAGAAAGTGCCTACCTTCACCATGAACCCCTGGAGTTAGGTGCCTATGACAGGTCAGTCCTTTCCTGTGAAAACATCAGTGACCCCTCCCCATTATGAACAACAATTGAGGGGTTAGAGTACCCACTGGGGAGGTAGGGCTCCCGTTGTCAGAGCCCTGCTCTGTCAGATTTGGAAATGGGTCTTGACCCGCATCTTTCAGGGAAGTGCCCGAACCAACAGGATATCGGTATGTGTGTGTTTGGGGGGAGTTTCTTTGAAGTGCACCTGTGGAAACTGTCCCACATTGGGTTAAATATTCATTAGGCCAGAGAAAGTGAGAGGTTGCCTTGGTGCTGGCATCTGGGTGGGGAGGGTGTGTTCTGGAAATGCCTACTGGATCAGCCTTGCAGGTGAGATAGACAAGGGAATGCCTCGTTTGAGCATCCTGCAAAGGTTTAGGCATGAGTTCAGGTGCCAAGCAGCATGGTAGCTGTGGGATGGCGTCAGGACGTAGGCAGCTGGGTGCATGTCTGCTGACAGAAACAGAGTCACTTGTGGGGATTTATGCCCCTTCTGGGTTAGGCAGCAGCTAAATGGAGGTATTGTAAAGGCCAGTGGCACCTGAACATTGGACATGGCTGTCTGAAGAGGCAATTTGGTGCCCAAGAGCCTTTGTGACTCTAGCCACAGGCCAAACTGTTCATACATAATGCCCCTGTGGCTGAGGCTAACACTGATGCATGGATCTTTAAATATATGGACAGTTTCTCTTATAGTGCAATATTTTATTATTGATTCCCCTAAATCTCCCTTGATTTATATTCCCAAAGGTCTTAAACTACAGCAGGGATGTGTTCTATTAAAGAGTAGGAAAATCTGCAGAGGAACCATTTAGGTTGTTGTAACAGCAGCCAAAGGAGAATGTGGAGATCCTCCTCCTCAGGAAGATTAGATATTCTGCAATGGGGATTGCTTGAGATTAATATCCCATCCTGCTTTGGGGTAGGGAATGCACTAGATGACCCAGCAGATGGTCCTTCCAGTCCCAATGGTTCTGGTTTGATGAATGCAGGTTAAAATCTTTGAGAAGAGGTCAGATGGGTCAACACTACCTCTGTACAGAGCAAGGTGTGGAAGGGGGAAAGTGGCATAAAACTAGACAAAAAGTGGAAGAGAAGTAGTGATCTAGATGGTGCAGATTATTCCTCGTCTCACCTCTGAGCCTTACAAACCCAGGCAGTCTTCCAAGCTGGCTTTAAGCCCATTTACACACCAGCAGAAACCATACTTGGTTTTGGAAAATGATTCAAGCTGGCTCTTCCAAAGGCTCCTAAGGGCATTAGATGCTCAGTTGCCCCTGAAATTCAATGGGCGTTGGGTTTGACTCCTTTGAGAAAACAAACAAGAAATCACAATCTAATTAATAGTTTTCAATGACAGCATCCGATCACATAGCAAAGGTGAGAACATAGCCACGCCTTGCCCGTCGCCTAGAAGGAAGGCATCACCCCCCCAATTTACAGATGAAGAACCTGAGGCACAGAGAAGTTCAATGGCTCAAACATGGTCACAGTGAGCCAGCATCACAGTCAGGCATAAAATCCAGGACTCTGTCCTCTTTGAGTCATGCACCCTAACCACAACACTGCCCCTTTGCTGGCATTTTTAAAGTGAGCTTTTGCATACATGAGCAGCCAGGAAATTAACTCTGGTGCCTTACCATTGGCTATGAACCAGTGCTATATATTAACCTAGATCAATAAATGCATCCTACTCTACCCCTTTAACTAGAAAAATGTGCCTTTAAATAGGGCGAGGGAGAATGCCCAGGCTGTGGCTGTGAGCTCTGTTTTTTCAGCTGCCTTCCTGGGCTGAAATATTCCCTGTGTATGAGACAGTTTCTGCCTGAAGGGGCTCAAGAGACCCAGAGTGGGCAAACACAAGGCTCTTTGTTTGCTTCACCAGCCTCAAACTTCAAATGCTGATGGCTACAGCTCTGTGGTTGCGGTGCAGGTTTTCTTTCCATGGGCCACCTGCTGCAGGTAGTAGCTCAAAGTGACTTTGCTTTAGTGACTTTCTTTATTTCATGCCTGCAATGAACAGCAAAGCAAGACATGTTGCATTTGTCCTTGATGAAATGAAAAACACTGGAGTTCTTTCTCGTGTATTGCACACACGTTTGCAGATTCCACAGTGTTGCTGACTCTTACTATTTTATCACAAGTTTCAGGATATTTGGCATTTTAAAGACCCAGCTTCTGGAAGCCTGTGATTAGGTGAGAATCTTCTTCTTGAAGGTAAGTTTCTAGCCTTCATGGCTGTGGGGTAAAGCCTGCAGAAGCAACCTGAGTGCACTCTAGAGGCTAAAAGGTCAGACAGCAAAGAAAGACAACTCCCATAAATTATTGTTAAAAGAAAACTTTTGATTTTTGATTTTGTTTCAGAGGGCTTTTTGGTGGTGGTGGGGGGGGATGAGGTTGGTTGACTCATGAGTTTTGAATGTTTGGATTTGGCAACACTGATTCTATCTACAGATGATCCTGGGTCATAGAGTTTGTTTCCAGACTTTCCCAAGTTTAGGGGTGTTGGGGTGTGTGGTTCCTTTTTGGCCCATTATAGACATATGGAACAGTCATGAAATTGACATCTGGACTTAGAGCCAAAGTTGAACTTCGATTAACTTTGGGGTTGTTTGGATTTTATGGTTCAGTCTGATCCCATATAAAGCTGGATTCAGATCTAGATCTGAACAGCCCTAAATTTAGAGGAGGGACTTGAACCGGTGTTCTGGTTTGAGCCTACTTCTGATTTGGGTTCCATATCAGCAAGGTACTTAATAACATGGTTAACTTCAAGCAAAGGTTGTCCCACTGACTTCGGTAGAACTGCTCAGGAGCTTAAAATTAAGCAGCTTGCAGAATTGGATCCTTTATCATTTCAGAGCATAACAAATATATTAAACATTTACCACACACAATCCTCATTTTCCAAAGTGCTCATTAATTTGCAGTGTCAATTTGTGTGGCATCCAGCTCCAGACACCTTAAGGATGATTAGGTGCTTAAACACCTGAGGCTCTCAATAATTTCAACTGGAATCAAAGACTTAAAGCATTAGCTACTTAGTCCTTAAGCTATCCATTGTGGAAAATGTGGACACTCTGATTCTTATTTTACAGACTGGGAAACGGAGGCAGAGAAGTGGAATGACTTCTCCAGCACCATGGACTGACTCAATAGCAGAACCAGGATTGAAATTCAGGGTCACCACACACTTAATGGCCTCCTATGCACTACAGTCACCTAGTGTTGAGTGAAACCCTTTATTTTCAGTTCACTGGGCTTACCTAAACATTCCCTTTAGTTCCGAGCCCCATCTTTCTACACCCACCCAGTACTGCTTCAAATTTCAGACTCGAGAAGCCCCAAATAATGGCTGATTTTCTTTTGGCTTTGAAGGGAGCCTGTGAAGGCAGTTGGCTCAAAATTAAACCCAAGTTCTCGTGAAAAAGCTCATGAAGGGCAGCGACCCTCTGTCCACACACACACTGAAATGATAGTTTCCATTTTAAGTAGCACCGCTCCAGTTGTATACAGATTAGTTGTGTCAGGGCTTCATTTGACCCAAAACTCTCAGCCCCCATTCCAAAAGAACTGGCTGGGTTTCTTAGCATTTAGAACTCATGTGTGACAGATATATATTGGAAATGTTTTATTTGCTGCTGTATGGTGCATTTCCCTATTTGTAGTGAATGAGGTGGGAGAGTGGACTCTGTGTGTTGGGGTGATTATAACATGCTTTCAGTGAGTACAAGGCACAAAGCTAAGACTGACTGAGATTTTGACCATCTCCGCAATGTAATAATCCCCTTGAAATGCACTGTCTCCTGAGGACTGGGGATTTATATATATATAAAAGAGGAATCACCAGGTGCTGTTCATTTCCTGGCAGTTAGACACATGGGGGTAAATCCTGAATTCTTAAGCAGTCTAATCTTCGATTGATTTCCACAGGGAATTTTGCCTGAGTGAGGACTTCAGATTTGTGCATAGATGTTATGGCTATGGAATCATATGAGTTGTGGAAGTAGCACGTTTAGTATTACCTACCGTAAGCATTCAAAAATCATGAGTCACGCCTCCTCCCCCACCCAAATTTATGAGATAGCTTTAAAAGTTAGGATTGTAAAAAGGGTTTTTTTTTTTTGTGGGTGGAAGGTATTTTTCTTATTTAATTTGCTTTCTAGTTTTTTAACCTTTAGAGGCCACTTGTTTTGTGTTTTTAATCTTTCTTCAGCAACCATAAGAGGTAAACACTTGCTTTTTTAAAAATGAAAGTGGAGAATCTCATGTAATCACTTGCTTCCAGGAGCTGCAGATTTACAGAAAATGTCATATATGGCAAGTTTTGCTGCAAGTCTTAAGAGTTGGCAGGGATTGGGGGTGGAGTTTCAAAAGGACACAGTGTTGACTTATCTCTGCTCCCATTCAATAAACTGCCAGGGACTGCAGAGAGAGGAAAGTTACGCCAATGCAAAGAACTTCTGCTGACTCCGTCCTGTATGCGTGCAAACCGTGTGTCATGTCACAGCCAATGAAGTTAAAACAGGTTTAAGGCCATAATTCTCAGCAGACCTATCTGGCGTGCAACCTTACTGAAGTAAGATGCATTACAGGGAGTGCACAGAAAAGGGCTCTGTGGGTCTGAAATGATCCCCCACAAGCCAGAAGCTCCCAACCAGATCCTCCAAGGTTTTTATGCTGAGCTGGGAGTGAGGTGTCTAAATACCTTTGAAGAACTGGCCCTCAGTGTTTAATTTTTTATACTAACTCACTGTATTTAATTTTTGTGTTACTCTAAGGATGCTAGTCCCATTAGAGCTGGACCTCAAAAGCTGCAGAGAACATACAAGGTTTTCCTGCTCACTGTGGTAATTATGGCTCGTATCAATATGCGCTGATGGATTAAATAATGCTGGGGCGCTGACAGTCACCCTCTCCCCCCGTCACAACGGTGGGGTGGCTAGGCTAAACCCAAGAGACCCTGTGACCCATGCTAGTGCAATGAGTGAACACTGGTTAATCCGAGCCTGCTGGTACGTTTTCTCACACACTAGAACATTAGGTCAGGGTGAGTAGGATCAGATTATTTGCACCAATCTGGAGATTAATTTTCTATTGCTCACCCTACTTACTAACATCATCCCTTGCCCCTAAAGCATTAGGGCACTTCTGATAGAACTACCACTGTAGAAAGGTTTCCATTCCATCCCATATGCTGCTCTTTGCTCACCTAGATGATCAAGATGTTCTACCAGGAGAGGGGAGGCTTTTACCATCCTAAATCACTCAGCTGTTCTAGATAATGGCAAAGAATTTTCTATGCCGATTAGCAAGTACCGGCTGCCCATTCCCCTGTGCAATGATCAAAGATATATAATGTGGTTGGTATAACTTTCCTTTTGTGGCTGAGATTTTACACGCTCAGCCTTAGTCCACTAGCCATTTTAATGGGAATTAGGCACCTAGAGACCATTACAAATCTGCCCCTTTGTAAAATTTTGTAGATAGATGGATAGATAAAGATGCACACTATATATTTGTCCATATACACATCCATTACTACTCTCAATAAAATACATATAAATATAAGCTGTTGGTGAGTGAGAATCAGGTACACGATGCTGAGAAGGAAGGAAACTGGCTTTTATGAATGGCTTTTCTATGTAACCAGGGTAATCTTCTCAGTCAGGGGTGTCTAATGTGTTAAAAGCCAGAGGAAGTTTGGCCTCAGCTCAAGACCTAACAAATGACTTTTCCGCCAGTCCCCCAAAGATGAAAGACATCTATACCTCTAATGATCAATATCTTGTGGGTCAACTTGAAATTATTTCTTTAATTTTTAAATTTAAATGTTTGGCAAATCAAAATGTAAAATAAAAATAAAAAGTTTCAGGTCAAACAAAATGTTTTGCTTCAATTGAGTGTTTTTATTTTACTTTAGAAATGCCCTTTCATTGTATTTTAAAAATAAAGGTCATTACTAATGGGCAAATTCCAAAGGGGTAGCCGTGTTAGTCTATTGTAGAAAGACAACAGAGTCTTGTGGCACTTTTAAAGACTAACAGATTTATTAATCACATGAGCTTTCGTGGGAGAACAAAGCGTCTGACGAAGTGGGATTTTCTCCCACGAAAGCTCATGTGATTAATAAATCTGTTAGTCTTTAAAAGTGCCACATTACTAATGGGAACATCAAAACATTTCATTCCAAACATATCAAAGTGTAACAGTTAGTGAAGCTGACATTAAGTCATGAATATTTTCTTTGCCACTGAATATGCATTTTTTGCTGAAAAGTTTCACCCCCAAAATTTCGGCCAGCTCTAAGTTTAACTCCCTCAGGGACTGGTAGGTGCAAATATTAGTAACTGGATCCCTTTGACAAAGACGACCCTCCTATTGGCTGTCACATACTACCCCAGTGCTGACTATGGAAATTTCATACATGGAAACTTAATAGTTAGAAAGTATTGTATGTACTTTTGTTTTCTTACAATGAGGTGCAAGGAGGAGAGGCAGTGCTATGTGATTCAGTGACAGATATTGATGACCTCCCTACAGTATATATGATTCTTTAAAAACGATTTGCTGAGATTCAGTTATTTACACATCTGGTAATGGACAATATGAGCAGCAGGACATGTTCTGTAATTTCACTTGGAAGCAGGTAAAGCAATGTAAATAATATACTCACTCACACAATTATGACAGCTTTAGAGACCCTCGCTATCTTTACTAATTAGTTGTTACTATTTTGGTAGCACCTAGGAGCTCCATCCATGGGCTGGGGACAATTGTGCTAGATGCAGTACAAATATATGTCTTCCTGCTCTCCCATTGCTACACCCGGACCTGAAGCTCCTAAACTAGCAGGTGGAATGAGTTTGTGTGAAATCCTGACTTCAATGAGGCCACAATTTCACCTTTTCTCTTGGTTTGCAACAGTTCCCAGACCCACTGCTCTTGTTTCCCATCCCTGGGTTCACATGGCCGGCTCACACAGAGTACAAGAATCAGGAGACAGCACTAAGGATGAGAGACGCAATTAGCCCAGCTGGGAGCACAGCAACAGAGAGAGAAAAATCAAGGGGGACCAGGAGCTAAACTCAGGAATTTTCTGCTACGCCATGAGCAGATTTGACAGGTGAGTACCAAATAAGGAACAAAGCGAAGTACTTAACAGCTCAGAAAAAGGTTTTGCTTTTAGTTTTCATGGATGATGCTGAGTCTGTGTATAGTGCTCGTGAGGGGCAGGCAGGCTGATGGGGAAGGGCAGGGGATTGTTCAGATAATCAGATCTTATTCTTTATGAAAATTAATACATTTGTATAAATAATCTCTCTCATTTATTATTTACATAACATTGACTTAAGCCTGGGCACAAAAATCAGGATTTTTGCCCCAGGGAGCTAATAATCAAAGGACCTGACCCTGCAGTCTCAGAGGGAACGTCTACACCACAGCTCGGAGAGAGCTTCCCAGTCGAGGTAGACAGCCATGAGCTAGCTCTGTTTGAAGCAGCCCGTTTAAAAATAGCAGGGTGGCCAGAGCAGCCCAGATGAGTTATCTGATTATATAGTGATGGGGTCAGATGGGCTTACACTCCTGCAGTTAGCCCCAGCCATCACCTGTGCTGCAACAGCTATTTTTGGTGTTCCCAGATCTTGTGTAGACATATCCTTTGGCACTGGAGTGAATTCACTGGCTAGTTCCCAGGGCAAATTTACACACGTTTGTTTGAAAAGTTCCAAAGGGGGAGCCGTGTTAGTCTAGTTCAGCAAAACAAACAAGCAGTCCTGGGACACTTTTAAAGACTAACACATTTATTTATCGCATGAGCTTTTGCAGGAGAAAATCCCACTTCGTCAGACGCTTAAGTGGGATTTTCTCCAGCGAAAGCTCATGCGATAAATTAATTTGTTAGTCTTTAAAAGTGCCACAGGACTCCCTGTTTGTACGTCTGTTTGAAGGATGAGGTCCTAATGACACACATATTCTAGGAGGCGGAGTCACTTTAGAGGAGGTGTGTGTAGGGGAAAAGTCTTCCCTGGACCCAGTCCCATTTCAAGCGCTCTTTCATGGTGTGGGAAGAAGGATCATTTAGCAGGACTTTAAATGCATCTTGAAAACACATTCTTACAAACGCTGGTGGGGGAAGTGCACCAGCAATAGTAACAACCACACTTTTAGTCAGCGCGAAGAATTACCCTGTGGAACTCTCTGCCACAAGTTATCATTGAGGCCACCAGCTAAATAGGATGCAAAGCCAGGATTAAAACAAGAAAGAACAAGAGCCCCGTGGCACCTTAAAGACTAACAAAGCTTTCATGGGCTCCAACCCCCTTCATCAGATGCAAGGTGGGTTCATCAGACGAAGTGGGTTGGAGCCCACGAAAGCTTATGCTTGAAGAAATTTGTTTGTCTTTAAGGTGCCACAAGACTCTTGTTATTTTTGCTGTACACAGACTAACATGGCTCCCCCTCTGGATATTGTCACAAAACAAAAAAAGCAAGAGCTTTGGAAGGGATATAGACCCTCATTTAACCCCCATAAACCTATCTCTAATAATACAGTCAGTGGAATCTTATTCTGTGGGAAGATTAATCAATAAATATCTATTGCAATGTTTCATGCATCTCTCTTTGAAGCATCTAAGACCTCACTGGAGACAGTATACTGGACAAGATAGACAACTGATATCATGCATGAATGCAATTCCTAAATACCTAGTTATTAATGTAATTAATAATGAATGTGAACTCATTATTACCTTGAAACTCAGGAGATTTTTCTGTGTTTCTTGAAGGTCCTTCACAGCATGAATTAACATTTTTGTGGAGTTTGCGTCCCTTTCCCCACTCCATTGCCTTGGTTAAAGCAGAAGGGAAAAATCTTCATTGATACCTGCCTCCATTTCTTGAAATGAGGGAGATGAGGGGAAATGGAGGAAAGCCCCTTACATCACTGTAATTTCTAAAACATAAAAGCTTTTCTTTGAGAGTAAATCTATTTTTTTTTCCTCGTGGCATTAAGGCTAAAGAAATTCCTCAGAAAATAATTTGTCAAAACCCCGTCTGATCAAAGACACATATAAAAGGACCCTTTTTTTAAAGGGGAAAAAAAATCCCCCTCCGAGCTCAGAATGAATTGGCAATTCATTTGCTGACTGTCAGATAAAGTAGCTCAATCCCCATCACGTCTTTAGCTGGAGCTATGGCCAGAAGGAAGCAATTCCCAGCCCACTGTGTGTACATGTTTTGGGTTATGTTAGTGATTAGGGTATTCCTGCCTGGGAGATGCAGAAAAATATGACTCAGATTCACAAAAGTGCCATAAATCTCCCTCCTTTTATTCAAAATGTGTGTTTTATAGCCATTTCCTGGCCAATTGCTGCCTTGAATAAATATGTAACATATCTGTGTATTTAGCTTTTAGGTCCAGAATTGGACTCTGTCTCATGGGCGAAAGTGCATTCATGTTTGCTCATGCAAGGGGAGGGTCAGAAGAAGCTTCTCTGCTGTTATTTTTTTGCTCTCACAATATATATATATATATATATTGGGAACTTGCAAGCTAATTGGCTCATGTTGGGTATAATTGCACTTGTTAATAATCTCTCTTCTTCTAGCCAGGTGAAATTGACCTCTGTGCAGAGAACCAGCATAAAGTCTAGGCATCCAGTGAGGCCCATGTGAGATCTGTTTTGAGGGTTGATGTAGAATTTAGGAATCGCAGAGTCGTATCATAGAAATCGAAGGTTGGAAAGGACTTCAAGAGATCATCCATTCCATCCCCATGCTCTGAGACAAGATTGAGAATACCTAGACCATCATTGAGGATAACGTACAGGTCATGTGCTGGCTTTCTTCACAAGGGTCCATTTCAACCTCAGTAACAGGCAAACGTCAAAAGCTTTGAAAGTTCTGCTATTCTCTCTCGCCAAAGTACAGAGATATGCCCAAACTTAGATGCATGAGCCATTTTGGTTTAGAAATCAGGCTTAAGATCTGGGCAGAACAGGATCTACGATAATTCTGGAAAACTTCTGGTTCTGGATGGGAGAAGTATCTTCTCTCTGGGTGATTCAGTATTTCTGTTTCCCAGCAAAACAAGTCCTTTCAGATGCTCATGGAGACCACGGCAAACAAAAGAAAGGTTAACCAAACTTTTTTGATCCTTGAAGCAAGGGATTGAGTTCAAGCACTGGGTGAAGTGGAGAACTGTTCTCCCTTTATCTGAACCGGCCTGTAACAGGAATGTGCCATGTCTACATATATGTCAGTATTTACTGGAATCAGTAGATGGTGCTCAAGAATATGTAGCATAGTTATGGGACTCTAATGGGTAGGCCCAATAAAACTTGCTGTTCCTCATTGCAAATACCTTCCTCTGTATAGCTCAGTGCATGGAACTCATAATAAAAGGTGTTCATCCCAAGTGTACATACACCTGTACTCATGTATCAACATACACTCACCTGCTACCAGTCATAGATGAATTTTTTCAACCGTGTGCACAGAAATACCAGACACACACGGCATTTGCATGAATGTACTCTTAAGAACAAAGATGCAGAAATGCAGAAAGAATGCTCAGAATTAGGATCAGAATTTGTTCAGAAAATGGTGGTGGTGGGGAAAAAGAAGTAGCCTGGAGAAAACTTTTCATTTTTGTTTCTCGTTGAAAATTTTCTTTTCATCAAAAATTTCCAGCCAGATCTGGTAAAAATTAAGAAGCTAATAGAAACCAGTTAGCAAGGAGTCACAAAAACTCTGGAGACGGGGACAAATGTTTCATAGGACATGGCACAAAGACAAAGGGGCTATTTCACCTCTTTCAAATTTCCACCCTCCAGCATCACACTTGTGACATAAAAATGAAACAAACCAGAAATAGTTGTGAATATTTTCATAAAAATGTTGACCCGTTTCTCAACCAGCTCTGTAGCCACGCTGGTCCCAAGACTGGGTCCCATTGGGATGGAAGGATAGAGGGTGAACAGTTTGTTCAGAGATGACTATCACACAGACCTTTCTAGTCTGAGTCTTCCAACTCATCAAAGCAACAATCTCCTTAGGAACAGTGACTGGACAAAATCTCCTACTCCCAGGAAAGCAGAGCAAGTCTGAGCCCCTAGGATACATGCACTTTGTCTTTAGCGCGTCATTCTGATCTTTTAACATTGTACTTCTTTTCTGCTTCCTTTCTTCTGAAGCAAGGAACTACAAGTACTTTGGGCCTGATTCAAACTCTTGAAGTCAATGGCAAGACTCCCACTGACTTTAATGGGCTTGGGATCAGAGGTAAATATTATGTGAGGAAAGACTGATGGAGGCATGAAGTTGATCTAATTGAGGACTAAATCCAAAGGCAGCCAAAGTCGATGAGAGTCTTGGCAGTGATTTTGGACCATGCCTTTACACAAAGCTGTTTCTCTGGACACCACAGTATTTTAAGCACAGATGCTCTTTAAAAATAACACATGCATGGTTGCAAGAAACTGTCCCCAAAAGTCTGCTAGATTTTTGTCAAGGATTAGAGCTCCCCTCACTTATGCAACATAGCAGTTAGAATTCAGGCTAAAACGAGAAAGACACACCAGGGCAAGAGCTGGATAGAAGATGGCAATTGCTAGAGACTGATCAGAGACATAGCAATAAAAAAGTTCATTGGCAGTAAAAAAGTCATCTACACTTATTTCCCAAAGCTTATTTCATCCTAGGGCATGTAAGGGGAGAAGGCCCTCCATGGCAGAGAATGTTTACCTCCTTCTCTATTTTTTCTCCAGTGACTCTTGCTTCCTTTCACCTCATTCAGTCCGCTGCATAGATCCACTCAATCACTTCTAGGGTCATTCCCTTAACTTTGCCGTTACCAAGACATCTAGATAGACAAGCAATCCCATGAGCTTCATTGTAACTGAGGAAGGGGGTCGGGAGGATGGGGAAGAGGGGGGCAGAATTAATCAACTCCCCCCTTTTTTTTGGTCAGAATTTGCCAGTTTGTTGACACCGAATAAGACTGCAGAGCAGGCTGCCCTAGGAGAGAATAGGATTTTGTTGCCCAGAATTTTGAAATTTGGGGGGTTAATTCTGAATTGGAACAAGACCAGATTTAGAAATCTCAAAATCCTTTGCAAATCTTTGGAACTGCCAACCCCTGCCTAACTCCAGTTGTAATCTTTGTTCTCCGCTCCCTGTTTTCTGCTGACCTGAGTACTGTTTGTAGTCCCATTCTACCTGGAGCAGTGTCTCCAGGACTGGATCAGAATGTAGAAAAGGCAGGAAACGTGACTTTTCTGCATTCTGTCAAAGGTCCAGCATGCATCAGGCAGGGTGCCCCTGATTTCTAGAGGTGCCGGTTACAGATAGGAGTTCATCAGAAACCAGAAGTTCCATCCCATGAGAAATTTGGATACTTAAAAATAACAAGTTCTGAATTAAAAAAGCCCAGACTTCCCACAAGATGAAAATCCTGAGAAATCTCAGTTCATGACCATCAAATTGGTTTGTTTCACTAATTTCATATCATTCTGTTTGATCATGTTGAAATATTAATAAGCTAAAATGTTTTGTTTTGACTTTATCATTTCAAATCAGCTTCATCTCAACTTTTATAGCGTATTAAAATATTATCGTAAAAGCATTTTCAACTTCAGAATTGCCCCTTGTGGCACGGAGGCTCTGCTGCAACCCTGCCTTAGTTTCCCCTCACTGGGGTTTTCTGTCTCTCCTGGAGATTCACATGGCTCAGTCCTCCAGCTGGGTCCCTCTCAGAGCGGGGTAGTCAAGGACCAAATTAAACCCCATCTTTTGACAATGCTCCCAAATGAATATAAACAAAAGATATTCTGTCCATCGTGGGCTTCACAGGCTAATTAAATAAAGTCTTTTTCACTCTTAGCCCTGTGCAGTGCAGTAGCCCTGATCCAGGTCCCAGGGTGCTACTGCAGTTCTAATAAAAACCAATACCATTTGAAAAAGAGGGAGTTGTCCCACTCTAGGCCCTTACCCCCCTTCAGGTAAAGGAGCGTGGCTCATAGGAGTTGGGCTTGTTTTACTAATAAACATCATGTTCATGGAGCCTGAGCTGCCAGAGATGTCCCAAAGACTCCTGTCAGTGTTCAACGCAGCCCTCTCTCACAACCACACCCAGGAGAAGAACAGGGGAAGTGTGGATAATGCTGACAGGGTCTGTCCTGCCCCAAGTCATCCTATTGTAAGAGTTCTCTCTAGCCTGAAGGGAGCTAGGGAAAGGTTTGTGGGGCTGATGAGTGGAGGACCTGGAGTGGTTCCCAGCTCCTGTTTGTAAAAGAAAATCAAAGACTTGTCCAGAATGTTTTTTTGACACCTCTTGGTACTCTGAGGTTCCTTTGACATTCAGACTTTCAGGGCTAAGCCGTACCCTCACCCCCAACTCTTCAATCACCATAAATCAGGAATCCCCAAAATGATGAGATTGGCTTAAAAATCAAGAGCTTAAACATAATGATAAATAATATGATTCCAGCTCCTTTTATTTGCCTTCTGGTTTCCGAACTGTTCAGATACAATCAAATCGCATTTTTAGGCTTGTCTCTGCGACCATAAGGTCTAGAAAGTCTCTTTATTTAAACAAAAGCTGAGATCTTCAGGTATTCACATGACTCCAGGAGCTAAGGATGTAAGAAGAATGCCAGATATTGTGAGACTCACACTGAAATCATGAATGTTGACATCACAGTACGAGGTCAACATCTCCCATTGAAGGCCTATGCCACATACAAGGGTAGAACACTTAGCTGGTGTGAGTTGTCCTTGCTCCACTGAAATCATTGACAGCTAATGGCTACCCCCTAAGCTCCATTTTGAGGGCTTAAATGGGACTTAAATAGTACCTTTGGCAGACCGTCTTGGGAAGATTCAGAATGACAGTTGTGCCATAGCATGGACAATTAGTGATGGTTCAGTGATGTAAACACATGGGAACTATAGGGGGAAGGATGGTCAAACTAGTTGGTGAACTGGTCTAGGACTTGGAAAACCCAGTGTCAATTCCCTGCATTTCCACCAACTTTCTGTGTGACTTTGGGCATGTTATTTAGCCTCTCCAAGCTTTAATTCCCAACCGTGAAATGGGGACGATAGTACTTAATAGATGTGTTGAGTGGATACAGTAAAAAGAGTGTCTGGTTCTCAGATATAATGAGGAAGGCCTTATAAATACCTTAGATAGAGCTTCTGGAAATGAAATCATTTTCTCCAGTGATCAGAAATTAGCATTTAAACACAGATGAGAAGTTTACTGGCAATAACCCACACAGCAGATCCAATTTCAGCAAAACAGAGGATGTGTTGTTGATGACTGATCATGAAATATCCTCCAGGCCCTCTTATATTATTATTTTCAGTTTCCTCCTTTTCTCCACCAAACCATTAATTATGAATGAGTGAGAAACAAGAGCCACTGAAGGTTTTTCTGAAGAAAGGAAGGGCAGAAGGAAAGAAGAATAGCTGGTTTAAATGTTGACATCTGAAACACCGACTTTTGAAAATTTGAATTCAGAGTGGGGCGGGGAGGAGGGGGGGAGGTGCAGAAGGATACATGTTTGAAGACAATTTTGTGAGTTTTTCTCCTCATTTTCTGACCAACAATTCAGCTGGAAAATAATTTCAAATTTTGAAATTTCATATTAAAGAATAGAAGAGATAAAAGAAGAAAACAGGCCAGCAAAACACAACCAGCACCATTTCCCCCTTTTATTGACCAACTGTAGAAAGTAAAATGGATTTTAATCATTGATCTATTATACCCTTGGCTCATTTGCCAAAGAAGTCAAGGCAGAGTCTTACTGGGATCATTTTTTCATTTTCATACAGAAAAAAGGATTTATTTATAACTCAAATTGAGGTAGCAATTTAACTGGAATTGGAGTCTATATTTATCCTGCTTTGTATTTGTGACATCTCTGAACTGAATTATCTTTAGCTGAAATATTTTGGTTTTGGCCAATATAATTCATTTTTTGATTTTTCATGAAAATTTCTAAATATTCCATTGGGAGGGGGGAGGGAAGAGGGGAAACCCCAAAACGTTTTTTGATCAGATCTAGTTTTGCGGGATGTTACCAATCAAGAATGACTTCATGACTGGGGATTTGATGCTGCTGAAAAGTGTCTGACAAAGTGGGATTTTCTCCCACGAAAGCTCATGCTATTAATAAATCTGTTAGTCTTTAAAAGTGCCACAGGACTCTGTTGTCTTTGGATTCTTAGTCATTCAGCCCTGTTGGGGAGACATCAGCAGAAGTGTGTAAGAAAGAGAGGCTAAATCTCCACTTTGTTGAAACCAATAAACTGGTTGCTAATATGATGATGGAAAAGAGATCTAGAAAAAATAAGCCAAAATAACTAAGAGTAACAAGGAGAGGGACAAAAGGGGGGAGGGGGGAAATGAGAGTCAAGAGCAGACAATATTTCAACTGACATTAAAAGTTTCCTCGAAACTAACAGCAGAAGATAGAGAAGAATCATACACAACAGTGGTGAATTGGGTATGGGAATGAAGGAAATTGTTAAACAATTATTTTACTTCTGTCTTTATGAAAATTTAGGTAGAACTGGTCAGAATTTGTTTCTTCCCCATGGAAAAGACAATGGGGGGAGCGGGGAGGAAAAGTGTATTAATTAAAAAAAAAGCCACCAAGATCTGGCTCCTCCCCCAAAACTGACGGAAATTGAATTTCTTTTCATCCAAAACTCATAAAAGCTTAGAAATTGTCACATTTGAATGGAGGAGGGGTTGATTTTATCATGAAATATCAATTGTTTATTTTACTTCTGAGGAAAACAGACACTTTCTGTGAAAAATATCATGTAGTCAAAAACTTGGTTTTCTGATGGGGGAAAAGGTTTCAATATAAAATTTCTGATCAATCGTGACAGTTGATACTAATGAATAGCCATGCGAAAAAATGGTACATGTATTTCCTGGTACTTGATGATAGGAAAGGAGCAGTTATGAATTCTAAGAAAAAAACTTAAAAGATTTTCTAACAAAGAAATAATCTACATAGTCAGATATCGAAGTCGAGAATCCATAACCAGAAGTTATGATCATACATTATAAGAAGTTCTCTGAGGACAGTTCAGATTTCTGTGGACAGGCAAGAGGCAGACATGACATTATCATGCGAAGTAAAGTCAAAGACTTGGAGCACTGCAAATAATTACTGGCAGGTTAAAAATCTGTGTTGCAAAGAAAGCCTTCCAAACAATCGTGGCAAGGCTGAACGCGGGAACACCTGGAAAAGATTGATTAAGAGACAGCCAATATGTGTGTGCGATTTATGAGGAGCAGGCCTTGCTTTACTAGGAGTTCTTTAGAGATATTGCTGCCAGCGTACCTGAGGGAAAAGCCCATGGACGTTCTATAGTTACTAGATTGTCAGAAATCACTTGGTAAGGTTCCACAACAAAGATATCACCTCAGTGAGAGAGAAATAGAATACAGGGTCAAATAGACTGTGGGACAGAAAACTGTCTGAAGAAACTGGGAACATCTATCTACCTATCTAGGTTCTTATCTAGGCATCCATCACTGTAGTATCTGAGCACTTCCCAAGATTTAAAAACAGCAAACACCAGTCTGTCTTTCTCTTCCTTTCTAGCAGGTAGGAGTAAATTACTTGGTTAGATAATTGGGGACAAGAGATAAAGACAGGGAACTTCCTTAGCGGGAGGAAACTAATTAATTGGACTCTTGGACTATCATTTATCACACAAGTAGGGACGTGGGCAGAAATATCACCTGTAGGGTATCAGAGCTGGTTGTTGATATTGAATAGATGGTTTATGTTTCAAGATGCAGCAAACAACGAGTAACAGCCCACTTCAGAATTACGAAGATTTTGGCTGGAATTTTCAAAGGGAATTAAAGGAGTTAGGCACCCGTTAAAATTCAGTACAATTTGGTTGCCTCCTGGACAGATGTCCAAAGATATTTAAGTTCCAAAGGGGTAGCTGTGTTAGTCTACTGCAGAAAAACAAACAGAGTCCTGTGGCACTTTTAAAGACTAAAAGATGTATTTATTGCATCAGCTTTCGTGGGAGAAAATCCCATTTTGTCAGACGCTTTGAAGATGGGAAACTTACAGAATGGAAGGAAATTAAATGCAGGGAAGTGTATGACATAGGATCAGGTCAGGCTGTAACAGCAAATCCAAATAGATGTTAGGATTCAAACACTGGGGAAGGTGAGGTCAAATCACCTGTTGTAATGAGAGAAAAATCCATAGTCCCTGTTTAACCCCAAGGCAACTGAGTTGAATTTGCATATAAATTCGAGTTCTGCAGTTTCCCTTTGAAGCTGTGATTTGTTATTCATCTGTTTCAGCACAGCTATTGGCAAGTCGTCAATGGAGTGAGCAGAGAGATTGAAGTGTTCCCCTATTGGTTATTTATTATTATTGGTTATAGGATATTTAGGCACCTAAAGATGCAGATAGGTAACCAATGAGATTTTAAAAAGTGTCTGAGTTAGGAATGCAGCTCCTGTTGATTTCAAAGGGATTTAGGCATCTAATCTGTTTGGTTGCTTTAGAAATGCCAGTAGGAGTACTCTACATGGTGCCATAATGAGTGTTCTTGGTTAACACTGGGGAAAACGACATCAGTGAAACAGTGCCTTGAGAACTCACAGCGGATACCATTGCTGAAAACTCGGAACTACTCAGTTCTGTATGTTCTACTAACTATACTCCCAGACTCATAGACTTTAAGGTCAGAAGGGACCAGTACGATCATCTAGTCTGACCTCCTGAAAAATGCAGGCCTCAAGAATGATTTCAAGTACAGCTGGTAGATTTTAGGTTTTAATGGCATTTTGAATTTGGAACTTTCCAAACCTCAAAAACAAATGAGGGACAAATAGATGCAACTTTCTCCTTCGTCCTCCTCCCACCCTGCCATTTAATATTGATTGGAGAACTGACTGCTGTTTTTTGAATTTCAAAATTCTGAAATGTCAAGTTTTTGCAAAAGAATAGATAGATAGATAGATAGATAGATAGATAGATAGATAGATAGATA
>ML685811.1:3231599-3300167 GCA_007922175.1 Pelusios castaneus
ATAGATAGATAGATAGATAGATAGATAGATAGATAGATAGATAGATAGTACTCCTGTTCTTGCTCAAGGGAAGAATTACCACAATGCTCCTTTTTGTTCTTCTCTACTCCACAGTCCCACGTGTAGTCAAATAATAAGATATTTGTCATTCCTGGTCAGCAATCTCTCTTCTTACTACAAGCAAAAGTACATACATCTGACATCCATATGATAAGGCATCAGAGTAACTTTCAAGATTGCATTGAGAAGCCAGCATATTAGGACAAAGGAAGCAGGAAAAAAAGGAAGGGATCAAGTCTTTTAATAAATCACAAAAAATCTTTTGATGCCTTCAGCTCTGTCTATGGCTGCAGTGGAAAAAAAAGATAAAAAAAGAAAGAAAGAAACTAGGATATTGGGGCTGCCTCAACCAGGGGATCCGAGGGGAACCAAAAAAAAGGATATAGTTACTGTATTGTTGGCTCAGCCACAGGTTAGACCACATCTAAAATAATGACTGCATTCATTTGTGGTCATGAGAAGGATATTACTGCCCGAAGGAGAGGGGCAACTGGGATGATTCCAGGTTCTAAAGAGACTCTCAGGAGAGTTGAACAGAAGTTTTCCAAATTAGGAAGGGATTGGATGAAGGAGAACAAGATAAATGACTCACACTAGTGGTGGGGAGATTGTGGGGGGAAAGAGGTTCAAAAGCTGGGGGGACACAAGCTAACCAATAGCAAAGAGGGAATTCTAGCTGAAGAAATTCCTTGACAAGGCAGTAAAACTATAGAGTAAGCTGCCAAGAAGGTCATTAAAGCAAATAATATAAATATATCTAAGATAGGGCTAGACATTTTTATATTGAAAGAATGATGGTAGTGCAGTGGGATGGGGGTTGATCGAAAAAGACAGGAAGAGGGGGATGGGATAAGGTGAGCTGGATGGGAACATGTGTTGGGGCCTGAAATCCTTTCAAAGAGCTATCTTTCAGAGCTGGGATCTAAGACCTGAGTCCCAGCAGGATTGGTGACAAGCGGAAATGGACTCTGGCAGCATTGTTCTACTCTTCCGAGTTCTGAGTGGAGCTTTGTGTACATCATACTGGCACCACATGAGGTGGGCTCAGTTCTAGACTGGAATAACAGAAGGTGCAATGGGGTTCAGAGGGACCAGCAGAGCTGTTTTGGGGCAGCTTGCACAGCATCTGCACATGCTGCATCTGGCTCCAGCTCCAAGGCTATGAACCCTGCACTCCCACAAACATTTAAATCACCAGCAAATTGAAAAAGAACTTGCACCAAACCACCACCATATGATGCAAAAATGTTCTTACATAGGCCATGGGAGCACTCAGCAGCATGCTGGCAATCCTTCGATACCACCAGAGACCTGCAGAATTGTGCAGAGCTCCAAGACATTTCACTCATCTTTTAGGACAGAATGCTGTTTCCTGAGCCCCATGGTAGCTCTTGGCTTCACAGCACTGTGAATGGAGCAGCTGCAGATTTGCTTCTTGGGTGACTCTCCACTGTTTGACAAAGAATGCACATACACTCCCAGGGCCTGATGCAATGGCTATTGAAGTCAATAGGTATCCTTCCATTGATTTCAGTGGCTATCTGATCAAGCCCCTAATCAGGAAAAATTCTATCCTACTTTAACTGAATAAGTTCGGCTTACGATGTTAGTAGGACAAATGTGTCTTTGGTGCAACTGTACCTGGGTTGCTAACCCTTTGAGGCAGGGACTTCCTTTTCATTTTTCCTGTGTAATGCAAGCATGAATCTTCTCATTATCCATGGAAAGGTTTAATCCATCTTTGAATCCTGCTCGGTTTAATACCTTGTGGCAGCAAGTTCCACAGGCCAACTGTACTTTGTGTAAAGAAGTATTTCCTTTTATCAATTGGAAATTAATTGCTTTTCACAGAATCTTGTTAGTCGCCAGCCTTGACCCACTGGCCCATCACTGAAGCTACCTCCCATTTATCTACACACACCACGGAGAGAAGTAATCCCTTCCAAACCAACATCTGCAGAAGCTGGCAAGGGTGTTGGAAAGGGAGCATAGGTTGTGGAATTTTCCTATCAGACATGGGCTTGGGCAGGAAAGATCAAAAGAAGTTGTCAGCCTCTACAGTTTCTCTGCTTGGCTAGGCACATGAGAGGAGACAGACGGCCTGTATAACTCAGGAGTACTGGCTGGCCTCACCCAGGGAGTAGCCTTAGAGACATTTCCATTATACAAGGCCTCAGTCCAGCAAAGCACTTAAACACATGCCTAACTTTAGGCATCTGGAGGATCCCATTGAACTCAATATGAATACTCAGTGCACTTAAAGTTAAGCACATGCTTATATGTTTTGCTGGATCAAGACCCAAGAGCTTAGCGACGAGAGAAAAATCTCCAACTTCATTTTTTCCACAAGTTTAAAGTGCTTCATGTGCTCCGGAGCCCTTAAAATAAACGTGGACATGCAAGAGCAGACAAAAGAGCTGCCTTCTATAGGCTGGGTTTTTATTTTCTTTTTTGGGGGGTGGAAGGGGTGTGTGTGTAGAAAGGAAGGGCCCTGACCCTATGAAAATCGGTACATTAATTACATTAATTAATCCATTAATTTTCTTCCACTGGGAAAAGTGAAATGAGTGGGGAAAAAATGCCATTTTGACAATGTCACAAAAAATAAATATTTTTCCTGACTACCAGTCCTAGGTGACCATGAAATGCAGTTCAGTCGGGAAAGGAGTAGGAGTGTTGACATACACCATATAGAATAGCTTTGATAGCTAGGGCCTGATTCTCTATCGACCTGCACCTTGTGTAGTCATCAATTTACAACACTGACTTCAAGAAGAATAAGAGATGCCTGGCACCTCTGAAAATCAAGCTATCCGCAGATATGAAAGAGGTAGCATGAAGTCCAGTGTGGTGAGAATGGAGCATGTCAGAGAAGCAACCATCTGGGAGAACAATGTTGGTCACTATCAGCTTGGATTCAAACCCACTACTAAAGGCAAAATGCTATGCTCATTGCCTACCCTCACCCACCCAATCCTCCCATGTTAGATGCTTTTCTGAGTGGGAAAAAGTGTGCAAACATTCTTTAAAGCCCTGTTTAATTGTAGGTCAGGAGTCTGGTGGAATCTACAGCTCAGAGATCTGCCTAGTGTCTAGGGAGGTGAAAGAGCCTATTTCAAATTGGAAAGATGTAGGTGGCTGCAAATTCAACAACAAAGAATGTCTCCCTATCTGGTAGCTCATGCGGAACACAAAAGGGGATCACAGAGAAATCTTACGAAGCTACCAAATCAAGCCTGTAGAGGCCAGGAGCATTTGTATTGCGTTGTAGCCTTGTATGCCTCCAATAATATGGGGGCATGAAACCTCCTGTTTTGAGGCATAAGATGGTCACCTGTGGAGACTGGGAAGGGATTTTGTTTCTTTGCCCAACAGGTAAGAAGGGTGGTCTAGTGCAGGGTTTCTCAACAGCAGATCTGTGGATTGGTGCCGGTCCCGAAGATTAGGAAGGCAGCAAACTGGTCCCTAGTATCAAAAAGGTTGAGAAATGCTGGTCTATTGGACAGGGCACCAGACTGCATTTCTTAGATTTAGATTCACGAATTGCTTCAGCTCCCAAGTTCCTGGGTAACCCTGGGAAGTCTGTGTTGTGTGTACAAGTCCAAGCAGGTCAGACTATGGAGCTGTGAATGCCATAGTGTCCTAGTGTGCTTTGCTGTAACTCCCCCACGTGGGAACTGCTGGTGCAAACGACAAGGTAGCAAGTGCTTGTTAACATAGTCTCGTCTGAAAGAGAACCACATTCCCGCACACTAGGTACCTTTTAGGTTGCACCAGCAATATCCCTATGGGGCAGGGTGATGTGAGATACAATCCATTAATGCTCATGAGGTGGTACAGTCAGCCAGCAGAGCCATGTCTGTAGATAGAACAGCAATGGATTGCTGGACAGCTATATAATCATGTGCCTGGACAGTGTGGGTCATCTGTCATGGGCAACTGCCCGTGGAAGCAGAAGGTTGGGTCAGAGAGACCAGTAGTTTGATCTGGCAAAGCAACGTCTACATGTCTAATATATAGAGTTGTGTTCACCAAGCATTCATGTCTATGCTACGTCTTTCCGGCCTGCATTCCACAGACAATGTTTGCGTTAGCTAGTCAGCGCTTCCCAGGCTGCTCTTCTTCGGGAGTATATTAAACGAAGAAGTGGTTGCTCCTACAACTCATCGAAAAGTCGCAGTCTCTTTCCCACCCACTGTCATTATAGAGGCTAGAGGAGATTAAGGAGGCAGGTGACATGTTTCCCCTTTTGAGGCCCACTGTGGTTTTGGATTTAAAACTTCTCCCTGGGCTTGCTGGGAAGTTTTGGCTTCTCTGGTTTTCAGCTCCCCACCATGCTCACTCCTTCCAGCATATTCAAAAGAGAAGCCAAGGCACCTGCTCTGTGAACTCGAGTGTTCGGGGTAATTTGCCAGATGTTTTCCTCCTGGGCTGGTATGAATCTTTTTCTTTCTTTCCTTCTTTCTTTACACAAACACACTTTCAGGCAGGTCTCTTCCTTTTCTTTCTTGGTATCTTTGCTCCACCTAATATCCGGGGCAATGGTTTATCACTCTATCTCCCTGGCAGTTCCTTAACTTTTTCTCATTGCGTATTAATCTCACACCTTTCAGTTGACTGTAACAAACTCATTGCCTGCAGGATATGCCTGATCTCTACCAGTGAATGACAAGGTCACTCCCCAAACCCCAAATTTTGCACAGGATAAATAACTGCATCAATTGGTTAGGCCACCTCCTGTTTCTGCCTAATCCAGCTTTATGAATTCAATCCAGGAGTCTAAGCTTTCATTACAGGACTGGTCGAAAGAATTTCATCTCCTGTACAGTTGGTGGTCACAACTCATCTGTAGAGATACAGGCAAATGGAAAGGACTTCTGATATTCATTCTGTTTAGTGGCGGCCTAATAATTCTGTAAATTCAACTTTGGATGCCTCTACTATTATTATGGAAGAGGGAAAAAATAGCAAAACTAAGCCAGTGCAAGCCCTTGAAATGGACTCAAATGGAACTGAAATCACTGCCTGGAGTGTTTTGGACTTACTTGCCCATTTTGCATCCAAAAATGACTTTGAAAGATCATGTATAGCCAAAGCCCTGGATCTAGTCTGTATACCTATGCTGCAGCCCAGACTTAGGAGAGAAATAACAGGGCCCATACGAGGAAGAGAAGGATTTAAAAATGTGTTTTCCAAGCCTTCTGTTCATTCAAAGAACTGAGAAAACTATTTGGAACATACATAAAATGTTTCCATTGAGCAGCAGGAAGAACCTGCTTGGACGCTGCTCAACCTAGCAGCTTTCCAGGCTTACAGTGTCAAGGAAGCAGTGACTGTTGGCTCGGAAGTCGACCAAAATCATCTCATCGGCTGGCTAGCTTTGCGCATTAATGGGGTGGGCTGGAGGAGGGGCCAGAGAGATCGAAAGAGAGTTGAATGAAACACTTTAAGGGAGGCCAAGTACCGGATGATGTTTTTACATTTTGAGTTATTTTTAAATGAAAAGCTCGTTTATGGTCAGGATGGGCTCTGACTGTAAACCTCTCACATACAAGCCTGACTAATGGCAGAAAAATTTCTGGAATCTGTCTATTATTGTCATGCATACCCATCTATGTATCTGATAGCTGTGCAGTATCTTTCTCACTGTCCACCTAGGGCTCCATTCTGCTTAGACTGCACACCCATATAGGAGTGTAACTGAGGAATAAGACCCTCTCTTAGGCTCCTGTGCAGCTTTTCTAGCCCTTGGATCTAGATGTACAGGGCAAACATATTCAGAATACCTACTATTTCACCTTTCCAGCGGTAGGGGGAGTGGGTGGAGCCTAGCTTCTGCCCCTTCCCCACCAAAGTGGCAGACCAGTAGACTCATAGGCTATGTCTACACTTACTAAAGTTAGTTTGAATTAGTTAATTCAAGCTAATTCGAACTAATTTTAGTTAGTTCGAATTAACTTAATTCGAACTAGCAAAATTTAGGTTGAACTAAGCAAGTGCCATTCATGGAACTTGCTTAGTTCGAATTAGCGAATTGCATTGAGTTCAATGGGCCGGTTAGTTTGAACTAAGCAATTAGTTAATTGGTTAATTTGAACTAACTAGTTTGAATTAACCCTTAGTTCGAATAGCATATTCAAATTTATTAGTTCGAATTAAGGAAGCCCTTAAGGAAGCCTAGTGTAGCCATGGCTTTAGTTAATTCGAATTAAGCTTCCTTAATTCGAACTAACTTGCCAGTGTAGACATAGCCATAGATTTTTAGGTCAAAAGGGACCAGTCTGATCATCTAGCCTGACCTCCAGCACAATTCAGGCCAAAGAACCTCTCCCACCCACTCCTTTGATAGACCCCTAACCTATGACTGAGTTACTGAAGTTCTCAAATCATGAATTAAAGACTTCAAAGTACAAAGAATCCACCTGCAAATTACTGCAGAAGAAGGTGAAAACCCCCCAGTGAAACTCCCAATCTGCCCTGGGTGAAAATTCCTTCCCAATCCCAAATATGGCAAACAGTTAACCCCTGAGCATGTGGGCAAGACTCACCAGTCAGCCACCTGGAAAGAATTCTCTGTAATAACTCAGAACTCATCCCCTTTAACATCCCATCACAGGCCATTGGACATATTTACCACTAATAGTCAAAGATGAGCTAGCAATTTATTATTTCCTTGGAACAAGGGGAGAGAATTGTGCTCCTCAAGGCATGATTTCCTTGCTGAATGAATCTTGGGGTGGCATGGTTGGCTATGCCCCGTCCTTTACTAATGTAAATATGGTTACGAGTGAGAGTGGTAAAAATTGGGCTAACTTCTGATCTCAGATAAATATCCCATGTGTCAAGACAGCCAGGAGACCAGATGTGGCTTGGGCCGCAGTCTGGCAGAATGAATAGCAGGGAGCATCTCTGACAAGATAGCAGTACTAAGCAGAATAGAGACCTACCTTAGGATCCCCTGGGGAGATCCTTTCTTGTGGATTGGGTAGGCCCTTGGGACTTACAGGCAATTATTCATCACACCATGGCCTCTCACTTATACTCAAGCTCCTCTTCAGCATAACAGAGTCTCAGAATGATGTTAAATTACACTCCACTGCTAGGCCCTTATCTGTGGCCAGTGTGGGGCAAAGGGGCCTTTGTAAAGTGGGAACCAAGGTTAACATGTGCAGGCACAAAATGGGCCAGGTCCCACCAACTCATGCACTGGATCCAACTGGGACAAAGATTCTGCTGCATTCCCCAAAAGAAAGTGCCCCAGACACACTGTTTGCCTCTATCTCCCAAAAAGAGAATAGCACCAAGGACTGCTGCTAGAGTGGTGTCCTTCCACACCAGCATATATGACAGGGTTGAGAAGGCCACAGTGATCATTCAAACTATTCTTTTAATCTCTCTCACTTATCTGCTGAGACAGAGCCCAAGGTTCTGTGTTTGCCACAGCCCATGATTCCAAGGGGCCAGAGTTTTGCTTTGAATTTTAGTCATGGAAATGCAGCTAACGCCGCTGGCTTCAGTTCAGTCACACCCCAGTTACAACCATGGCAGTGGGATAAATTATTACCACTTAAACTAGCTGCACTGATGAGTTGGGTGATTGTGATATTCTCACAAGACTGCAGGTGAGAGAAAGAACGGCGATTGATCCATAGATAAATAGGGTGACAGATCAAGAGCTCAACACAGATTCGCCTCTGTTATATCCATGTAACTCCACTGAATTGAATTCACTCACTACAGTATATCGTAGAAGGCTGGAGGTTCACCTTTAATGGTGTTTTAATAATAGCAGCCATCTATCAGGCCTGTAAGAGTTAAAAACTTCCTGTGCATGTAGAACTGCAGAACTACCCTGAGAAGTCGCAAGGGAATATTTCCATCTTAAACGCTGATAAGGAGTGAAAACGTGCAACACATTCCATATGGTGGCTGGGAGCCATGAGCCCACTGGAAAGCCACTGACTCTGCCAATGTGTAAGAACTTGCAGTCGTGATAAATGAGCACATTGCTTTGGGAAAGCTGGAGCTGGGTTCACTCTAAAATGAAGCTGAAGCAGCAGCAGCAGCAGCAGCAAAAAGTTAGGGACGGAACTTTAAAAAAAAAAATTTTGCAAAAGTCCAACCATTTTTTATTGTTTGGTGGTAGCAAGAATTCCTGGAATGTCTCAGCTATCAAAGATTTTAACCAAGCTGGAATGTTTGAGGACAAGGCATTGTGCAAAACAAAACAATAAAAAAGCAGCATGAGGGGACTATTTTGTTTCCTGTTTTAAAGACTGATCCTGGATATATTATACTGCCATACAAAATAAAACAGGACACTTTTGTACACACCCAAAGTAGCTACAGGCAGTCCCTAGGGACTCATGGCCCATAATCGCTTTACACTCACTGGTCCTGCCAGCTGCATTTTAAAGGCGCACAGAACGTCTTGGGAAAACGTAAAGAGCCTAAATGAAACTAGCTGACAGCATAAAGACCCAAGTTCAACCAGACTATAGAGTTTAATGAGAAGAAAGATTTTACTTGCAGGGGCCATTTTAAGAGGTTTAGTGAGTGATGAATGCTCATGAACACAGAACAGGAAAGTAGATGGAGGAAGAACATGAGGCAGAAAAAGATGGATGGATGGATGATGAGGTGTCCTGGATGGCTCAGAAGGAGTATTTATCCTCAGTGGCTATATCTACACTTGTTAATTTAAGTCGACTTAGCTAAGTCGACTTAACAAAAGTCGACTTAGCTTGTCTACACTCAAAATTTAAGTCGACTTAAAGGGGACCCTGCCAACTCGACCTAGAGTGTCCACACTGGACACCTAGGTCGACTTCTAGGGGCTAGGTGGACCTGGGACAGGTCCACGGTGGCGGGGGGGCACCCCTTGCCAAGTGCCAGGAGGCTCAGCCTTTGCCCCGTTGTACCTTAATTTGTAAGTGTAGACGCACCCAGTGAGATTAGCACAGGGCTGTACGGACTGTACTTCTATGACTACTGTGGAGATGCCAAATAAAAAAGCCAAAACACTACTGAGACACTTGTGGTCTCCTAGGGCAATCACAGTGCCTAGGAGGAAGTCGGGAACAAAGTGTTCTTGGTGGAGGATATCCAATTAGGGAATGAACTGCCAGAGGAGATCACATGAATCCAGAGCTTGACCATCTGTAGGAAATGCTGCCCCTTCAAAAAAGGCTTTCTACCTTAGCAAGAATCACTCTCTGAACATTGAAACCTCCTTCTACCCAAACACTCTGTCCCAACAAAACCAAACCTGAAACAAACAAATCAGCCAACCAATCAGTCAAAAACACACCACCCAGATCCCCAAAAGAGATTTGACCCATAGGGACTTCAGTATTGCTATTGAGCGTATATAGAAGGCACTCACTCAGATAAGATTGAGAGATAATTTGCATGTGCAGTTACTGCAAATCAGGAGAAGGAAACTGCATTGGAAATCTAGTAGCTGCACATACAACTATACTTCTGATGGGTATTCATATGTACAGATGTGCAGTTGGCACACACAAACATGGTAATGGCGCACAAATGAGGCGTACAAATGCCACGTGCATTTTGTGAGCCTAAAACTTTGAGGAGAAGAAGAAGAGTAAACAAACTGTGGGGCGGGGTGCATTACAACACGAGGAGGCATCTAGCTAGTCCACTGCTCAACATTCCCTCTCTGGGTTGAAGGAAAGAACCCCACTGTCCAGAGATACCAAAAGATTTCCCGTGCAAACCATTCATTTCCATTCACTTACCTGCCAAGCCTTGCATTCACAAGACTGCATTTCTCCATCAATTCCAGATGAAAATATTGACCCCAAAAGGTTCCAAACTCCAACCCTCAAAGGTTCTACACTGGAGTGAGATGTGTAATTACGAGCTCCGGTAAATATACACATCAACTTTGATTGAGTGAGCTTGCTATAAAGCAACAGAGTAGCCATTGTAGTGTGGGTGGTGGGATGTGTTAACTCAGCTGCCCCATTTACAATCCTGTCCGAGGCCGTAGATATTTAGATGGGTGATTGGCCTATCCCACTTCTCGCATTGCCATAGCTACATTTCTATTTTAGCATGCTCGCTCACTCAGATCTAGCGCCTGTCTGTCTACCAGAGCTAGAGATTACACCTCCAGCCTGAAGGGGAGACATCCCCAGAACCAAGCTGAGAGAGCTGAAAAATGCTCCTCAGTCCGATCTTCCAATACTTTATGTTAGTATTCTGTATGATGGTAGCAGCTATTGTGCTGGATACAGTATAGATGCATATCAAGAGACAGTCCCTGCCCTGAAGGGTTTGCAAACTAAATATACCAGACGCATGTATAATGGAAGGGGAAAGAGAGAAGCAATGCAGCTTAACCAAAGTCACATAACAGGGAAGTGGGAGAAGCAGAGTTTAGAATGTAGGTCTGCAGCCCATGATCCAATCCATCTGCGCGCACACCTCTGCTGTTGCACATTACACGAGTAGATAGCTGAAAATTTCTCTCTAATCCCCCGCTGACCTTCCCGATTTCTCAGGAAAGGGAAGTGGAGAGGGTCTTGTTTAAGACAGATTTAAGTCATCCATCTTCCTATGCATCAGTCCATGAAATGCTCCTCCACCTGCTGACTCCTCTCACTATCCAGCCATCATATTTTAAATCACCCATCACTGATGTGTTTAGGCACCAATGGTATGGCTTGCATCTCCTGCTGTCATTGATGCCTCTGTAAAATTAGTGGGTATAATGTACATTCCCTGAATCACAAGCCTCAGTATCTAATGCCGGTCCTGTTCCTCTTTCCCAAGAAAACATCTTAAGGTCCTTGAGGATTCTCCAAGCAAGTGCCTAGGAAATGACAGGCCTCCTGTTCCCCTGGCTGGAGTGAATTTTCTCTGTCTCTTTCAGGCCGTGCTGAGGAATTAGTGAGCACTCTGTATTGCCTATAGCTGATAGTAATCCAATCAAAGGTGCGTTCAGCACGGCAGCTCTAAGGAATAAGCCTCTTTTCTCTTGCTTTCCATTTCAATCAGATGAAATTCAAGGTCTCTTCAATATGTTTATAGGTCTTTTAAAACGTCTCTCTGTGTGAGTAACAAATCCATCAAGGCCCATCCAGGATGAGGAGAGCTGTCAACTCTGCTTAAATGCGTACCCGTGGTGTGCAGTAAATCTTCCCCTTGGACTGCTTTATTCCGTCATTGGAGCTGAGCAGTTTCATGCAGAAGTCAGTGAAAAGCTCAACATGTTCCCTCCAGAGGATTATTCTTCAACTTGGTATGCGGCGGAGACATTTGCCGGTCTCCTTGTGAAGAACTGAGCTCTCAGACAAGAGTTCCCACCGACGCCTGGATATATCACCACACCCACTACTGATTGTCTCTGGGAAATGATGCCTTGGCCCTCCGCCAGTTTACACCAGCTGCAGATTTTGCAGTCATTCTCTGGTACCTCGCTTCAAATGAAAGCTCTTATCCTGCGTTGCTCACGAGCAAGTAGGTAAAACAGATGCCTTCTTACTCTATGTCTGCTCAGTGGGTAAAGACCCAGGAATCTCTGCAGCAAGCAGAACCTGACTTCCGCAGCTCTGTTCCCTGCTTGCTGCGATGCTCTGCTGCAGCAATGGGAAATTGTGTCAGTTTCAGGTCAGTTCAGGAATTGCTTCAGAAATGCAGTGTGACCTAGTGGCTAGAGGACTGGCCCGAGAATGAGGAGCCCTGGATGCTTTTCCTGACTCTTCTACTGACTTCCCGTGTGACCTTAGGCAAGTTACTTCACTTTTCCGTGCCTTTGTTTCCCCCCTGCCTTTTATCTTGTCTATTGAAACTGTCAAGTCTTTAGAGCAGGGCGTGTCCCTTGTTATGAGTTTGTGCAGCACCTGGTGCACTGGATCTTGATGTTGGTTGGGAACTCTCAATGTTGCCATGGCACAAATAAGAGATGATAAAAAGCATAGAGGCTTTGTTGACTCAGGGCTTGGATTCAATAATGTACTTAAGCATGTGCCTTAGGTTGTTCTCTTTGGGCTGCCCAGCTCACACCTTAGATCCTTTTAACCTTCTCCTTAATAATGTTCAGCTGCCTGGTTGGGCTCCTTGGGTTTGGTTGCTTCCTGACTGGGAATTAAAAAAAAAAAGTGGTTGTCTTCTCCCGAGCACTATCTGCTCCTGGCTGTCGCTCACATTAAGTCTGGGTTAGTCTGGCTGTTACTCACCGTTTGTTACCCCTGGGTCACCTTTTCAAAGTTTCCTGCACAACCATAGACACTAGAGGTTCACTTAAAACAAACAAATAAAATAAAGGAAAGCACAGATCCTGAAACACGAAGTATTCAGCTCCTAACTTCCCCTGAAGTCAATGAACTGGTTTCTAAACAATGTAAACCTACGACATGAGAAAGCTGAGATGAGCGAAGTCCATCCCACAACATTTGAGGTAAGACTTTCACAAGTGGCTAGTTATTTTGGATGACTCCGTTCTTGGGTGTCCAACTTGACAGTCTTCAAAAGAGCCTGATTTTCAGAAAGTGTCTCGCTTACCCCATCTCTTTATTGGGAAAAATGCTTAAGAAGGAGGGAATAATGGAAACATTTCCCCATGAGTATTTCATTCACAGTGATTTTTAGGTATGTTCATACACCTTTCATAATTATTGTCCCATACTCAGACCCATGAGTTTCACAGGATCTGCAGAGAGGCCCTCATGTCTCTACACCAGCAGTGGACTCCCCTTCACAACTTACCATCCACCTTCTCAATTGAGCCATACAGCCAGCGTTTCCTCCATACGCCACTGTCCTTGGAACCTCCACTCCATTGAATATTTTCACCACACAGAAGGGACACCATGCAAAAATTAGCACAGCCTCAACCAACACTATCATCTTGCTCGATCCACTTGACACAAGGAGTGAAATCCAGGCCTCACTGAAGTCAATGGCCAGCTGGTCACCTGACTTCACCAGGTCCAAGATTTGATCCAATGTGTGACTTTACAGAGTGGCCCTTCTCCAAGTGCATTTGATCCAGTTTCTAACATTGCTGCTTTCCCTAGCATCACCGACTCCTGAAAGTTTCTCTGTCCAGACTCCTGCAGTGGTTTTTGGAGGGGAAGAAAAGAGGTTTGATTGCTTAATCCTTCAGCTAAGTAATATCATCTGCACTAGCAAATTCTCCGGGAGATGCACAGTTCATCGCTTGTCAGGCCAGGGTATTAAATTAAGCAATTTTCATCAGATAACACATCTTCTGGTTCATGTAAAACGTCCAGCAAATCGCTGAGCTCATAACTCAGACTGATTGAAAGTGAGCTGCGAAGCTATTTTACTTTGTAGAGATGCAGTAGAAAAGCAGCAAGGCTGTCTATGAAGGATATCCCCGTTGCAGTGGGGCACGCCATCCTCCTAAAACTTGCCCCCCCTCCCTGCCCCCTACTTTTTCTTTCTATCCATATGCAAGGTCATGTTAGCATTCAAATACCATACAGACCCTAGCCTTGGGTGTCATATATCACCCTGGAAAGCATGCTGTGGGTATCTGCAATCTGGGGAATTCTTTTCGGTGATACCACGCTCAATGTCTTGGACAAGCATTCATTTGCAATTCAGTTTTCCTCCCCACCTCCCTTATTTATACCAATTGACTTGAGAAATCGCAAACTGGAAGATAGGCGCCTGTTCATTTTACTTTGAGCTTAAAACCTGTGCTGGACGTGGTCCAGAGCTGAACTGTTCTAGTCAGCCAACCCAGAGACATTATGTCTCAGTAAGGTAGAACCCTGGGATCCTTGGCTTTATGGTACCACATTTTCAGAGAGTGAAGCATACACTGCTCAACACAGCCAGGCAACTCTGCCCAAGGTTGTCTCTTTTGGTGTGGCTAGCAACCAGGGGCACTAGCAAGAAACCTAGGGCCTGCAAGTGGGCAAGCCTCACTACAGAGGGGTAGGAGTGCATGTGTGTATATATACAGGTGCTTGGGGCAGAAGTCGGTTTGTGTATTTTTTTCTTGTGAATCTGTAATCTACACTAGGGTAGTACTGGACACTTCCTGGCAGGCCATCAGTGTATGACAACAGTATTGCCAATCTCAAATGTTCTGAACTCGTGAGCGAGCCACTCCCCTGCCATAAAACAGAGCACCTGTCTTCAAAATCATGGGATTAAAAAAAAATTGGGGTGTTTTGCATTTGCTCTCTGTTGTTGGATCCACTATGGCTCATGTTTTCCAGCTTCTCTTCTCAAAGATGAGGATGAGAAACATCCTTTTCTCTTATATGAAAGCTGGAATTTTCATGTAATGACATGATTCCAGAAGCTGGGGCTTGAAGAACAAAAACTTTGAAAATTGGGAGAATTGGCTACATTGTCTATATGCCATATTCTACCAAATCTCCCCTGGGAACGTGCATTATCTGTGCAATATAGATGCTCTGAACATAACTAGCCTTGATTTTCCTTTATCAAGGAGCAGAATAGTTTAGTCTTCAGAGGATGATGGTGGAATTAAATACAGCGACATACATTTCCAGTGAGATTAACGAGCTAGAAATGAAGTGAATAGTTAAAGGCAAGCACCCCGGGCTATGGTTTAATTATAAAATGGATCCAGAAAATCTTAGTCTCATTGGCCGTTGAACATTCTAAGCATCAGCTGCTCCTCCCCTCCTGCCCCCCAATATATCTCCTGTCTTCTAAGCCTGTTGATTTTATGGTCACATGCTCATCAACTTCTGCAACTTAGCTGTAAGACTCAGGGTTTACATAACTCACAAAAAGCAGGATTTTTATTTTCTTTGTTCATTTCAAGGAGCATTTGAAAGCAGATCTCTCAAGTTCTAGCATCAAATGCTCCTACAGACACACTCCCCACAATAATTACAGGTTAAATCTACTGATCTTACTATTTCTTGAGAAGTGGTCACCTCCGGACAGAGCAGCTTTTCAAATCTCAGAAGAGTGGGCTGGATTCCTTTCTCGGTTACAGTGGTGTAAATCAGGAATAACTCCTATGAAGTCAACAGAACGATGCTGGTGTCAAACTGGGAGAAGAGAATTGAGATATTTTTTCTCTTTGATGCTGGATTTTCTTTAATTGTCAATTTGTGCTAAATAGAAAGTTTCACACAAACATTGAGGCCAGTGGTTTTCTCCATCTCCTCCTTCTTCTTGAATCCCACCACTGGCTTCTATTTCTTTTGCATTAGATTCAAGGTCCTCACCTTCAAGTCCTGTCACAATTTTGTCCTCACCTACATCTTGCCTTTCAATTCCTCCTACCATAATTTCTCCTTCTCCTTCCTGCTGTGGTCTAGGTTGCATGGAGCTCCCTAAATCAAAGCACTGAGACTTGACAGGAAGGTGCATAATCAGGGGCTTAACTAATCACAAGTCCAATCAACACTGAGGAAACTACGAAAGCTCGGCCACAGAACCCATGACGCTGGCTCAATGAACATCTTGGGATGGGCTCTCTCAGGTAGTCTCTGGTCTTCTAATGTTGTTCCAAAGTCTTGGCCCGGATGCCCCTTGTTGTTCTCTCCTAAGTCGCCATGTTCTTCTCTCCTAAAATTCAGGGATAGCTTTTTTCTTGGTGAGAATCTTTCATATGTTTCAGAAGTATTAATAGAAAACTGTTCCAATCAGAGGGGATAACATATGGCACTGAGCTAAGAATGGAAACAGAAGACAAATGGGGCAGTTAGAAAAGTTGAAATCCAAATCTACCCAATGACCTGAATTTCACCAATGCTTCCCATCTTTATCAAGGGTTTAGCCTCAGATCTAAATATCCCAAACTATGGAATGTTCCAAATCTGATCCAGATATTATGACTTGAATCCTTAGATCTCCCGCTGGAATTCTGAAAGGAACGAAGAGTACAAATGGAATGGGAGCTGATCAGCTAACTCCCTTAAGTGCCTTTCAAAATCTCAACCATCTACATTGAAGCCAAGAAGGCTCGTTTACACTGAAACTGGGGCATGCCTCCACCAGTGCCGCAATGTCCACAATACACCACTGTTTTCAGCACTCTACTGAGTCGTCTGCCTATCTGGGCTGGGAGGTTCACCCCCAGCTGCAATGTAGGCATACCTTAAGACTTAAGAGTTTTGCTTGAAAAAGAACAGGATTTAACCTGTTGCTTCTTACATATTCTGAGAAGAACATGGTAACTAAAGAGGACTCAGACACTTGGCAAATTTTCACCATCCTGATGTTATTTAAATTTTCTGTTCAGACCTGTACACTATCAGTTAGACTTTAGACTTCACGTGGTCCATGCCACCAACTGTGTGATCATTAAGCTGTGTCCTATATACCCTATTTTGTGGCTGCAGTCTACACACATGCCTTAGGGTCTGTCATGCAGAAAAAGACACAATTTGACTTATTTTATTACCTGAGAGGCTGCACACCAGATGTTTAAGTTTCTATTATTTCTTTACCTCCAAAAATTGGGATTATTTCCACAGTAGGACTTTTTGCTGCATTATAACATACCTACTGGAATAAAAAGTATTTGGCATTGTCTTGAGGAACATCTAACATCCACCTTTTTTTCCGGCAGGGACAGTTTGTGAAATGTCGCTGTCATTTGCAAAATGCTGTCATTTCACTGTACTCTGCAAAATATCATTTCTGTGAATTACAGCTTCTTTCCACTGTACAATTGGGGAACTCACGAGAGAGTGAAAGGGGAGATGAGCAAGAGAATGGTGAACTGGAAAATAAATATTTCATATGAAACTTACAAAGCAGGCTGCCATCTCTGGCAATGTGCTTCTATCTTCAGTGGAATTATGAAAGCACAGAACTTGGGCTGGTGCTTTCCAAATAATTTTTCTTTCACTGGTTAATTGTAATAGTTCATTAGAGGCCTGTGTTTTAACATCTGTTTTCTCATGGATTTTTTCTTTGCTTTCATTCTGAGTACACATTGATTTCATAAGAGGCTTTCACATATGCTAAATTGCATACCTCCTAGGGGTGCGTCTACACTTACAAATTAAGTCGTCTTAAACTTGCATAAATTGACTTAATTTAATCTGCGTCTACACTACATTTTCCTTAAATTGATTTAAGCAGAAGCTTAAGTCGACTTAAGGAAAATTAAAGTCGACTTTATAAAACCTCATTTAAAGTCAACTTTACTGGCTAAGTCGACTTTATTAAGTCGACTTAGCCAGAGTAGATGCAGATTAGCCCTAAATAGACTTTAAGTCGATTGAAAGGGCTGCAGGGCTCCCCCACTGCTCTCCCTGCCAGAGTGGCTGGCACAGGCAGAGCCTGGCGTGCCCCCTCCCACAGGGGAGGACACAGCCTTGCCCACCCTGCTCCTATACTCTGCCAGTGTCCCTGTCCTGCTCAGCACCCATTGTACCCAGGTACAATGGGGCAAATGCTGAGCCCCCTGGCACTTGGCAAGGGGTGCCCCCCCTGCCACCATGGACCAGTCCCAGGTCCACCTAGCCCCTAGAAGTCGACCTAGGCGTCCAGTGTGGATGCTCTAAGTCGATTTGGCAGGGTCCCCTTTAAGTCGACTTAATTTTTGTGTGTAGATATGCTAAGTTGACTTATTTGGCCAAGTGTAGACATAGCCCCAGAGCTTTCATGAACAATGGGCTTCATAGACAGTTTATTATAGGGTTGCTCATGAGCACAGGACTGCTGGCATTTTTTCCCCATTAGCTAGAAAAAAAAACTCAAACAAAATGATGGGAGTGTTTATTTTGAAGGAAAAATGAACCATTTGAAAGTTGCCAACAGATAAAAGTAAAAGGGTAAATCAAATGTTTTGGTCTCATCAGTCTTATCATTGCCCCTTTCTTAAAGGCAAAAGTTAAATCTCAATGGCTGGACTTTAATATGCTCTTCAATATGGTAGGCCCAATTTTCTGTCTATGATTAACTATAGCTGCAAATGGTAACATCAGGCTAACTACCTCATGGCCTGCCTTAAGGCCCCAATCCAGCAAAATACTTAAATGCATACTTTAATTAAGCACTAGATCTGGTTGGGAAAACTGCCATGGAATAGTTTTTCACTGGAAAATGCAGGCTTGTTTAAAACTCAAATGGTTTGTGCTCTCTTGTCAATTTCACTGAAATTTCATTACCGGAGGGGGGAAAAGGGTGAAAAAAGTTCCAGCAATGTCAGAACATCACGTTGTGACATTTTCAGAATGATATATACTTTCTCCTTTTTTATACAACTTTTAATTTTGCTATTTTTTTGTATTATATCTTAAAATTAGAGAAAAGTCCAAATGAAAACAAGTTTTAGACTGATCCACAATGAATTCTTTTAATTAAACTTTTCTTTTGCTGAAAGTTCCAAAATGTTGTGGTTTCATTCCTAATTTGTAGGAAATCAAATATTGAAATCTCAGTAACCTCTACTAAGTAAGTAGGTTTGTCATACTTAGTTTTCAGAAGGCCTTTGACAAAGTCCAACACCAAAGGCATTGAAGCAAAGTAAGCAATCATAGGATAAGAGGGAAAGTCCTCTGGTTAAAAGATAGGAAACAAAGAGTAGGAATAAATTGTGAATTTTCAGAATGGAGAGAAGTAAATGGTGTTTGACAGGGGGCTGTTTTGGGATCAATACTGATCAAAGTATTCATAAATGATCTGGAAAAAGGGGTAAACAGATCATATAAAACTGTTCAAGGAAGCCTGAAAGAGTTACGAAGGGATCTCAGTAAACTAGGTGACGGGGCAACAAAATAGCAGATGAAATTCAATGTTGACAAATGCAAAGTAATGCACATTGGGAAACAGAATCCCAACAATATATATAAAACGATGGGATCTAAATTAGCTGTTATCACTCATGAAAGAGACCTTGGAGTTATTGTGGTTAGTGCTTTGAAACATCCACTCAATGTGCAGTGGCAGTCAAAAAAGCTAACAGAATGTTGGGAATCATTAGGAAAGGGAGAGATAAAAAGACAGAAAATATCATATTGCTTCAGTATAAATCTATACTATGCTCACATCTTGAATACTGTATGCAGATCTGGTCACCCCATCTAAAAAAGATATATTGGAACTGGGAAAGGTACAGAAAAGGGCAACTAAAATGTTTAGGAGTATGGAACAGCTTCCATATGAGGAGAGATTAATAAAGCTGACACTTTTCAGCTTGGAAAAGAGACAACAATGTGGGGACATAATAGAAGTCTATAAAATCATGACTGGTGTGGCGAAAGTAAACAGGAAGTGTTATTTACTCCTGCTCAAAACACAAGAACTAGGGGTCACTAAACAAAATTAATAGTCAGTAGGTTTAAAACAAACAAAAGGAAGTATTTCTTCACACAATGAACAATCAACCTGTGGGAAATCTTTGCCAGAGGCCATTGTGAAAACCAAAAATATAACAGGGTTCAAAAAAGAACTAGATAAGTTCATGGAGCATAAGTTTATCAATGGCTATTAGCCAGGATGGGTAGGGTTGCAAAACTATGCTCTGAAGAGTCCATAGCCTCTATTTGCCAGAAGCTGGGTATGGAAGACAGGGAAGGATGATTTGATGATTCTCTGTTCTGGTCCTTCCCTCTGAAGCTCCTGGCATTGGCCACTGCTGGAGGTCAGGAAACTGCTCTGACCCAGCATGGCCATTCTTATGTTCTTAAATGCCTTACTGAGTCAGGTCCCAAGAAGATATTGAGATGTCTAAATGTATGCCTCATGCCCACAGTTATGTTCAAGGCTGATTGAGGCTTCATCAAGGAGTTAGCCCTGGGAGCCCAAAATATGCATAGTTCCTACTCAGAAACAAAGCGATTTTCTTTTTTACATAAATAATTGTAATTAAAGAGACAAAGTGGGTGAGGTAATATTTCTTATTGGACTAGTGAGAGCTTTCGGGCTATGGAGAGTTCTTCCTCAGGTCTGGGAAAGGTGATCAGAGCGTCACAGCTAAATACAAGGTCCGGCAGAGAGAACATAGCTAGCTACTTATGCAGAACTAAGGGATCCTTCAAGGTGAAGTGGCCCATTACCACCTCTGTAGTCACAGGTCAAGAAAGAGGGTCCAGTGGTGTTAATGGGCCACTTCACCTTGAATGCTCTAGAATATGTGAAAGGTGAAAAATCAAATCCTAAATGCTTTGCTCCGAGAGAAATTAAACAGTTGCAAATTATACCCTTTTGAATGCATACATTTTATATATAATATCTAGCTCTTCAATTTCACTTTTCATACATAGGTCTCAAACTGCTTCATATCATTGTCCTCGTTCTTCAGATGAGAAAACTGAAACATGGAGAGGGGAAGTGACTTGCCCAAGTTGAACAACTAGCAGAGTAGGGTTAGGAATAGATCCTAGGGCTCCCTGACATGCAGATTAGTGCCCTATCCACTAGGATAATCCACACTGCCTCCAGCTATCTCAAATATTTATCAAATATCTACATATCTAATGAGATGAAGTGAAATTTCTCCCATTCCAGAAGGTCTGTACAAAGTCCCAGTTAAGTCCTTTAAAATAGGCCACAATTTGTGCTTGGTCCGGCTACAGTGCACAGGGGAAGTTTCACCTGATGAAAATAAATCACAGCTTCCACTGCCAAGTGGATCTCCTTCTGGTAGCACAGATGAAGCATCTCTGGGCGGGTTGAGATAAGTTGACTAGAGCTGGGAATTTTCCATCAGAATGAACTTCTGCCAGAATGTGCATGTTCTGCAAAGATGAAATTTTCAGTGGGGATTTAGTGGGAAAATCAAACTGAAATATTTCATTTCGGGTCAGTTAAATCTGAATTAGAATATTTTGTTTTTCAAACTGACCTGAAATGTTTCATTTTGAGTCAGAGGCCCATATCGTTATGAATGCCTTCCTTGTAGCTTGGACCCTCAATACCATTTGGGTAGGCTCCCAGGAAGACTATTGCTCCAAAATGCAATGATGTGCATCATGTAGGAGTTAGGATATGGGATGCATTATATGAGATATAGTCTGGCTAGGCTGCCTGTCCCAGAGAAGAGAATGGGGACATCTGACTCCCAGCTACAGTTTCTAAAAGGCAATGTGCCCCTGTGGGATAATGCAGTTTAATAATGAACTGTCTCCAAAGGAAGTGTTTTGGGTCCACCATTTCATAAACTGAAAGGAAACATTTCAGTGCTGGGAATCACAGAATGTTTTGCTTTGCTTTGCTTATGAACACTTTGACGTTTCCAATTTTATTTATTTATTTATTTATTTGGCATTTACATTCCACAAAAATTTTTGAAATTTTGATGTTTTATCCTGATCTGCAACAAAAACAAATAGTGAAATGATGGAATTTCCCACTGGGTAGGAATTCCACATTTCACTCAGATCAGATGCTGACTATTTGAAAGCTGTTGGTCTCATTTAGGAGTTTAAAAAACCACACAATCCACCTTTCCAAATGAGAACAGAAAATAATAAATGAAAAGTAAGTTGTGGTATCTAAAATGGAGAAAATTCTGATTGGTAGCAGAAAATGCAATGTGGATAATATTCTTCACACAAGTTCTGGCCCAGAAAAGATGGTTATGCAGCTCCTAAGTGTCTTCTGAGGAGATAATTAAATTAAACCATTTTATGCACTACCCCATTGGTGAAAAGCATCCACTATTATAAATCTGATTATTTTCCACACATTGTGTCCTAGAAATAAAACTGTAGTTGATAGTTGAATCTTTCAGATGAAGTATGAAAAAGTTCAGTTAACTTTTTCATTATTCTTTCACGTTCAATTTGCAATGCATCTAGGGTGCTGCTAGAGAGGCAGGTAAAAATATATATCTTTATATATTAAGCCATTGTTTAGACAGCAAAGATATGAGAGCATTAAGAATATGAGGAACCCGCTAGAACACAGCTGGGTTCTAATAACCATGGTTTCTAACAATATACAAGAAAAAAACCCATACAAAAAAACCCCAACCCCATACACATATATTCTGCTCCTCTTTTAGGTTTTGGTGGCTTCTGGAACAGAAGACAGGGAGGGCTCATAAACTATTTTACGAAATTCCTATATACAGCTGGTATAACACAGGATATGGCTTTAAATCATGGAGAATGAAAACATCATGGTATTCACTATCCTGATTCTGGTAAAGCTTGTTTGCATTCAGTTAAAATATATAATAGTGATGCGCTCTCTCTCTCTCTCTCTCTCTCTCAGTATTTCTACACATTTCTCTCTGAATATTTCTATAGGTTTACTTCATTCTATTCTATTCAGTTTATAAGAATGTCCTCAACCTCATGCCTTTTATTTGCTGTCTGGTTGCAGTCACATGACACAAGAGACATGACATGAAAATCATTTTATAGCATAGAGACAATGGTCATTTGAATTTGGACCTTCCACAGAGTCCTCTTCAGAGAGGACCTCATGTACTTTCTCAAAATTCTTCAGAATACGCCCAGCGATCACCTAAAATTAGTCAATGCACTGTCCAACCAGATGACCTTGGGTATTATTGCTGAAGGGTCACCAAACAAACTTCCAATCCAGCATGCCCTCGTGGGATAAGCTCTCTAGATCACTCCTGTAATGAAATACATGTCAGTAAAGAAGCCTTTTGCTCTGGTTCCTTGGTGGCCAGCATTAAAGGTGATCTGAAAGCCACTGAGCTTCTCATAACAACAGTGGCATGTAAACTGCTCTGTTGACTTTTCCCTCTTTTGAAATGGCACGTTGCATCTGCCTCTAAATTCCTTCCAGCTGTGAAGTCAGAGAAAACACTGATAAGATTTTCCCCTATGGGGGACTGAAACATTTACCAGAGGTAACTGAATGTACCAGTTTCCCACTTCTTCAGCTTCCAAGCATATGGAATATATTGTGGTCAGAGAGAAATATATTTTAGGAATTTCTCCTGCATCTTTTCAGGGACATTCCAGCGTGGATTTCTGCAGGTGTCCAAAAAAGTTGGTGGGTCTCTTTTCTCCCACCTTTGATTACATCGGTAAGCAACATTCCACTTCAGAAACAGCACAACAGATGGGGACAGTGGGTCTGCAGAAAATAAGAACTTATGCAAAACTTCTCCCAGAGCCTGAACCAAACATTTTCTGAGGCTCCAAAATGAAAAGCTCTGCTAATATTTGATTTCAGATGGGACTAGAAATAGATGTTCCAAGACACCACAAGTGAGAGACTTTTCTTGTGGTATTTACAGCCCAGGAAGAGCAGAGAAATACGTCAAATTGGAAAAAAAATTGTTCTAATGAGGTTTCTGATAGTAGAAGATGTTGAGGATGCTCCGTAAGGCACCCTGTACTCTCAGCTCCCAGAAGAGTGAATCCCGCAGGTCAGACTAATTCCAATGAAGTAAATGGGATTACTCTGGAAATAAGCTGTTACAGGTACCTGTCTAAAATGGCTCTTAATTCTTACTCCATTCTCACTCTTGGATGTCACTGGGGATTTTGCCTATATAAGGATCAAATACATTCTTCAGGCTTTGGCCCCGTGGCTTTAGTGGTAGTTGAAGGAACTCATTTAGCATCTTGTGTGAGGCTTTCAGCAGCCATCGATCATATCCACCTGAGATTTACAGTCCTCTTTTTGTCCAGTAGTTCCTATTAGCTTTGGACAAGAACCCAGATCAAGCTGAAATGCCAGCCTTCGAGGGCATGTTCGTCGCTGAGAATCAAAACTTTAGCTGCAGGGTTGATGGGACCTCGTAGAGTTAGATAAAAATCTGCTCATTGACCCATGACTGAGAATGATGATCAGCACAGAAAAACAGCTGACCTAGTAGCCTCCCAGGAAAAGGCACTGTATATTGAAAAATACGTCAGGAGAGGAAAGAAGGAAATTGGGGAAGACAGGTCATTCACCTTGGAAGATTCAGGCTCTACTGCAAATTTAAGGCAGATAATTTCCAGAATGTGTTACCATGTGCAGGAGTTTCCCCCTAGCGATTCTATCACTGCAGCGCTGAGCCGGGCCTGATTTATTGCCAAAAGAGGTTCCAACACATTTGGGGTGGTTTCAATTCAGTTACTGCTGAAAATGGGTGACTGAACTCCAGCTAGCTCTGGACCTAATATTGGCAGCTTCTGTCCAAACTTTTGCATGCACCTGACTTGCTGCAGCCTCTGTTATTCCAGTCCTGAACAGAGCTGTGCAAAGTTCAGTGGTGTCATTTTGCAGGGAATTTGCAATTTGCCTTCCTAGGACTCAATCATGAGTCCTGCTCCATGCTGGAACAGGATGTACGAGCATGTAAGAAACCCAATATGCATGGAGAAAGAGTAGCTACTATTGGACACCTAAGTGGGCAGTCTTGGCTTTGCTCCCGCAGCTTACTAGCCAGCACAGAAGAGCCAGAGGGGGAAGAAAGCTGTGCTTGAGAAATCACTGGTGCAGAATGTGGTGTATTGGAAACTATTAAAAGACAAGATATTACTTTAAGACTAAAGGGTTTCTTGGTCTTACTTGCAGGCGAGGGAACACTCTAGAGAAGTGCGTTATCTGTTAGTTTGCAGAAAGCCAGCCTAAAGTCAGGTGTGTTGAGCTGTACCTTTGCCTTGGGGAGCAGCCTGCTTTGTCTCTTTCTGTTTCTGGGTTCTCGTGTGTTAGGGTTCTGAATCCTAAGAAATAAAGTAACATTACATTGCAACCTTGCAGTAATTGGATTTCAGGTTTTTTCCCCCTAACTTCTCTGCCTGTATGTTTTGAACATAACACAGAAAACCTCCCGCATGGAGCAAGGGGAATACGGACTAAAATTGTGATTGTGATCCCCTATTTCATCCCTATCCTGCTCCTGGAGAAAAAAATACTGTGCACTAGGGCTTGTAAAGTTTCAATCCTGTCCACAGATTCCCAGCTCCTTGGGCAGCTGCTCAGGCTGCACCCGTGGAATACCCTCAGCTCCCTAGGCCTGCCAGTAGTAAATAGCCATACCCTTTTGTGGTGCTGAAGGCTTCGTCCCCCTCTTTACAAACGAAGCTGTTAAAAACGGCAAAGTGGAGCGGACAGAACCACTGCAGTGCTAATGAAACTCCCTTGCCCTCCTTGAGCTTGGTGTGACCCATTTCATTCTTCGGGACAATCTCTCAAAGTCGCAGGACTGGTCACTCTTGGGGTTAGGATGTTGAACTAGATGGACCATTGGTGTGATCCAGAGGTACAATTTGCTATGTTCTTGTTAAAGGAGCCAAACTGGGTTACTAGAACTCCCTCTCATCAGCTCTCCCTCACCTTCCCACTCCCCATAAATTTCTTTCTAACAGCATCTCACGCAGAGTGAGTAAACAACATCTTTTTCCTAACAGCATCTCATGCATAGTCTGCCTGTGTGGATTAGCAGAGTACCGGTGCACCCTGCTGCTAAATATCTTTCTGCTTCTCCTCCCTACTATGTTTGAAAGTTGGGGAGGTGTTGGACATGGCTAGCCCCAGGAGACATTGAAGAATGCAACAAAGTGCAACTTGAAAATTTTTGCCACTTTGTCAGCGAGCCATGTTTAATAGGTCAGGCAGAAGTAGGTGTAAAGAAATCAATAGAGTTCACCTGGTGTTCATGCTGATCAGGGATCTCCACCGATCCCACTGTCACCAATTTTGATCCCGTTCTTTTTTTTTTCCCCTCACCACTGTGCCAGAAGTCTTTAAGTTTAATCCTTGTGAAGGGCAAGTTCCTCAGTGCAGCTGCAAAAAAGCCCAGTGGTGCTGAATTTGCTTACAAAAATTGCCTTCATTTTGGATGGGAGAAGAATGTTTTTATTCATTACTTTTAAAAGTACCTAAAATGGAGATGTATCAAGAGTCTAGATCTGATTGTGTCACCCTTCATCTGTTTCAGGCTCTGTGGGACAAGATGGAGTATGTCTTCCTGTATGGATGTCCAATAGCCAGCACAAGAGAACTTCAGAACTGAAAAAGGGCTTCTGGATAAAAATATGAAGAACTAAAACATAACGAATAGAGAATATTGAATTCTTTTCTTTGCAAAGGGAGTCCCTTTGGGTGCATGCAGGTGTTGAGATTTGTGAGTAAAAGTGATACTCCTCAAACGTTTGTGCAAACAAAACCTATTAGTGCCAATGTTTGTGAACAGAGCAGGAATGTGGTCAGAATTCCACCAAGCCTTCTGTCCTCTCTGTTCTGTTCATTCCCACTGAAGCACCCGCCACTGGCCACTGTCAAAAGACAGACCACTCAGCTAGATGGACCAATAGTCTGAACTGGCGTGGCCATTCTTACGTTCTAAAGTGATCAGGGGAACTTAAGTAGTCCAAAATGGCACACGTGAAAAAATTCTGAGCTGGATTTGCAATCAGTGGTAAGCTGGTATGGTAAAGAAGACAGCTCATACTGCCTAAGGCTTGTCAAACCATGTACACACATGCATTATTATATATATTTGGAAGGATTCGGTTTTTAATCAGTAAATTATTTCACCATACGCTCAGGCAAAAATATTTCCATGGCTAATAACTGAAATTTACAAATAAACAAAGTAAGAAAAATGTAACTTGAGAAATAGAGCTGATTGAAGGGTATTTACTTTGTATATTTTGACAATTTGTTTTCTAACACTTATAATGCGTAAGCTTTTTGGATGTCAATATTTATAGTCAATAATTATTGTCTTATTCACTTATTGAACGACAATGTGAAAATTTAAAGTCTAGAAAAAATGCTTAAAAACAAATACAAATATCTATAGAAATTATAAACAAAGTGAAGCATCTAACGAAACGGGATTTTCTCCCGCGAAAGCTCATGCGATAAATAAATCTGTTAGTCTTCTGCAATAGACTAACACGGCTACCCCTTTGGAACCTGATTACTATAGAAATTATATAAGAGAGAAAAATTGAATTCTCCCAAGTCTATGTGTGGGTATATCAATTAAATTTCAGGTTTTAATCTTTAGACACATCCTATATGAGAGAATTGAGTCACATCGATAGACACACATTTGCTTTGATAGCAATTGCTCCGTAGTCAGGTCCATATGCAGCACATTAATAAAACACATTCCATAGCTTGTTGCATCCTTTTGTAGGAGAGCTGCCTCCTCTGTGTGGGTTGGGGAATTCCTACATAGACTCAATTCACATTCAGGATTTTTACTAGCCTTCTGGCTAACTCTTCAAGGAAGTGGCATAGGACAAGACTGTGCAACCAGTTTGAGATCAGAACTACTAACAAAACTAGCCCAAAAGAAGGAAGTCCTTAAATGTTTGCCATCTTTATCACTACCTCGTGTTCTCTATATACAAACTTTATCACTACCTTGTGTTCTCTATATACAAACTCAGACCCCCGCTTCATAGTGAGAATGACTTACATTTCTTTGATCGTGGAAGGATCCCAAAAAGTTTGCTTCAAAACCAAGTGTTTTACAAAGGGCTAAACTAAATTTTTTTGTATGGTTTTTTAGTCAAAGCAAAAACACCTTTGGAATGGAAATCAAACCCGGTACATTTCGCCCTTAAAGGAGTTTGTCAGGAAAAGTTACATGCAGAGCTGAGTGGGTACTCTGAAACAATTCCGAGGAACAGTCCTTCAAATCCAAATAGCCTGTTGATGCATTTGTGCACCTGATTAGTCGTTAATGCTTGGACTAGTTTTTCTTGGCATGAATACTCAAGAAATACAAGGCCTTCGTATGATGCCTGGATTCATACACAATCCATAATCAACACAACATCATCACCACTTGTCATCCATAGCTCTCAAAGCACTTTACAAAGGAGGAAAATATTCTCCATGTTATACAGATAGAGAAACTGAGGCACCAAGAGGTAAAATGACTTGCTTAAGGACACTTATCAAACCAGTGGCAGAGCTGGGAATGCAATCCAATTCTTTCAAGTGCCAGTACAGAGTGCTATCCACTGGGCCACATTGCTTCGACCCCCACCCCCCAAAAGGTTATTTGTGCACAAAAGTGACTCGTCTCTGTTTGTTATTCTTCAGTTTTAAAAGTTTCAGTCATTCAATCTAGAGCAGGAACAATATTATGTGACTGTGTCAACCAATCACAGCCCATGAATAATGATTAGCAAATGGCTCATAAAACAACCAGCAAGCTGAAACTTCTTCACCGACACTGGCTGACAAATACTTCAATAATAATGTTTGGGGCTAACTTCTTGGCATGAGAAAGGATTAAATTCATTGGATAAATTATCTATTACAATACAATTCGATGAACTCCAGATATCTCATGAGAAAATCGATTCCTGAAAAATTTCCAGTGTACTCTGGCAGACCGAAGGGAGCCCGAACAGCAGTGGTTATTTATGGTGGAATTTTATTGAGGGTTTGGTGGGTTTTTGAAAATTATGGTCCCAAGCCACCAAACTGCATCCACACTTCAGAAATCGCTCAAATTCAGATCCAAAGTTTCAGGATAAATGCAACTCTACTCTAGCTTTTATTATGTTTTAAAAGTTATTATTGTTTTAAAAGTGACAAGTATTTAGAATATTAAGTCCCATTGATTTTCCATATGACTTGTGCTCCTAAAATGCTTTTGAACGGTGGTTTTGAAAAGTCCACCCATTATTTATTAATCCTATTAGTGGTTTGGGTGCTGACCTAAACTCAGGGCTTGATTTTTGGTTGCCCTGCACCTCGCATTGGCATTTGCACCAGTAAAAAGTGGGCGTAAGTCACTACTGTTCTGAGCTGATGACGCAAGGTTCAGGACAGGGAGAATCAGGCCCTGTGCCTCCAAGGCTTTTGAAATTTCCCCATCCTCAGGATATAAGCAACCCCCCTTACTCCTCCGTGCACTGCTCTGACTATTCACCCCCACACACTTTCACTCCTTCCTGAGGAGTGAGATGCTGACTTGCTGCAATACTGTGTACTTCATATTCCAAAGCAAGTGATATTTAAACTTGAAACCAGACAATCTCTCTCACTTCCGCAGCCCCCCTGCCCCAGCTAGCTACCAGTTCATTTTCTTTCCAGACAAAGCAGCCGTAACTCTCTTGCTTGCTGCCAGTGATCGCTTTTTATTGAGGCTCCGTGAAGATTTCGTTGCAATAGCGGTATTAACCGTGCAGCGGTTGTTATTCATGCCTTGTTGCACGGCGAGGAAGGCAAGCCAGAGAGTTGTCAGCAGATGCCAGTGTTCCCACAGGGACTGTGGCACCTTGTGTGTTTTGACAGGGGACAGGCTGTTCTTCTGCTAATAGCCTGTTGGACATCATGTTCACAGTGCCTGCATTAGGAGAGAGTGGGAGTTTACAGAATCCAGGCACAGCTAAAGGTTAGGGACTGAACAACGGCCTCTCAATTCAGCATGACAAGTGCTGGGATCGATATTCCAATCCATTACTGCTCCTCAGGGGTCAGAGGGCAGCTGGCTCTGTCTAGTCTGTACAGGAAGGGCATAAAAGGGGCAGGGTAGAAAATAAAACATATGGAGGCTCAAGCGCACATGCATGAAAGTTAATTATGATTTGGAATGGGTAATGTTGACTCTCTAGGCCACAGTGGCAATGGGAGGTAGGTGGGAGCTTCTCATCAGTAGACCAGTAGCTACAGGTTCGAGTCCCATGCCAGCTTGTGGGTAATACCTAAGGCTATGTCTACACTTACCAAAGTTAGTTCGAATTAACTTAATTCGAACCAGCATGGCCCCACTAGAATGCTAGTTCTAACTTGCCATGGCCATGCAGGGCACTTGCTTAGTTCGAATTAGTCAGTTGCATTAAGGTCAATGCGCCGATTAGTTCGAACTAACATGGCCACATTGACTTCATTCAAACTAACTAGTTCGAATTAAGAGTTAGTTCGAAGTAAAACCAGATTTTACTAATTCGAACTAACTTTTCCTTAATTCCACTTAAGGAACTGCTTAAGTCGAATTGAGGAAACTCAAGTGTAGACACAGAGTAAATTAAGTCAACTTAAGCCTGCTTAAGTCAACTTAATTTACAAGTGTAGACGCACCATAACAGACTCCACGGTGCAGTGTGAAGAGGCAGGGCTGTCCTTGCGGGGAGCGAACGGAGCGATTGCCCCGGGCCCTGCAGTAACATGGGCTCCGCACTGTCCTGCTCCGAGCGGGGCAGTGTGGGGTCCACGCCACGGCCTCCCCAAGACCACACTTCCCCCTGCTGCCTTCGGGTGGGCCAGGAGCACTTCCCCTGGCCCCTAGGCCGGCCCTGTTCCCCGCCCCCAGGGCAGAGCAGGCAAGCCCAGGGACAGGGCAGGTGCGTGGGTCCGAGGCTCTGGGCCGGCCGCGGCCACCTGGGATCCTGGCTGTGGCTGGGGCGGCAGCAGCCTTGGCCAGGGATGGCTCCCCGCTGCCCAGGGCCACGTCTGCAACTCCCTGCCTCCCGGAGCCACAGCTCTCCCATGGCTGCGGCTTCCCGCCTTGGCCTCAGCTCCCTGGCCATGGCTCCCCCCTGCCTGGACGGTGGCCGTGGCTTCCGGGGCTGGCTCCCCGGGGGGGCGACTGGGGTCCAAGGGAGGTGGAGCAGGCTGCCCCCCCCGCACTCCCCACCAGCATTGGGGGGTGGGGGCACCGCCTAGGCTGATTGGCCCTGGGCCCTGCTCCCCCCTAGGGATGGCCCTGTGAAGAGGGATGCAGAACGAAGTTTAGTTTCTGGGTAGTAATATTTCTGATGGTGACTGGCAAAGATTTTTTTGTTCTCCTTAGTCTAGAAGCCTTTAGGGGTTGGGGTCAATATATACCTCTGTAGCTTCAGTCCTACTCAGACTTGTGAACATATGTACCATCCCATATTGAAATCAACGGGATTACTCAGAAACATAAAGTTAAAGATAAACATACATTATTTCAGGATTTAGGGCTCTGTTTATCAAGATCCGAACAGACAGGGGGCCTTCCTTAAACGAGGCCTTGACTGGGCACTTATTACAATATAAATGCTATAAACTTACAAATGGATGATGGAATTAGGCACCCAAATCCCAATGGATTTATGTGCCTAATTCTTTTAGGCTCCTTTGAAAATCCCAGCCTAAATAAATGAGTAAACCACTGAGATCTACTTGCCGCTTCTGAGACATTCCAGATGCTTGCTTACAAGAGGGGAAAAAAAGGAAACCTGATTCTCCAAGGAACAAATAAGGGTCTGAGAGAATCATAGAGATAACAGAATTGCTGGAGGCACTTCCTTCTTGAATGTGTCCCGATGCAGAATTATTACAGACAACAGCCACACCATGCTTTAGTTCAAGCAACCACTACCCAAAGTCACAATACAGTCAGCCTGGCACAAAACACATTAGCAGGTATCCTAAAAAAATCGCCAGGACCAAAATATACTCTAAGACTTTGGAAAAGGATTAAAAAACCAACTGACCCAGCCCTGTGCTGCATTATTTCAATGCTGGAAGTGTCATAGAGAAAATTAGGCTAAGCGGGATGAGATGTAAAGATAAGCAACAAGCTGCCTGTATGAAGTGACTGTGGTGTGGCTAAGCGAACAGCAATTTGAAGCCTCCGAGCACGCCCATTGAGAACTTGTTTTCAGAAGCCTGAGGAGACTCAGCCCAAACTGAGTGCTTGTACAGTAATGTCCTGTGTTTCTGTCCCTGCGGCTAGACTTCGTTGCGGATTAGTCACCAGACATTAGAATACCGGTTTCATTCTTCTTCTTTCCTCTATCTAGAGGAGATAGAAACTTTTATGCACTGTTTAGGACTTTTTTATTTTTAAACATTGTCTAATGGTGTCCGTTCCACTTAACAGGGTTCTCTTTAAGATGTACAACATTCTGTGTTGGAATTTTTTGCGTAATGTTGAGCACCTTGGTTGCTATCATCTGGGATCAAACCTGGGACCTCTTGAGCTAACTGCATAAACTAAAATCGATGGCTCTTTGAGCCACAGCTGTAGTAGGCTCATCATGCAGCTAGCCTAGCCACCATTAGAGAGGGACAGAATGCCAGGGTTACATATGGCCCACAGATTTCTCACACTAAGTGTGTTTGTTTCATAGAACACACTCAGAAAAAGTGACAAATACGACCACAATCTTAAGCATTGACAAAATAGGATACACTTATGTAACCTTAATTCAGCCTCCTTGTGGGTATGATTATGGGAGTCTTAAATTACAAGATCATATATTATTTTCTCGGAGAACGCTGCCTCATTCCGTTCACAGGACAGATAACACCTAGGGAAGTGACAGTGAGTGATATTGAAGTAATCCTGGCACTCAAAAAATGGAATGTCCTAGGAAGTTCTTCTTTCTTACCTGCCCCCCATCAGTATATGGGAGTACTTAGACCTGGTCATGAATCACCTGTTATGGAAGCTGATGAATCAAAACTAAGGGACAGTAAAGCAAGTGTGCATAGTTGTGTTACTAAATTTTTGTGTGATGTTAAATTTTGTTTGTCACCTTGGGGTTTAAATAAATAATAATGATGAAACTGAGTGTTTCAGATGATGCTAACTTATATAACAACAGAGTCCTGTGGCACTTTGAAAGACTAACAGATTTATTTATCGCATGAGCTTTTGTGGGAGAAAAGAAAAGAGCACTTGAAGAGCACTTCATTTACCTTCTCTTTGCCAGATTTAGCTCCAAACTCCGCTCTGATACTGTCTGAGAGTTAATTATTCATATGGTGATCAGATGCCCAAATATTAGGGACTTTGTTTTATATATGCCACTATACCCCCGCCCCAAAAGGGCTCCCAATTTTTCATACTTTGCTAATTATGCCTCACAGTGGGTCCACACTTAGTATCTCTGCATATCCCTGCATACGGGAGAAAGTAACTGGTCTTTCATCTTGCCAGCTTCTGGGTGGGCTTTAGGCTCCCCTTCATACCCCCACTCCAGCTCAGTGGCTAATCCCATTCTGTTTACACATTTGTACTTAACACATTTACAGTCAGATTCACTGAAGAGTGATTCTGGCCTACAAAGAAGGGGAGCAGCAATTCCATTGAATTAGATGTCTTACTAAAGGATAAACCACAGTTCAACCACAAGTTATTGGCCTACATGCAGGAATCACTTGGAGAAATCTAAAGCCTGAGTTATGCAGGGTTTCAAACTAGATGATCAAAATGGTTCCTTTTCCCCAATCCCATTTTTTAAAAAAAGTATAAACGTGTGAATTCTTGCAATAAATAAACACACTTCACCAGCAAAATCATACCCTGGACAGATGTCCTTGTCAATAGATAGCTCTTTGCACCCTTCAAACCACTTTATAAAACATTAAACAACTGTCTGCTTTCTCCCTCTTTAGGAAATGGAGGTGAAAACCTTGTCAAAAAGCCAGTGAAATGAAATTCTTGTGAGATTGTATGTTTTGGCTCTGTATCTCTCTGCAATGGTTTTTAAAATGCATATCTATAAATAGATAATGAATTATTCACAACCGGAATCAGTGGTCCTTGAAACAGCTCTTCAGGGAGAAGGTATTTTAAAAGCAGTAAGATCAGATCAGTGGATTACAAAGTGCCTAACAGGTGTAAAAGAAGCAATAACGCTTTATGCCACAGGAAGTTGAAGATTGGGCGTGAGGACAACATTTAATCCAGTAACATTTGACTAACAGGCCTATCTGACGGCTTTTATTTCAAGTTAGAACTGGTCAAAAAATTTTCATTAAAATGGTTTTTTTTTCAACATCAACAAAAAAATACATTTTCATCAAAACTGAAACATTTTGAAACACATAGATAATTGTTTCCAAAATGAAATTTCAGCAACAAAACCAAAATGAAGTATTTTGTTAAGGCTGAAATGCCCCATTTCAACATTTTCAAAAAGGAATATTTTTATTCTTTGTTTTGAAATGGAACTTCGATATCATCACTCCGTGGTGTGTGTGTGTAATATTTTTAGAAGTCTAAAATGGTCAAAACTGGAATGAAACATTTTGATTTTATCAAAACAAGATCTTTCAATTGACCTGAAACTAAAGAGCCCCTCCTGGAATTTCAGTTTAATGGGGATTTTTGATTTTTGTTTATTTGTTTCATTTTGGAATAGAAAAAAAGCCAATATAGCAGGATTTCTCCTGAATCCAGTTCCTGCCCAGCTCTCAGTACTGTTTAAAATGCCAGTCCTCGTCTAGGGCTGCATGCTGCAAGCTTTGTGTTGCTCCATCAAAGCAGATCCAGCCCCAAGAAATTATACCTTGCCCAGGAAAAATCTCAGATGAGACAGCACAGCAACACCTATGTCACCCCACTCCTAAACCCGCTGCCAGAGGACTGGGAAAGGGAGCATATCTGAGACTCTTTTTCATTCCAGCAATCCTTGTCTGCCATATCAGCCCCACGGAGTATTTGACATCTGACACGGGTTACAGCCTCCATGAGGATGCTCTGGCTTGCATCCTTGCGTTAAGAGACCATGTTAATGTGGGAAGGCCCAGGTTTGGGACAGCCAAAGGACATTATTTTGTCATAAGGAGTGGGGCAGCGACACCATCATGAGACCTAACCAAATCAGCCATTCCACCAGGGACTCATTTGCCTGTACATCTTTCCATGTGATATATGCCATCATGTGCTAACAATGCCCCTCCGCCTTATACATTGGCTAAACTGGACAGTCTCTGCACAAAAGAATAAATGGACACAAATCAAGTATTAAAGATGGTAACATTCAAAAAATCAATAGGGGAGCACTTCAAGCTCCCTGAACAGTCTGTAAAAGACATGATAGTTAGAGGGCTTCAACAGAAAAGAATTTAAACTAGACTCCAAAGTGGAACTGCAGAACTGGAATTCATACGTAAATTTAACACCAAGAGACTGGTTTGAATAGGGACCTGGAATGGCTAACTCATTATCAAAGGTGATTCGCATTCTCACCCCTCCCTCCCCCATCTAATGAGCCACACAGTTTGACCCAAAACAACCTGCTTGGCTTGCTGAAAAGATCTGAACTGACCTTGTGACTCATCCTTCTCCGCATTTATATATTCACCTACATACTGCAGTTTCCATTTCATGCATCTGATGAAGTGGGATTGTGCCCACGAAAGCTCATGCAATAAGTAAATGTGTTTGTCTGTAAAAGTGCTGCAGGACTCCTTGTTTGTTTTGCTGAACTAGACTAACACAGCAAGAACAAGAACATTGCCACCAGTGCCTTCCAAAGGCTTCTCTAACAATGTTATGTGTAACAGAGAGAAACGAAATAAACGTCAGCCCTCACTTGTCTGGACTTTAAAGTGAAGTCGGCTTTTCAGAAGGACTGAGCAAAGCAACAGCTTCCGTCACCTACAGCTGGAGTTGGGGGAGCTCTGTGCATCTGAAAAAGAGGTCCATGACATTTCTTATTTAAGCTTCATAGGACAAAGTGACCATTATGGAAACAACTGGTTGGATCAATGCAGAGGAGGCTCTCTCGCTCTACAGAGATAGCAAGTGATGACAAAAATCAATGGGCAACATACTGGTCTCTGCAGCTCATCAGATGGAAGTAATCTTAGTGATTTGTCACACAACATTTCCCTTAATATGAATTGTGACGTGGGTTTAGTATGAGAGCAGCCGCAAATGGAGCTGTCCCATTGGCCGCAAACGATGTCATGCCCATCTCAATCCTGTTAACCCACAGGACATCATTTTTTGCCAGATTTGACTCTCTGCAAATTCCACATTGTGAAACTAGCCAGAGTCATTCTCCAGCATAGTTATTCGGGGCCACTCTGATGCTTGCAAAGGGCTTCGAATCGCTTGCTCTTCCAGCTCCTGCAGCACACTGCCTGTGGAGTGGTGTAACTGCTCACCCTTGCACCAGCTGTCATTTCTTATCGCTTGACTAGGGCTGCCTTCAAATGGACAGCAGTTTTAATTGAATCAAAGGTTTGCTATAAAATATATATCAGCCCCCTTGCCTGCTTCTGGAAGAGCCGAGCCCCTGTGTGGGTTGGGAATGCCCTGAGAGTGACCACTCTAACCTGCCCAAGAAGAAGATTGACAGTGGGACATAAACAGCCAGTTCATCCATTGCCAGAGGAGTATCACCAATGACTCCAGGCCTTTCGAGATGGAAGAGTGGGGCAGGGGGGACAGAGAGAAGGGGACGCTGGATCTCAGAGAAAGACTGACTGACCTGGCACCAGCTGGGGGAGTCATGCGCTCAGGCTGGATATGCCCTTTTCTTCCCATCATGCTAGGCCCCAGGAGAGCCACTGAAAATGCAGCACTCCACATAGCAAGAGGGCACACAACCGCCTCTCAGACTCTTCGGACAGAGTGCTCAGGGCCTGTGACTAGATCAGATTATTGTAAGCTCTTGGCACCCTGCGACTTTCCTCATGTAAAAAGCACTTGTTGGGACAATTGAGCTATCGGATGTATCAGTCAGCACATTTATGGGTGGTTATGGCATCCCTTGTAGGCATTATAAAGAAAAAAAATAGCCCTCCCCTCTCCACTACGCAGTCCCAAGCAGCAAACAGGGAGCGAAAGTGTATGCTGAAAAGCCACTTTGTCACAGAAGCTGTGGGAGTCTACGCTCCCACCTTGTCAGCAGAGCACCTGGTTAAAACTCGGAGATGAGAGTGAATGGTTAGGGAAGTAATTGTTTATGTTAGCAAGGCTGACAAGAGAAGGGAAGGCCAGTGTGACTGAAAGATATTGATCTTGCTAAATGAAAGAAGCTGAAAGCGGCAGAAAAAGTGTGAGGCCAGACGGGGCCTCGGACAACATCTCTTCCTCCCCGCTGCTTGTGCTGCTCTCAGCCAGGAGAGAGCAGGTCCTCGGAGGAACTAAAGTGTCACTTGATGTTATCAATAAATTGTCAGCCTGAATTTCTGCGGATTGCCAAGGGTCACTTGCCACCATGTCAGAGGCTCTGGCGTAGTTGGGTAACGGCTTCCCTTGAGGAGGGCAGAGGGGAGCCAACAGGCTGATCTGACGTGTTCAGTGAAAGCCACATCAGGGAAGTATTGTCGCCTGAATGGAAAGGTGGAAAAGTTTTTGGTCTCCGAACTGAAGACAAGTCTGTTCCAAAGGGACTCGGCGAGATCTGGGATTGACAACATCAGATCGACAGAGGTCTCCTTTTTTGCTTGCCTCTCTGATCTAAAGTGCTTTCTCCTGCACAAACAGCTGAGATTCAGCAATTCAGAGAAGGTCCAGCAGACATCCCCAACTCTGAGCTTTCATTTCATCCCAGAGCACCACAAGACAGCAGCCAAGAGAATGTGGGAAACATGAGGTCTGTGGAAATGGGGACGCCCTCCATCCCAACACACGTACCAAGCACAGAATGTTTTGTTACTATGACATAGGGTGTTGCAAAAGCTCATGAAGTGGTTGATGACTGCTGTGCTTTAATCGGTGCAGGGCTACAACCACCACAGCCTGCCATCAGCCTGTTGTTTTGAAGGCCGCCTGCAGTGGAACACATTTGCAAATGAAGCTCAACCTCTGTTTAAAACTAGCAAAGAACTCAAGCCAAACTCAGCCACTCTTAGCCCAGATCTGAATGACTTTAAGCTATTCCAAATCAGAATCTAGATCTGAACGGTGCGACTGGCTCCCTCGTTTCTTAAACAGGCATCTCTCTCTATATTTTTGCTGCTTGAAACTTCAAGCGTATTCAAGTTTGGCTAGAGCCTGTTTAAGAAACGAGGGAGCCAGTCGCACCGTTCAGATCTAGGTTCTGATTTGGAATAGCTCCAAAGCTTAAAGTCATTCAGCTAAGGGTGGCTGAGTTTGGCTTGGGTTCATTGCTAGTTTTAAACAGAGGTTGAACTTCATTTGCAAATGTGTTCCACTGCAGGCGGCCTTCAAAATAACAGGCTGATGGCAGGCTGTGGTGGTTGCATCCCTGCATTGATGGTGGCACAGTATCCTCTGTCAGACTGATCTTTCCAGATCAACTTACTGGTCAGTTGAGACACAGTAAGTCGATCCAGAAATTGGCTTAGCAAAATCACTCCAAGCAACACATCGCAGCAAAGACTCTCTGCTGAAGGGGAGTTAGGAAGTTGATGGGAGTAACTAAAGCTATTCTGCACAGCTTGAGTAACTCCCATCGACTGCCGCTGAATTTTCCTGACGGTGCAGATCAGGCCTAAGATAGCTTTCCCTTTAAGGATAGTTAAACACCAGAACAGTCTATCTTTGTCTAACCCAGTCTTAAAACTTCGGAACACCTTGGTGTCTTTATATAGCAGATAGCTCTGCCCCATAGAAAGTCTTAAAATTAAGTGCAGAATGGATGGGGTAGGTATTTACAGCTTTGATTCTCTTATGTTATTTAGGGGGAGAGATGATGGGCAGGTTTTTTGTACAAACTTTTTGTCTGACAATGCAAATTCATTGAAATTTCATCAGAATCTTTGGCAGGAAAGAGCCAGGTTTGATTAAACTGTTTTGAAAATCAAAACTTTTCCCAGTTGTTGAAATATTGACATTTTTCTACACAAGAAATTCTGGTTCTAAATTTTTATTTTTATTTTTTAAGCTTAGTGAAAATCATTTTTAAAAATTTGAAATGGTCAAAGTTCAAATGAAATGTTTTAATTGAACCAAACTAGGGGACCGGGGGAGTGGCAGAGGAGATGGAATTTGATATTGACTTTGTTTTCATTTGTTATGAGAAAATGTTTTGCTCTTCCCAAGTGTTTCCATCTAAGATCTATTTAGAAGAAAGGGGAACCAAATCAAATGAGAATAGAACTTGACTTTTTGTATGAGTAATTTCCCTATTATAATACATTGAATTTACATTCCATGAACTCCAAGCTAAAGAAATCTTGTCCGCATGGATGAAAGCAATCTGTATTGATTGTGTTTGTGTGGCTGAATGTAGGGGTGGTGACATAAAGAGAGGGACTTGTGTTGTTGGGTTTCTTGGAGTAGGTGGGATTGAAGTACAGATATATTCTTCAAAAATTCCTTTCCACTTAAAAAAAGAAATCCCTGAACTCCTGAGGAATGATCAGCAGTGAGAGAGAGGTTAAGGAAGAAAGGCAGAATGACAGACCAGTCACTCACCCCCCTGCATGTTGCTAGCAGATGGCTCTGGGAATTGGTCCTTTTCATTAAGTCCAAGAGTTAGTGCTGAACCGAGGGAGAAAAGCTGAAGGTACAGTGATAGCATTTAACATCCTCTCTTTTAGCGAGAGCAGGTAGCAGGCTCAAGTTCCAGCAGGGAGGAAGAGGGAAAAAGTTTTCTTATCTGAACATTTAGGGAATAAATTCTAAGCTACAAAAGACACTCAAGTGTGATAGAGCAAGAAGAGGAGGCAGTGCTGGGGATAAGGGCCTACCTATCAGAGCTGTCTATAAAAATGGATTTTCTGTCCCAGGAAAAATTCAGTTTTTTGAAAAACTGACTTGAAACATAAGGACCAATTTTTGAAATCTTTCACTAAATGAAATTCACAGATCATTTTTGCAGCTTACAGATGGATGCGGATCCAAATTTTATATATAAAGCTCTGAAAATCTGTCAATAGTTGCTTGATAACCACAGATCATTTTTGCTGATTGGATGTGGATACAAATTTTGCATCCGTGCAGTCCTCGACCAGTATTCTTTTCATAAACATTTAATAAAGAGCCCAAATTGGCACAGATACCTGGTCAGGGCTTGGATAGGTTCAGAAATCCAGTTGGGACGCTGCTTAACTGAAGCATATTATTGTTTCTGGAAATCTTGCAATGTGACCCCTAAATACAAGATTTCCAGGTGTCTTGTGTTGTAAGTTTAGCTGTAACCAAGGACATATTTCTCTCTTGTCTTCCAGTGTTTTCATTTTACCCTCAGAGCATCCTCTCTATTTGCAATGAACTCTTCAAGACCATTGTAAAGATACCAGCTAAATACATTGCAACATGCGCTATAAAGAACATCTTGGGATCACTGTGAATGGCTACCTTATGATGAGTTTTGTCCTCTTACTCACTCAGGAGGAGGCCGGGGTGGTTCACAAGAGATTGCCGGGGAGGGAGCAGAGCTGTGGTTCTGAAGCCCAGGGCTTTTCATGGAAGAAGATTAGTTATTTGCCAATTATGGAGCAGTGGATTGCTAACCAAAATTTAGCCGCTGATGACACAGCCACCAGTGGCTAATCAATTCCCAGAAGATGAGAAGAAATGGTGTCCTGTCCTTAATGTAAACTCAAAAGTGCTGGATGCAGCATTTTGAAATTAAAATGTCAACCAAACCCCCGCAATGTTTAAAGAAGATTTCAATTTCTGTTTTGTTTATGGACCAACTCTGACATTCAAAGTATGAAAGTTAATTCTGATGTTGCAGTGTTTTTATATTGGCGTCCATTGACTGAGCTGTCACTCTCAATACCCCCTTTGTTAAGACAGCACATAGATCGCTTTTCAAAAAATTTATTAAGTGCTAAATAGTTTTCTTTTTTTCTAATTTGCATCCTGACTCAGATTTGGCACAAGCAAAGTCTGTTATAATCCATGAAATTGCACCCATTTATACTGGTTTTAAGCAGCCCCATACACTTTGCCAAATGCAACATTTGGCAAACAAATGAATCCCAGCCATCCGCCTGTGTGCCAGACAGGCAAAGAGTATACCGTGTTGTAGTGCCTAGGCTACATGATTTAAGGGCAGTTGAGAAAAGAGATCTAGTCACTCCAAAGTCTATGGCACAATTAAATTTTGTTTCTCCCTCCACAGTGTCTTGGGTGGGAGGGAGGCAGAGTTGATCATACACCCTGCACCCTGGTGTTGAAATATGATTGATGGTGCAATACTTGGCCCTTTCTCAGGTAGCTTTCTTCCAGCCATTAGCCCGGGAATCAAGCATGAAGCGTCTTAGCTATCTGCTTGCTGGCTCATGTTACTTGCTTATCTCCAAGAACTTAGGGAGAATCCTCAAAGTATGTATATTTTTGCTGTAGCTCATGCCCAGTTTATTTACCTAAACAGGAGGACTGAAAAAGCTGGTTGCAAATATTCTCCATTGCTCAGTGGTTAGCAAACCATCCTTCCAGAGTCTGAAATCCAGCATCAAGCCACACCAAGCTCTTTACAGATGCTGTTCTCAGAGCAGAGAGGTCGAGTTCGAAGTGGAAGAGGCTGGGACTTTAGCTGTACTTCACAAGAGCGTGCTGGGACATTACCAGGAAAAAGCCTCAGCGGCAATAAAATTAATTTCCTCCTCTAATATATACAAGACTTTCTCCAGGAGAATTATGACTCAAGCTGATCAAAGTCTGTAAGTGGTACTTATGGTATCAGTTTCACCCCCTTAATGCCCTCCTGTCAAAACAAAATCTCTGCAAAAGGCTTTGAGGAAAGTCACATGAGCATAATGGCTTTCAAAAAAGCAGTCCTAAGTACTTGAAAACATATACAGAGAGAACTATTATGTAGAATGGTGTAATAGCACTTACATCTGAATGTAAACATTCTTATATTAAGCAAGTGACTTCTTACCCATGAAACACAGCCGTGCAGATCAGACTGCACATGTTCAGATTATCGCGGGAAAGGGAGGAGAGAAGTCAGGCAGCAGTGGGAATGTGGTACAGGATTGCAGCTTCAGGCAGAACTGGATAACGGGGAAAAAGAGAGATGGAGTTTATTGAAGAACGATTTTTAAATATTGCTTCAAAAGGCTCCCTGAGCCAATTCCACTGATTTATGACAGGAAGGAATTTGACCCACGAATCTGATTCTTCTTTCTTTATCTAGTGTAAAATGTTTATTTGAACATGCTTTCAGGGAACTTGGGGCTTGCCCGACAGCCCTGGGAACTCAAGCTGTCTGTTTATCCCCAGAATAGAGGCAGCTCATCCCTGAAGGAATGACAGTTCAGTCTCGCTGGCCCACGTAGAGCTTGTGTTGGTTGCTGGGATGGGCCGCAAAGATTTAGCAACTAAAACAAGAGTTTTCAAGAGTGGCCACTGGCTTTGAGCACTCAATTTTGGGAACAACGGACCTGTTGGTCAAAGAAACTGAGCAGCTTGCAGGGTTGAACATATGCATTCGACTGCTTAGGGCAAGATTTTGAACGCTCTGACGGGGCTGGTTGGAGCTCATGAAAGCTTATGCCTGAAGAAATTTGTTAGTCTTTAAGGTGCCCCAGGAGTCTCGTCCCTCTTGCTCACTCTGTCTTTGCGCAGGACACTATTGGGGTGGAGTCGTCTCTGGAGCTACGTGTTGGGCATACCCCTGGCCAGAGGCACAGCTCAGCCAGCCCACAGTGAGACGCAATCTGTTCCAGGTGTACGGCTGGCACAGATGCCACTTTCCCTAGAGCTGTGTGGGGACCAGGGCCGAGACTCTGATTCTCCTTTAATTTTTTTGCTCTGCTCCAGAGGCAGTAAATTATTTTCTGCTTATTACTCAGAGCTTGGGCCACAGCCACCTTGTAGACATTACCCAGGGAGAAAAGTCTCAGGATAGAAACTTTACCAGGATATTGATGCCCTTCCCTTCTGATTTTGCAGCTTCATAGTGGAGCTGATCAATATTTATCTGTGGAAACATTTTTCTGATGGAAAACCAAAACCAGCTTTTGAACCTAGCAGGAATTTGGGTAAAAAAAATTTTCTATTAAAGTGTGTGGGGGGGGGGAGGGGAATCTAATTAAAAACAAAACCTAGATGGAAAAGGTTGTTTTAGACAATCAAAACTGGCACCTTTTTGGGTTTGAGTGGCCTAAAAGTTTCCCCACGAAAAGATGACAAATTTTGAAGACTGAAGGGTTGTTTTCATTAAATATTTTCAGGGGAGAATATAATTTCCTGACCAGCTCCACCTCACATTGGACCTGATCCAAAGTCCACTTGAAGTCACTGGAAAAATGCCCATTGATTTCTATGGGCTTTGCATCAGGTTCACACTGATTTACAGCACTTCATGTGGGGATTTCCCCATCACCCCCCTTGCCTGTACTTACAGCCCTGCTCTCACTTTTGAGGAAGTTCCTTTATTTGCGATAGCCATGTCTCTAGCTCATATTTTCTCTCTCCTGTTGACAGTTTTAAACCAACAGATTTATGAACTTTCAAGGAACAGAAATATTTAAGACATACCTACTATTTTTCTTATCTAGAACTGCTTGGGATTGTGTTTCTAGACGCAGCATTTGTAAAGGAAGAAATGTCCTTTGCTGAAGACAGCTAGAAAGGCAAACCAGATTTGTTTAATAAGGAGTTTTATAGCCCTGTATTATTAATACTATCTCAATTTTTTAAATAAAAATTTCATTGCAAATCAGTTATCACTTCTGGGACCAATGAAATGCAGTCAGCTCTGGGGTGGAATGCAACAGCTTGATAGGCAGAGCACAGAAATGCTGCCAAAAGCTCAGACAGGAAGTAAAGAATTCAGTATCCAGTTGAAATCACTGGGGAAGTTTAGGTGAACAAAAATGTAATAACCCTTGCCGGAATCTGGCCGACACATCAGGGCTGAGTTAGCATCAGAAATGCAATGGTACGGCCTACTGTGCAGCATCAAGTCAAGAAGACGTCATCTGCTCGACAAAGAACTCCTAAAACTATGCAAGGTCATCCGCTCTAGTCATACCCAGGGAGAAAAGTGCTCTCTGCTGACTCGCTAATAGCATTTCCCACAGCACCGTGGGGCGTGCAGGTAGCATCCAACCAACATTAGCCTTAGCATGGCGTAAACCCAAGCACTGACCAGACCTGCCCCTTCTTGTCTTTATAACAGCTGCCCTTCACCTTTGGCAATCGACTGAACTTTGACTCCTGGTGGATATACCAATGGCCTGAGGTGGGATGTTGGGGGGCACGAAGGGGGTTCTGAGTTATTACAGAGAATTTTTTCTTCAGTGACTGGCTGGTGAGTCTTGCCCACATGCTCAGGGTTTAACTGATCTCCATATTAAGGTCAGGAGGGAATTTTCCCCCAGGGCAGATTGGCAGAAGTTCTGGGGGGTTTTCACCTTCCTCTATACCATGGGGCACTGCTCACTTGCTGGTGGATTCTCTGCACCCTGAACTCTTTAAACCACGAATTGAGGACTTTAATAACTCAGTCATAGGTTAGAGGCTTATTAGAGGAGTGGGTGGGTGAGGCTCTGTGGCCTGCATTGTGCAGGAGGTCAGACTAGATGCTCATATTGGTCTCTTCTGACCTTCGAGTCTGTGAGCCCTTATCACAGCCTGTGATTATATGTTTACAGATGAGGAAGGAGCAGGGAGATGAAAATGAGTTTGCATAGAAGAGGAACGAAGGTAGACCTATGCTCTCATTCTGGCCCTGTGTGTTGTCGCACTAGGTCAAAGGAAACAACCCCTCCGCCTACGGCGCCTCACTTTAAGACCAAGAGCCAATGTACTATAAATTCTCCCCTTACTATGTAACAGTCTGCAATGGATCGATGCTGGGAGAAATTCTCCACTTCCCTTCACTTATTCTCCCTGATCAGACAGGAGGGGGGCAGGGAAAGAAGGGCCTATCTTGTGAAAGTTAATTATCTCCGTGTACAGTCTGACTGCTGGCATGAAAAATATCAAAAAGAGGCCCCCTCCTTAACCCTAGCCCTCTGCTTCTAACACAGGCAGTTCATCCTCACTGGAGCCCCGAGTGCTCTTTCTAGTCTATGTATACGTAGCCCCTAGACCTTAACCCTTGCGTTGATTTAGTCTTCCTGACACAAGTTCTATTTCAATTGCAGAGGCTGTAACAATGTTTCATTTTAACAATCTAACTAACACCCTTTGCAGTTGCGCAGCTTTTCGTGTGCAGATTCAAAGTATTGTCCGTTAGTTATGCCTCACAACACTCAGGAGGTTGCAAATTAATATAGACTTCATCATTTACCAGATACCTTTCACAGAAGTTTCTGTAGCTAACAAGGGGCCCAATCCAGTTCCTACTAAAGTCCTTTGACTTTAATCATGGCAGCAGGATCAGATCTACTGAATACAGAAGAGTCAGAAGTAAGAGCAGCCATCCCCAAGTGCAAATACAATGAAAATTGTTGCCATTCATTGGGTTCTTGACTCAGTTCTGTAGCCACCCCGGGGGTGACAGTAACACAGAATTCAGATGCTCAGTGTATAACAAGCACATGTTTCCATTGGCATTTAACACAGACCTCAATCAACTTAAAGAAATGCTTTGCTCTTTAGATGCAATCCTGTCCCAACACAAACCAACCACCAGCTGTAGTAACAGTTAAGTTACAGTGTTACAGAGACACCTAATGGAAAATATCACCAAGTTGGGATTTCCACACCATCCACAGGCACCCTAGCATCGGCTGCCCATTCGTGTCAGGCGGAAAGATTTGGTCAGTGACTATGCAGAGCCATGGGATACCAGCCTAGCTTGCCACCTCTGAGGTATAAAAACCAGGGATGATTGGATGATCCTGAGGCCATCGAATTGAACTGTTGGCAGAATGCACTGACAGATTTCCAAGGACAGCTACTTCCAGAAAAGGGAAAACCCAGATAGGTAGCAATTATCCCAGGCCCATCCCTCCTTACTGTCAGGGAACCCCTGCAGAGCTACTCTGAGGGGCCGTGGGGCAACCTCCCCACAATCTCACACTTCAAATAGAGTGACCATGTTACTTCCCCTGTACTGAGCGGTGGCTGCTCTTCGGTGGCGCATAGCACCTGCTCTGCCTTCTGGTGTAGAACAGTCGGGGTGTTCTTTCCCACTACTGCAAACTCCAGCTTGCCATGGGGCCTTTGGAAATTGTGGTTGTGGATCTTGTTGGCCAGCATCCCCTCCTCCAATCATCTTAATGGCCTCCACAAGCTATTTGATCTTCCCCCCCAGCTTCAGAACTTCCTCCAGTTGCCAGGGGCAGCCACCTAGTAATTGGTAGGCATGAATGAACTTTATAGTTTGAGTTCAGATGAGCGCCTAGCAGCCAGGATGGTAGAAAACTGGGCAGCTCAGGGATCCAGCAATGGGCCATGAGACCTAAAATCTCTAGGTCACACTGCTCCATCTCTAAACTTATTAGAGAATGAAAGTTATTACTTCACTAAGACCGCTGGCCAACCTTTCACAGGTGACGCGGCTGTTTTCTTGGTCTGTTGCCACGTGTCCGTAACCCCAAATCTGCCACCACAGCCAACACCAGTTGCACTGTTTAAGAGCAAGTGGAGAAGCCAAGAACGGACTGATCTATACAGACTAAAGACCCCACATGAGCAGGTGGCAATGTCTGGGGTGCCATTTGGCACTTCCCCAGCTTTATCTGCTGTGTGGTTTTTAAAAAATTAGCCTCCAAGGTTATAAATCAAGAACCTTTCACCAGGACTCCCTGTAATTCACTCACAGACACAGATATTTATCTGAAGTACCAAAGGCATTTGCAAAGTTGAACTGCAGATTTTGTAACACTGCCATTTGCCCACTGCTGTGGGAGTTTTTCTGGGCCTGACTGTAACCCCAAAATGTTAAAGAGCAAAGAAAACGGGGATGTTTTGAGAAGTTAACCAAACATCCTCAAAACACTAAAATATGAAGTCTGGAATTTTCAAAAGAGCTTACTGGAATTGGAACATTAAGGCCTTTGAAAATGCCAAGCATGGTTTATTCTTGGTTCCAACGTGATGGTTGGGCATTATTTTTTCCAATAAAGCCCTCACGTCACTGGAAGTGAGCACTCAAGGGGTTAATAACTTTATCTACGGAGACTGTTCTTTTCCTACCCCTATTCCCTGACAGTCCTGGCTTGGTGAAACATCTCCCCCCTTCCTTTAAACTCTTTTACAAGGCTCAGCAAGGGAATTCCAACCCTCTCCCAAGCCAATCAGCACCCTCTCATCCATTAGGGCTAATTGACAGCAGGTTCAATGCTCTTTGTACTGACATAACTTCAAACACTCAGACTGCACAAACTCTCTGAACCACAGCTTCCCTTGTTAAACACAGAGCAGGACTGCTAGAACAGAAAGAACAATGCAGCGGCTGGCGCTGCCCCCTCTCATTTACATGCAACAACCTCATCTGTAAAAGTAGGAACAAAGGGGCATGTGCTAGAAGATCAAGGCAATGCTGAGCTGGATATCCATAGAGCTGTATGGTTGCAGGGTATGTCTGTGGAGTTGGGCTGCAATCGGCTTGCTTGGAGATCCTCTCTCTGCTACAGTTCCATTATTCCAAGCCTCATCCTCCAACCCCCTCTCCAGAGAGGTTTTAGATACTGTCTTTTATCAGATTACTGGTGACCCCTCACCCTGTATCAGGCCAGCTAAGACTGGATTATGTCTTGGCTAATCACAGTTGCTGGAGATTGGAGACTTCAAGGTCTGTCTCCACAATGGGAAAGAGAGTTCACTTTCTCTGCCGGTTTCCTCTTTCTTCCACCTCTCTCACATCACTCCATCCCCCATCTCTCTCCTCTTCATCCCCTACTGCCTCTCCCGGCTCTGTATATATATTTAGTCCTCTAGCTCCTTCTTTCTATCCAGCCCCCTCCTTCCTCCGTATCTCTTCCCATCCCTTCCTCACCTAGATGTCTAGGAGAAGAATCAGTTAGCAGGTTGGCTGGAATTTGTACCGCATGCCCTTTTAGTGGGTGGTCCTCCACTTGGTAAAAGAAAGGCAGAGAGTTTTATTTTTGTGTCTCCTGCTTGGCTACTACATAGTGCTAACATTCTAAGGAAGGTCTAAGAGATCAAACAGGACTGGGAACATAGGAGGCAGTTGGTAGTTGAGAGGAAAATGGACAGGGGACAATTATGTGGGACTATGGGGAATTTTCTTTTTCCACTTTTGTCATATTCTTTTGCAAGTGTAGATGAAAATTGCTGAACTTTTTATTAATAAAAATGTTAGAAAATTGTCTCGTTTCCTACCAGCTATAAAATGGAATGAAGTTTTTTCTTTAGATTTTAATGAAATTGAAGTTGACAAAAAATGAGGTTTTAGAAAATTCTCAATACTTCTTGCTTTTTTTCAGCCAGCTTTGTGTGAAGTGTTACAAAGACGATGATTTGACAGTGAAAATGTGCAAAAGCCAAGCATGTCGTATTTTCACCAGGGAAAACAACTGGATCACAAATGGGCTTATTTTCACCGAAGGCGGCTTTAGTGCAAAGAGACCAATTGCATGTGTTCAACACAACATGAGAAAGTGCAATTTTTGAGCCTTTTCAAATGTTTCTGTGAATATTTCACCCTAGTATTCTGAAGGAAAGTCCTAACCCAGAATGACAAGGAAATCAAACATCATTTGTAGTAAGCACCAAGATTGGGAAGTTTTAAATACTGATACTACTAGAATTGGTTGAATTTTTTTGGTCAAAATTTCTTTTCAACCGAAAGTGATCTCTTTCCAGAAGAGCATATTTTGGCAGGAAAGTTGTTGTTTTCCAAAATTACCCATTTTTCAAAAACTTAAGAACAAAAAACTGAAACTTTTTTTTTGAAAGTGAGAAAAATTTCAGGTTCTGGGTTTGTCGTACCCAAAAAGAGTCCAGAAAATGTCCACAATTTTAAAAAAATCTTTTGAAGATTGTTCAGGCAACATACTTGCCATTTTCCTACAAGGGCTTGACACAACATTTAAGGAAAGAATCAATGTTGCTGTGCTGGGAAAACATTTCTGATGAAGTACTGCAGTACTCAAATGCTGGGCAGGTTCTGGTTCTTTCCCATAGCCTCACTGCCGAATTAAGCTGGGCTCTTGGTTCCATCCACATCTGAAGCCCCGTCATCCAAGCGTAGTGGTGCTTTAAACTCAGGCTAGCTGGCACAGCCGGAGATGTGGACAGAGCTAACTTTACACTCACTGAGGCTGGTAACTCACCCAACTTTGCAGTGAGGGATACAGGTTGTCACTTTCGTGCCGAGCACCTACACCACAGTTTTGTAGCCCCCAGACTAAGCTTCGTGGGCTCCAGTCAACGACACCAGCATTTTATTGTTCTATAGACATGCCCAGTAACTGACATATGGCTTTACAGTATGGTCGCTCACCCAGGCTTAGGCACTGAGATGCTGATCAGCCAGAATAACGGTGTTATTTTACCTTCACTTATACAGCAAACCACAGTCAGGACATCTACATGCTACGGGTGCAACGCAGGGAGGAAACAACCCTGAGAGCCCTGAACACTTCCCAAACCTGGCTGCAAAGACCTGAAAATTCATAAGAACGAGGACTAACGGGAAACTGGGATCAGCATTCGAATTAGTGCCATCTCCTTGCAGCTCACTGCTGTGAGTCAATGCAGCCCCCATTCCCATTCAACTTCTGCCTTCTGAAAACAAACTGCAGCCCCAAATGCCGAAACCTGCAGCAAATCAGTCAAATCCGCAGTCCATATGCTTCCCACCCACACCTGCAGAGCATAGGCAGCCCACTAGCTGGCATTTGCCATGTGAAAATATCTCTGACACCTGAAAAAAAATGGGAGTTCTCAGACCAATGTATTTCCTAACACACACACACCTTTTTCTCTAAGGGAAGAATTCTGAACTCCAGATGTCCTGCTCACAGTCAGGGACGGACATGTCTATTTGAAACATTTTTGATGTCAAGTTTTGTTTGTTTTTTAAGGCAGTTTACCCAAAACAGCCATCCCTAAGAAAATTTACTGGAGTATTAAAAATCATGTGTATAAATATAAATATTATATAACTGGTAAGAAGATCTCCACCCCTGAGATTTATAGCCGTTATAGCCACGTCTATTCCCCTTAGCCCACATTTCGAAATAGTGTTTGCTCTCTACCATGATTTCCAAGTTATGGCAATCCTTGCACATACCTCCTCTCCTGGTGAGAGAGGAGAAGAGAGGCTCAAAGAGTGCATCCCATGCTGGGGAAAAGCAGCAGTTGACATTCCAGGGGAGCCCAACTCCTGTTTTGTAGGCTCCATGTGAGTCTGGGGACATGTGTATGCAACAAAATTAAGTGAACCTAACTTACATCTACACATAGCCACCATAGAAATTACTTTGCTTGTGTATGTCTACACTTCGTTCATGATGTTGGCGCTGTGTGTCCTCATCAGGAGCGTCTGTACCAATTATACTAGAAGTGTGGGGCTCTGTGGGAGGCTTCTGAAAGCCAGCAGCAGTCCCTGTAAATAATGCGCTGTCTACATTGACGGAACTACATCAACATGGACTCTACGCCTCTCGGTGATTTAGAATTGCGTCAGCGGGAGCAAAACATTAGTGTAGACGCTTACGGAGTTAGGTCGACAGAAGCTGACTTGCACTGACCTAACTCTGTCTTGTAGACCAGGCCTGAGGGAGGAACAGTGGTTCTGTTAACGTACAGGCACTTACTGTGCCTTCTTGGGAAGGTGTGACCATGTGCGGGATGGGAGATCGTGCAGAGATTTCTCAAAATGGCAGGGAGGGTCAGCAGTTTTCAGTGAAGGCATGAGATAAAAACGTGAAACCTCACTTTCCACTTATTTTAGATTTTTCATCCATATATCTCAAGGCATTTTACAAACAAGAGCAATATATCCCCAATTCTTAGGTGGGGAAACTGAGGGACAGAGCAGTGAAGGGTAACTTGGAGTTTGTTTTCAAAGGAACTGCAGGAACCAGTTTATAGTGGCTCAAGGGTGGTAAGAAACTCGTATTACAAAAGGTGCTGTAACAAAGTGCTTGCTTGGGTGTTCGGCTTATCAGTCAAGACACCACATTCCCTCCACAAGCCATGGGGGAAATTCTGTCCTCAGACACACATAGGTAGAGCTTCTGTGGAGTGGAAGTCTGCCTTCTCTCCCATACCCCACACAAGATCTAGCCTGTTGACATGAATGGGAGCTGCAGCTATGGATCTTAAGGCAGATTTGAATAATTAAAGTAGGTTTAGAAACTTTCTTCAGCACTGGCCATCCCCAACTATCCTTGATGGATGGGATCTCAAAGTCCAGCTTTTGGACTTTTGACAGGGCCAAGAAGATGATTTTCCACAGGTCCTCCCCCACCCCACCACCAAAGTCTTATTTTAAATAAGCCACACATCTTTCAGGTGTCATCCTTTTCTTCAAGGGCAGAACATGGGCTTCCCGTTAGAGTAGATTTAAAGAAAACCCCAATGTTCTCACAACAGTCTGAAAATACTGAATTTCAACTTAAACTGTCAAAATTTCAAACCGCTTTGAGTAGCTCTAGGCCAGATGCTGACATTTCCAAATGGCAGATTATTACTGGGACAGAACACAGCATCAAGACCCAGGTCAGAGAAGTTTAAAAAGTCCTAGATTTCTTTTTAAGAAAAGGCAACAGTGAATACCTTCCAGAACATGGTTCCAACACGCCCTGCTTCCTCCACACAACTCCTCCTCCCCAATTAATTCTCAGGGGAAGCCAGGGGAGCTTTATAGAAGACTTCCCTACCCAGAACCCTTTGCATGGAAAGGAAGCCGTTCCCTGCCTGAGTGACTGACAGTCCATTTGACTAATCAGGTCTTTCCCTCTCTCATCTGTAAAGGAGCTTCACCCCATCACAGTTGTCTTCTCCAAAGTTAACTAGAAACTCCCAAGCAGCCAAATATGTTGATATAATAGATGTGCAAAGTTATGCCTTTCCTTCTTCTCCCACCAACAGAGATGGATGGGAGTAGTGTGCCAGAGAGGTACCAGCAAATAAACAAGCATAAGTTAATTACTCTGCCCATTTTCCAAGCTGTGGGCCTTTAGAGACCTCTGATGAGCCAAGAGGTCACTAGCATTTTGGCTTTTGGTAGCTGGGCCTCTCTGCTCTCCCTAGTTGTGTCTGGATACCATGCTGACAGCTGAGCCAGGCTGATCAAGCTGCATTTCAGTCAAACAACTCAGTACTTACATTTCAAGACCTCCCTTCTTTTCTGATGATAGGAAATGATGGAGGAGAATTTTAGGGATATGGCAATAACCCACTATTACGGTAGGCATCTGCTGCAGGTTTACAGCTGTGAGGAAAAGCCCCTACCCAGCCTGGGACAGACTCTTTTGAAAAGGGTGCAAAAGATGAAGATGCCTCACACTAGAGAGAAGCTAAATGGATTTGTGGGAGGGGAGCCGTGCCAGGCATGGAGAAAGTGTGGGACTGAGGAGTGGTTCAGAAGTACGAAGGCAACCTCTTCTTGGTGTGGGCATTTGAAAGGAGAAGGTCTCTACCCAATGAAAAATCTAAGCACGGAGTTATGCCTGGAAAGGGTTAATCCCCCAGGAAGTGCACTAAGTGGTCAGCAGCCCAATAAATTTTAACTCCAGAAAGACAAACCACAATCATCATTAGTCACGGCTCATTGGCCTGTTAAGGCTCCTCAGTGAAGTTTATCTCTTTGCTTCTGACCACTGGACAAGCATATTTCATGCTCCAGAAACAGCCCCGAGGTCACTGAAATGAAAGCCCCCATTCAACAGGTCTGCAGAGGACTTGGCACGGGGGGGAAAAAAAAAAGACTGGGGTCAAGCCAACACTGAGATACGGCTAGACCTTCAGCCGCTGCCCTGCCAGAGCAGACACGCAACACATGCTCAAGTGACCAAGACATGTTAATCCGCTTCAGAATCAGCCAGGGTCAGGCTGGGGCTGGGAGGAACAGTGGCGTAATTAGACCAGGGTGACCTCCATAAAACAGTAATGGGCTTCCACGAGAACACTTGCATTTCATTTCCCATAGTGCTTCACCGCCAGCTTACTCATCAGCTGTTTAAAAATAGAGACAGCAAAGGAATCTTCCTTGTGTTGTAACAGGTGTGTCACTCTGGCGAGAGGCACTTTGCAATGGGTTGGCCCCGGGGGGAATGGAAAAAGAGAGCACCTGCTTGAAATGACTTCCTGAAGGGACAGTATGGCTAGTTAAAAATGGTCATTCCCCCACCCCAACAAAATTTCCTTTGAAAATTTTCTGATTTTGCATTAAAGAAATTTTCAATTTTTAACCAGGAGTTTTGGGATATTGGTTGCCAAAAAACCAGAGTCCTGTGGCACTTTTAAAGACTAACAAATGTAGTTATCGCATGAGCTTTTGTGGGAAAAAATCCCACTTTGTCAGACGCCTTCAGTGGAGACAAAAAACGCCGAACCAAATCAAACCAGCCCTTCCTCCCCCGCCATTCCAACACACACCTGGGGAAAAAACCTGAATTTTGAGGAAAAACTAAGCTGTGAAGCCAGTTTTCCTGTGAAAATTTTCATAAGACGAAAAGTTTCTGACTACATTTAAGGTATTTGGGAACACCGAGAAATGGGAAATAAGTGTGGGAAACGTGGGATCCTGACAGGGTTGAAAGCTAAGGCAGTCTGTTTGGTTCTTCCTACTGCCTAGGCCCAGATTTTTCATGTGTTTAGTTATTTTGTTACTTCATTCTTGTATATTATTTGTTATTTTGTAGTTATCTCATTCTTGGGGTACCTAATCTGATAGCTCTTAAAGGGGCCAGATGCTCAGAAAGTGCAGAGCACTCTGAAAAAAATCAGACCTCACTGAAGAGTTGCAAGCGAGGCTCTCAAAATCACCAGTCATTTTCAAGAGATAGGCCCTACTCTGTGAACACGGGACATGTACCTGCAGCTTGAGGTAGTGGAGTTGAAGTTGGCAAAGAATATTTAGCACTTTTCATCCAGAGATCTCATGAAAAGCAAGTCAACCACCATGATTTCTGTTTCACAGAAGGGACAAACTAGGGGCAAAGACTTGCCCGAAGTTACAGAGCGGTTCAGAAGCAGAGCTGGGAACGGCACTCAGGTTTGTAGCTGGGCAATCAAGCCCCTGCAGCCGGTGGGAATGAGAAACGCAGAGGAACAGAAAACTGAAGCTGCTCCTGACAGACAGGGGTCTCTGCTCGTATGCAAGGAGATAGTGTCACGATAACAGAAAGCTCACCCCACCAACTGGCTTCATCAACACCGATGAAGGAACAGCCCCAAGCCAGAGTCCCAGATGCTTATATAGGGGGGCAGATGTGGTTAGCCATTGTTGATTTAAGACGTGAAGACAAAGAAAGGGCAGCAGAGGTGCAGACTGAGCCCGGAGCCTTTGCCAAAGGCACCATCAGGTTGGTGCCACAGGTCGGCCACCAATGATGTTACTGTGCAGAAGGCTCCTTTACGCATTGCATTTCCTCCCAGCAAAGTCTAATGGAAACCCATTGACAGGTCCCAGTATTCAAAAGACAGCAAATACCATTTCCCAGGAGCCTGTGAGTCAAAAAGGAATTTCTCTTCAACTATCCAGTCATGATCCTTTCACATTCACCATTCTTGGATACTGAAGCACCGTCAGCAGCTTCTGTTAAGCACCCAAATGCTTCAGGAACATTCTCCTTACATTTCTAGGAAAGATGGAAGCAGGAGGTCCTGGGAGGGACTCTCACAAAAAGTCCTTTTCTTCTGGGATTTCCAGCCTGTTTTTTCAGACTTTCAGGCCTCTTCAAACCCAAACAAATTGAAGGCCCTCTATTTTGGGGTGCTTCCTCCTTACACACATTCAGCCTTTTTGTTAGCAGTCAGAAGTACCTACAGCTCACAGCAGAAGCCGCAGGTGCTCAGCACATATGAGCGTCGGGCTCAAGACATGTAAACCACAAAAGCGAGACACCAAATAAATCAATAAAAATCAGCAAATGCTTTTGAACATTGGCGCCAGAGAATTAGTTTCTTTGTAGCTGCTCTGACCAATCTCTCTCAGATCCCTACCATGGCAGCATCTGAGCACCTCACAGTCCAGTGTACTGATCCACGCAACAACATTCTGGTGAGGTAGAAAAGTGCTATTATCCCCATTTTACAGATGAACAATGGAGGCTCAGAGATTCACCCAAGGTCTCAAGGAAAATCTGTGGCAAAGCAAGAAATGAAGGTGTTTCCAAGCCCCAGGCTAGTCCCTAGGCACTGGATCCTTGTTCCTCTTCTATTAGCAACAAGAAGTCCAATCATTGTGAGTTCTTTAATCCCAGTTTTTCCTTCCTCCCCCCGAGAATGTCTGCAATAGCAGTCATAGGTAAAGCACCCCAGTCTTTTTCTTCACCATAACACCCTCTCTTTAAATTGGTAACTCAACCACCAACCCCAAGAAGAAGGCAGCAGCATAACTGAATCATGAATGCGGGAACACCTCATTTTCCTCCCTGGCCCCCTTTTCTCTTCAAGTGTTGAAGGTTAGTGAATGAGCAAGCCCCAAACAGGTGTGATGGAAAGAGGCCTCACCTGATAAACCAGATGTTTCTTTATGGAATGGAAGACATGATGAGGTGGGGGGGGAGCCCCATTATTAGCAATGTATTATTTATTTAATTGTTAGATTTTAATATTTTAAAGTGTTGCCCAATTCAAAAGCCCTGTCATTACTTAGATGCACAAACTATTAACAGAGCACCTCCTCTCTAAACAGACATAATCAACTCCACACATGACAGGCCTGGGCAGGAAAAAAAAATAAAAATCAGATTGCCTTTCCTCCACCCCAAACATTTGTTCCCAGTTCCCTCCTTGCTCCCCAAACTGAAGTTTGACATTATCAATTTTAAAAAAAAAATTGACAAAATATTTAGCCAGAACTATCACTGGTTGGAAAATGGGGAAAGGAGGGAGGAAATTGCAAACATTTTGTGTTTAAAAAAAAAAAAAGTGTTTTGTTTTAAATCAAATTTTGAATTTAATTTCATCCACATTTCCAAATTCAGAAGGGTTTAAACCAGCTCTGGGGTGGACTGGAAAACAATGGATGCAGAAGCCAGTCCTGTTTTCCCAAAAAGGCAAAGAAGAAAAAGCTGACGTTACGTTACGTTTTCAGTGGAAATGAAGCAAAAAAAATCCCATTTTATTTGGAAAGGGAAATTCAGAACAATTTGTTGTTTTAAGGTCTCTTATAAGGAAATTGGAAAAATATCAAAACTGACACTTTGCTGAAGAAAAATATAGATTTTGACAGACCCACTTTTTACAAAGGCAATTTTTTTTCAGCGAGAGAAGAGTTTGACTGGTCCTAGGAATAGGTAACCGGTGACTCACCAGCTGGCGGTCTTCCTTTTGCGTGGGCGTGGTAAGCTCTCTTCCTGCACTCCTCTTGCTGAGAGCCACGTGGGCCCGGCCACAGCCTGCTTCGTCCTGTGACGTGGCCACATACATTGGCCACGTGACACACATTAATGACCATGCTGGCTCACTGTCACACATGTTCCTGGGCTTCTCTCACTCATTTTGAGATTGCAAATATATAAAGATTGAAAATATTGTTACTCAGGCTCTGGAGGAGACCACAGGGCATCCACGGCCCCAGGCCCAGGGCTTAGAGTTGGAAAGCCACCTTCCAAACTTGTAATCTGTGGTAACCATGGAGACGAGAGGACCACATTCTACATGAACACATGAGAGGTGGCTACCTTGAGTGGGGGAGTGGGTGTGTGAATGCCTGAAGGGCAAAAAAATATGGTTGCATCCAAAAAATAAGCAGGACTTGATCAAAAGTTTGTGGGTTCTGCAAAATACAGTTCAACATTTAAACCACACTAGGCAAATTCATGGCCCTTCAGTATAGCTGGGAAGTTTTTTTTTTTTTTTAAATGTACACTGTGTCACCAGGAGCCATCCTGAGGTCGTTAAGGAGAAAAAGATGCATCTTATCATCTGAAAAGTGAAACACACCACCCAAACAAAGCACTGTCTTCACAGCACCAAATTCCTTTTGCACCTGGGGCAAATCTCCTCCCTGAGAAAGTAAATTGAATACATTTAAATTTATTATTATTATCCCCCTTCAGAGCACTTGGGTTCCCCAGGAATAATTTTTTTTGCTGATTTTTTTTTTTTTTTTTTGCTAGTTCAGTAATTTATTCCTATTGCTTGGTCAGAAATTCTGTGTACAGTGTTCTTTCAGAAAGGTTTGATTGCTTTTATGAATTAATTTTTATTGGGATCAAGATTTTCTGTACAGTTTTCAGAGTGACCTAATGAGGGTGAAATATTAATTAAGCTGATGCCTTTACCCAAAGCAGCAGTATTATTAAAATACAGTGTGTATGTAACATATGCAAAGTTACAGAAACATGAACTTGCAATGCTTATACAAGATTAAAAAAAATCTACTCACTCTTTGTATCCTGTTATTACCCTACTCGCTTGTGAAAATGTGGTTATCCCATTTGACTGTCTTTCAGTTGTCTATTAATTGCCCATTTTTATTTAACCCTGAGAAAGTATTCCTTTAAAAAAAAAAAAAAAAAAAGCAATCAGCTAACACACCACTTGGCAAGTCTCACTCTTTGGCCTTGATTCTTACTGTTTGGGGTTGTAAATCTCATTCCTCGGGCTGTCAGCCCTTGGTATCTCTGTAGTGGATAAACCAGAAGTCCAGCAAAAAAGTTGCCCCTTCACTCTAACACTATATCACTAGTCCTTACTCCTGCTAACAAGGGGTTTCAATAGCCCTAACCTCTTATCAGGTGATTTCTGCTCTACCTTTCTCAGCAGGCCAATGGGGGAACAGAGGCCCTCATCCAATGATTCTTTAATAAGCAGCCTCCTGGTAGATCACCTTCTTCCTCCTTCATTCTAACCCTCTTCCCCAAGCTCACTGCAGAACTTCCCAGCTCTTTCTGACCCCAAGTGTTTCACTTCAGGAGACTTTTCTCTTTTTCCCTAGCAGGGTAATCCCTGACTCAACAGGAGTCATTTTAATCCCCTCTCCCCACAAAACTTTAGGCAGCCTTCCATAAACTCCCCATTGTGGGCCAACCTACATTCTATCAGGGAGACTCTGCCTACAACACACACACACTAGCACCAGCCAGCACTGTCTCATATAGGATGAGCCCCCACCTGAGTGGTCTTCTGCCTACTACAGGTGTAACAGGGAAAGGCTGACAGCCCAGGTTGTTCTCATTAATCCCTTCTGGCCCTTTGTGGGGTTGGGGGTACAACATGACATTTAGAAAGCATCTTAGGGCAGATTCTCAGCTGGTGTCAATTGCCATTGTTCTCTTGAAATCAGTGGAGCCACCCTGATTTATAGCAGCTGATGATCCTTTGATATACCAGCACAGTGGCATAAAGTGAAATTCACCCGAGTATAAAAGTCTCTCATCATCAGCTGAACCCTTTAAGTCTGTAGGGGGTATTTGTTGCTTTGTTTGATTTTCCCTGCAGCTGGTGATTTTACTGAGGATAACTGATATTTCCACTCTGGAGGATGCTCCTTACCTGATCATATCAATTTCATGGCCCCGCAGGTCAAATTTGGGGCTGAAGCCACTTTGCTATCAGTGACTCTTTAAACAATGCTCCTTAAAAGCAGCTCTCCTAATTAAGCTGATGTGTGCTCTCGGGCATCATAAATCAGAGGCACTAAGTAATGGCTTTTACAATGAGGGAATCTGAAGAGCAGAAAGTAACCAGAGAAGCCCCAGCTAAAGTTCTGCTGAAACAATTTGGTTAGAAACAGCTTGCTCAAATCTCATTTTCAAATGACTATTCAATCATGTAGTTATTGCAAAGTGCAGCACAGACAATTTTAATGCAAAGCCAGGAGGGAGACAATGTGACTTGGTAGCCCAGATTCTCCTGTCCCCTGCAATTACAGCTCTTTACGAATGCTAATGATGGTGGTAGGACATTGCAAACAGGTGCAACATATTCTACCCCAGCACAGCTGCCACTGTCATGTGATAGATCAGGTGAGATGGAAGAGTTCTTCAGAAGGGGTGGAGAGATGATTGATTACCTGGCTGCTCTATTTCCTTTCCTTTCCTTTCACCAGTGACACTCATGTTAGACTCTGCGGATCTCTGAAGGCTTTCAGATGATGACCTAAGTGGTGTTCTGACTTGGCTTGGAGTGTTTCAGTTCCTAGCCCACAATCAACTTGCAGATGCATAATTCAAACCAGCATAGCCCTGCTGAGGCGTCTGGGAGAACTATAAGGCCTATGTGTATGAATTCAGGTGCACAATCTTTCCTGCTGCACACAACTTACACTGGTACAATTCCCCACTCACCAAAATGAACACAGAAAGCTGTGTGTGACTGTGTATTCAGAATGACCTCTCTTCTAGTGAAACATATGTCCATCCGTATATCCCTCCTACCACAAGGGGAGCTGGTCAGAACATATTTATTTTACCAGTTTCAACATATATATTTTTTTAAATCCCTCAATCTGTGAATGTTATGACAGTGCCTTCTGTTCTACATGGGCTGAGCTCCTTGATTGAACCACCTAGCTCATATTACACCATGGTGTCCCCTCTTGGAGAGGGCATGCAGTGCATCAAGGAAATGCCAGCTTATAATGTATGATAGGAGATGTGTTCTGGCTGGGGAGTCCGTGTGATAGAGGAGAATGAGAACATCAGGCCACTGTGAGCCCAAGACATATCTGAATTGAAATATTTTGGGTTTTGAACATATGGTTTTATTTGATGAGAAAACAAAATGTTCCACAGAAAGCAGACACATCTTGTGAAAAATCTGACAAAGTGGGATTTTCTCCCACAAAAGCTCATGCGATAAATAAATGTGTTAGTCTTTAAAAGTGCCACAAGCCTCTTCATTTGTTTTATTGGAAACACAGTAAACCTCTCTGCCTGAGGTACTTCGGCATCCCCCATTTCCACAGTATTGGAGCCGCTAGCAATCTTTGATGTACTTATTCACACAGCACCCTTGTATGGTAGGGCAGTGGCATTAACCCTGCTATACAGATGGGGTACCAAGGCATACAGGGTACTTCTAAATTGCAAAAAAACCCAAAGCCATACCAGAGAGTTGCACAGCCTGGTTAACTGATTAGCACCTGGAGGTCTTGCGCTCTGGGGCTAAAAATGGCATTGCTGTGCCCCATTCAGTTATCACTGTACTACCGAAGTGACTACATTTCAGTGGGAGGCTAGGGGATTCAGCAGTGCACACATACACAGAGAGATGAAGTAACTTGACTAAGGTCACAGCAGAAGTCTGTAGCAGAGTAGGGAATCAAACATGTTTGCTAAGCCCTATACCAACTCTCGACCCATTAGACCAGACTTCCTCTCTCACAGGCTGCTGACACATGATGGTAATAATAAGGTGTGAAATGAAAGGCTCTCAGTAAGGAAGCGGGAGGGGAATACCAGAACAAGAATATGAAAGACACAGTGCCGGTGGTGGCTGTGGATGGCACTATATTTTTTCAGTTCAATTTGTTTCCAGACCTCACTGTAGCTTCCGACGACCTGTGAGGACCTGGGATGAGATGGTATCAAAGAGGAGGAGGAAAAAGACCTTTTCACTTCATTATATATATATTTTTGCAATTAAAACCTTTAGACACAACACCCTCCTTGCCCCCACAATTAGAGGCTGGTTATTTCCCCAGCTGCACACAAGTTAGTGATTACCAGTGCCACGGAAGTGACCTTCCCTCCCAAACTGCTCCCTACATATGTGCATATGGAACACAGCAGACACTGTCCCTCCTGTCAGAACCCCACCCCAGATCAAGCCAATTACCTTATTTGTGCAAAAGTAGTTTAATTGCATACCAGTTTTTCCTTCACACTCTTCCCCATCTCCTGCCAGTTGGACAAGCTGCCTTAGAGCCAACTGCTTTACCTGGACCGGCTCCTTTGAAATCCTTGTAGGCAACAGGAGAGGATGCACAGCACAGGATAGGCATGGTGCAGAAGGAAAATTTACAATCACAATCACAGGCCTGGGCCTCCTTCTTATTACATTTTACAGAGTAAGCTAGATTGAGTTACCGCCGAGTTTCCATCTGCTTTACCGGGGCTGTTTCCAGACCCAAGACTGCAGGGTTTGTCATGGGGATGTCTGCTGACAAACAGAGCCTTATAAAAAGAGCAGGAGATATATTATATGCTCAGAAAGGGATTTAGCCGGCCAGCTCAGTCTAGAATTAAAGAAGCGCAGCCAGCATTTCCCCAGCCCCTCGGATTATGTAATAATGATGAAACCCAATGAATTGCCTCTCTTTGTAATGCTGAGCAAATCAGACATTCTTTCTGTGTTAGTCTGCAACGCATTTGTCATTTGTGTTGGGACAAAGTGGGGGTTATTCGCTGCTGTTAAGATTTGATAACACTTTATCTTCATAGAGGAATTGTGAATTGATCCCTCTTGCACCAGCCTCTCTGAGATTTAGCCCAGATAAGTGAGGGTGACCTTAAAAAAAAAAAGACATTATTATCAAAAAAAAGGTCAAAGTCGTTTCAGGAGCTTGGAAGAAGATACAGAACCTTCTTTCACCTCTACTTGAGTATAGGTTGAAACTCATCCAGGGTAATAATTACTGATTGTTTACTCACACAATGACTCTTTTTACCCAGAATGAAATAAGTTAATGGGTTTTGGTCCAGTTTCTAATCAACAGGTGTCCACATCCCAACACCATCAATAACCGAAATTCCCAACTGAAGGGAACTGAGTTCCACAGACCCAATCAGCTCAGGATATTTGGACCGGCTTTGTAGAAATAAGCATCCAAAGTTCTGGAAGCTCACTCAAAACAAACCTAACTCCAAGTCTTCTGACATCCATCAGTTAACATGAGGAAATGAGATATGGTCCCAAGCTAAACTCACATCCCCCCCAAAGCCCCAAACAGTGGTGTATTCAAGACGCACATCCCATTTTGCAAATGGGTCCCAGGTTTAAAATGGAACAAACTGAAACCCCAGATTCAAATTTAGATGTATTGTGAATGTGCATTTTGCAGCTTGGGACTATTTGTAATAAAGACAAATTACTTCTGGTTCTCTCTGTCCCTAAATGGCCCATGCAACTGTCAAGGCTCAAGAAAAACTGGCAGACAGGGATATCTTATCTGATCATAAAGTTTTCCCAGTTGTTTGGAAAACTCTGACAAGAGATGAAGGAGGCTGCTCCAGATTAAAAGTCATGCTGCACCCCAGAAAAAATCTTCTTCAGTCATGCACAATGTTTTTTATGCAGGACATTGGAACAAAATGTTTTCAAAGCCATTTTGTTGAGCCCCCTGCTGGAGACAAGACAACGCTTCAAGAAAATAAATTGCCTTGTCGTAAAATTCAAACACAACCTCAAAAGGGGAAACATCCTAGGAAGCAACGTGATGCAAGGACTTAACATGCGGACCGTTCACTTCTGGAACCTTCCGTGTAAAGATTTCTTGAGTCACAAATGAAATAGAGTTTAGTAGGCTCTCATGTTAGTCTCGTCTGGATTAACGGTCTCTGTGAGAAAACCACCACAGAATGTGTAAATTTTCATAGCCATCATCATAGGTACTGCAACTAGGGATGTGGGAAATTCTGCTGACCGCTGATTTGAAGTGGTTTCCATTATATAGACGGTGTAAAGTTTGGTTCAATGGCTCTTAGCTTCCCCACTATAAAAATTGTACCAGCAGCTCTGAGAGGCAGAAAAGATCTCATGGAATATAATAACAAGGGTGTGACAGAAAAAGAACTAGCTGAAAAATTCTAACCGTTTTTTTACATGGAAAATCTCTTGAGCTCAGTTGTCATTTAATGGTTTCAAAATTTCCAAGATATTTTTTTTAATAAACTCCCCCAAACAACAACAAAGCTGTTTTTCTCAGCATAAACTCGCTTTTCAAAAACCAAACATTTTTACCAACAAATATTTTGTTTGTTTCTTTGTTTGTTTTTAAAAACAGACAATTTCAATGAAAGTGAATATTTTAAGTTTGGTTGAAAAGTTCACTGAAAAAAATATTGTGACCAAAAAATGTAACCTGAGATCCTGGTACTTTACAGAAATGGGTGGAGAATGCAGGACTGGAATATCAAGAAGTGCTGTGGGTGAAGGTATGCTAGGGGAAGCGGTGGGGCAGGATCTGAAAAACAAGAATGTAACAGAAATGGGTAGGAAACCGTTTTTCCAACTGATGAGAATTTTCAAGATTTCACAATATTTTCCTTTCTTGTGAATTGGACAAATAAGTTAAAATCTAATAAACTTTTGAAAACAGAAAATAAAATAATTATAATAAATAAACAAATAAATTTTGATCGGGTCAATTGAAAGATAATTTTAAAACATTTCATTTTGATTTTGACCTTTTTAAAAAAACAAAAAACCCTACAAATTATTTACATTTCTTAATGAAAAGGCACTTTGACCCAAAACCTGGAATTTTTTCATTTCCAAAATGTCAAAATGGAAGATTCTGACAATCTCAAAACTTCTTTTTGAAATTTGTTTGAAACAGGGTCATCAAATCTGACCCTTTCCTTGCAGTTACAGTTCCAACAAATTGCCATTTACCAATGAAAAGATTCTGTGCAAAAATTCCCAACCAGCTCCCCTGTGCAGGTCAAGACCGCAGTGAAAGATGGGAGAAGCTCGTGTAGCAGGTGACTATAGTGCAGCGGTTCCCAACCCCAAAGTGGCCTGTGGGGCATTTTAAAGTGGCCTGCACTCCCTTTCTACTGGCTGGGAGCTGGACTGTGGCCGCCTGCCTCTTGCCTGGTCCCTGCACACAGCTGGGAGCTGGGCTGTGGGCTTGGGACCTGTTCATGGGCACTAACCAGGATGTATGGTTGTGGAAGTTTGAGGGTTTACCATTAGATATGCATCCAGCCCTCCCTCCCTTTTTCTTTCTTTTTTTTAAAAAAAAAACCTTTTAAAATTAATTAAAATTAAAATTTAATTAATTAAATTTTAATTAAATAAACTGGTGGCCCTTCAGGGTTTTAAAAATTATATTTGTGGTCTTTAAGCCAAAAAGGTTGGGAACCATTACTAGAGTTCATCTTCTCAAATGCTTGCTTCCAAGAACACCACATCCATTCCCCAGGAACTACGTTTACCGCAAAACCTTCTTCCATATGATGTGCCCCCATTAAAGCTGTGCCCCTCTTAATCTCGCACTCCCCATGCTTGACACTTGAATGTGACATTTGACTTGTGAAAGAAGCCAATGGACATCGCCATTGGGGAGGATGGAAGCAAGTGATTTATGTGCCAGAGGCCGGTGTCACAGGTTGACTGACTTTTTAAGGCAAGCCAGAATTAGCCGGGCAGCTGTTCCCCAGCTGAATGTGATATGGAGACTTAGTCATAATGACTAATTCCACTGTGAGGACATCTGAGACTACTGCATAAATAGAGTGGAGTGTTCAGGTAGAGGTGGGCACAGGAGAGAGGGGGCGGAGAGTTCTTGTGCTCTGGGAAGGCAAGCTGGGGTGGAATTAGTCTCTGTGGTGGGGAAAAGAGGCAAGGCAAAGTGGTGCTATCCTGAGGGGTGGGTGTTCCAGCAGAGGAAAAATGAGCTGCTGGAGCCTAGGGAGAAGTAAGAGGTCTGGGAACCAGGGGAGCAGTTGTGTTAAGCACAGGATACAGGAAAGCAGTATGTGGGGCTTGGAGATAGGAAGGAAACAGCAGCACACATCTGATGGAACAGGCCTACTGGCTCAATACATGGTCGCTGAACTAGACTGCAGAGCAGCAGTGGACCTGAGTTCCCCTCTCAGCTCTGAAGAAAGGCCATACAAGCCCAACATAAGAACTGTTGAGCCTAAAAGTCAGGTTGGGGAATACCCAAGAGGGGGCAGAAAGATCTTTTGTGTTAGGGCATTTAAAAAAAAAAAAACTTGTACTTTTCACCCCACAAGGGGTCCAGACTAGACATGTCTCAGCAAGAGGGCTGGCCCTCAGGCTATCATGGGGCCTAAGAGGTGACCAACAGAAGGTGCTGGGGCAAAGACCCCCACCATGCCCTGACCTGACCCCAGGAGGAGTTACAGGGGTGAATGCAGCTGCCCACAGGAGAATAGCGAAGTGCTCTAGGTCTCAGCCTTACAGAATAGGCCTCACTAGATTGGCAGGTTTAAGTCAGTCCTTACTAATAAATAGCAACACCCCTTTCCTATGTAGCACTTCCCATCAGTCGACCTCAAAGCTCTTCACAGCTGGGTATGTATTCAGGAACTGAGGCAGAGAGAGGCTAAATGACAAAGGTTATTTCCTGGTAGAGTAAGAAATTGAAGCAGAGTCTTCTGTGTTGTAAACTAGCACCCCCTGACCACCCTTCTTCTATCTCTTCAGCCTTTCACCTGGGCCCAATTCATTCCTGACATGTAGTAATTCCACTGACTAGTCCAGCCTATCTTCTGCCACTTTCAGCTACCTGGTTCAGAGAGCTCCCTGGGTACAAATGAACAAGATCAGACCATATCCCCATCTGCCTAGCTAGCCTGTTTGGAACTCCTCTATTTCTCTTTCCAATTTGTAAATTGATGTGTTTGGATGTATCACACACCACTTATCTCTAGCCTCATGAGTCCTCCCATACATGGGCCAAATATGTTGCAAATTATCATGGTAGTTGCTCCAATGTCAGGGTTTCTGGGCTCTTTTTTTGATTCTTTCACGGATTTGCTGTTTACTGTGCTGAACTGTGTGTGGGTCCCTCATTTCCAATCCATGCTTCTTCCATCAAACTGTATGTCCTAGATTGCTGTGAAGCTCCTTAAAAATACATTTGCTCAAATATTTTTAATATGGGGGAAGCTGTAGATGGGGAGTGGGAGTGGATGGAAAAAATAAATTCCCCTTCACATAATCGCCGGAGGACAGTTCTGAACAATGACCAGACCGTCCTCGCACCAATGATGACAGCAATTTCAGACTTATCACAGCCAGCACTATATTAAGGAACTGAGATTACATTGTTATTCATTAGTGCAACATCTGTTGGGAATCAGCATGGAGCAGTCCAATGTGATGGCTGAAGAAGTACCGTGACAGTGGCAGGAAGCATCTCCCACATAGCTTACAGGCCTGCGCCCTTCCTGGGGCATCTCAGGGCACGTGGAAATCAATGGCACTGAACACAGTAAACAGTCACTCACCTCTGAGCTATGGGGAATGTACCTGAAGCAGAAAGTGATACATGTATTTACCTGGGTTAGATGCTATCTGCTTTTCCCTGCTGTGCATGAATTCCTGTAGTAACCCTGATTATGCACTCGAATAGAAATCATGTAGGTAGGCAGTCTGGTTTGCCGACTAGGCAGTGGTCTGGCATGGAGTGGATGCAAACTCCCGTCTGAACTCTGACTTTGCACAAGTCATTTTCTCTCTCTCAGTTTGTCTCCATATACTGTAAATGCTTCAGCAGGTGGTTTGTTGCTATATGTGTGTGCAATGTGCTTCATTAAGGTGTCTGCAGGTTAATGCGCTCCACCAATCTTGAGGGCTCTCCATGGCCAGTTTGGTTGGGGCTGCTCCTATTTACAGTCCCCTTCAGGATGAGGCTGTTCCATGAACTAAATGTGTTCTGAGGTCGGTCTGCAGGTCAAATTCCAAATGAAGACTAGGGTATTCTTTCCCGCTGTTGCCTGATTTCTCTCTGATTGGCCTGGTATCAGGAGCAATTGACCTAGTTAGCTGGTGAGGAGGTGCTGGTATGTACCAAGAGAGATGACAAAGCTAGACCAAGAGAGGGGAGTCATCCAGGTAGACAGAAATTTTCTTATGCAGCCAGAGAGCTTTCAGGGGGAAGTTCCAGTCAGGCAACATAAGTTTAGCTCATTCAAGGGACTGTGATTCCTCTATGCTTTTGTTAAATTTTCCATTGACTCCAGTGGGTTTTGGGTCAGGCTCTCCATGTAGATCCTACAAAACTTGGTAGATTCATTTTTTTAAAAAAAGGCATATTTATTGTCTGGGATCGGATCTCCTCTCAACAGCCTCCCAAAGTCCTTAGCCCACCAGTTTCCTTTAGCTTTGAGTGTTTTTAGGAGGAAGGAGGCAGAGACCTTCCAGCAACCTCCCAGGGATCTTTATAGATTGGAGCTTCAAGTGACAGCTGGTTGGGTTGATCTCCCATCTGAACGGGTTAATAAGTAAAGTTCTATTAGCCCCTCTAATCCATGGGAAAGTAAAAATCCGTGTTCCCATCCAGTAGCAGAAGTGAGAAATGTCCCTCAGCCCCACTGCTTTTCCTTCACAAGCTATTTTACTCAGCCAAGGTATGAGATAAACTGACTTTCAAATGAGCAGCAACAGAACGGAAGGGGGATTTCGCAGCCCTGCTGCTGCTAACTGGAGATAGGAAGCGGATAGGGAGCTAATTAGCTGATGGTCTTTTCCATGGGCAGGAGTGATGGTGGATCTACATGAAGCCCCTCTAAAGTCTCTAGAATAAGGAAATGGGAATGTCTATTCTACTGTATTCTACACCAGCACCTATGCCACCCTGAACATTGTGGTCTCTGAGTATTTAAGGTCTCATCTACACAGAATTGTGCCAACCTAACTTAAGGTGTGATTTTGAAACCAGTGTTGTTAAACAAATACCAAATGCTATATGGATGCTCTTATTTTAGCTTTAGCCTGGCTTTTCTGGATTTATTTTAAATGAATTATGAACACGGTTAAGCTAAGCTGCGATAAGATGCTCTTCAACCAAAATAAGATCATCCACCGATGAGTTTGCCTTAGGTTAACTAAAACCAGTTTAAATTAGCCAGTGCATGTTGGTCTATTGACAAGGCCAAAGACTATAAAGTTGCCATGCCTTGAACATCCTGCAAAGAAACCCATTCACTTGCAACAGAAATATCAGTCCCACCTGCAGACTGTAAGTGTGAGAGGAGGGCAGTGGTCCTGGAGCAGGTTCGGAGGTAGTGGGACAGGAGGGTACTGCCCCCAGCAGGAGACCTATTAAGGGAAGGTGAAATTATTAGGGTAGAGGAAGGGATGGGGAAGCAGATGGTGTGTAGACAAAGCTGGCTCAAGTCTTCTCCAAGGTTGGCCTGCATCTTAAGCAGGGGTGGGTGTGCCAGTTAAGTTTTGCTTTGTATTGAGTTCCAGTGTAGTGTTTCCACATGACCCCACTTGCAGCTCAGCTCACCAAAGTGTTGCAATGGGGAACTCTTTCGAGATTTACCTTTCACCCCTGAACTCTCCACGAGCCCTTCACTGCCTGTTGTTGTCGCTTCTGCTGCATGTCTCTCTGGAGGATGCTGAGAACCCCGATGGAAAATGCTCATTCATTAATTGATTCATTGCCACCCACAAAGCACCTGGGCCAATTAGTGGTAAATAATTTAAGCAATCGAATGCTGAGGCTGGGACCCAGCAGGGGCAGTATTGACCCAGGCTGAGGAAGTGAAGGGCAGCTGTTTTCATTGTTGGAGTATTAGAACCCGAACTGAGATGATGACCCTTCCATTAGAAAGAAGGGAGGACTGGCCAGACACAAGCTGAACACAGTCTGCAGTCTTTGCACAGCACAAAGCTTAATCTTATTCTGTAGGTCACTTACAGGTCACCAGCTCTACAGGCAGGACCAAATTCTGTGTTAAAATGTGCAACTCCCATTGATTCACAAGGAGCCACTGGCACACACCCCAGGGTAGAAGTGAATCTGTTGATTGCCGGGGGACCCACCCATCAGTGTAGGAGAGGAGGTTGTAGAGCGAAGTACCCTAAATAATAGCTTGGTTATAGAGGGTGCTTACTTTCAAAGCTCGGCAGATGTCAACACAGTATGGGGATGATGAGGCCTCGGGCCCACTCTCAGAAGTCAACGTCCAGTGTATGGAAAATAAGAACCCAGACCAGAAGTCTCATGTGAAAACGGCCACTGAAATCAGTGGCAGGACTGGATACCTAAATACCTTTGAAGATCTGGGCCCGAACACCAATGAGAGCTAGGTGACTCGATACCTTTGAAGATCTGGGCC
>ML685811.1:3302219-3318711 GCA_007922175.1 Pelusios castaneus
TGACATGGCTTTCAGATCAGGGTCCCTATATCTATGACATGGCTTTCAGATCAGGGTCCCTATATCTATGACATGGCTTTCAGATCAGGGTCCCTATATATATGACATGGCTTTCAGATCAGGGTCCCTGTATCTATGACATGGCTTTCAGATCAGGGTCCCTGTATCTATGACATGGCTTTCAGATCAGGATCCCTATATCTAGAGCCCTGTGTGGATACAAATATGTGGAGCCGTATCCGATCTGCATCTGCAAGAAATGGTCTGAGGATATCTGTGTTGTATCCGCGGATGTGGATATAATGCGGATATCTGCATATTTGCAGGTCTCTAGCCCTGTACAGGTAAAAATATGTGGATTCGTATCCGACCTGCATCTGCAAGAAATGGTCTGCAGATATCCGCATTGTATCTGCGGATGCGGATATCTGCGGATATAATGCGGATATCCACGGATTTGCAGGTCTCTACCTATATCTATGACATGGCTTTCAGATCAGAGTCCCTATATCTATGACATGGCTTTCAGATCAGGGTCCCATGCTAGGAGCTGTACAAACAAGAAATAAAGAGACATTCCCCGCCCCAAGGAGCTTACATATTTCTATCCCTTGTCTTTCTAGTTAGGGACATTATTCCCCACTTCTCCATAAGACTGCTGTGTAGGCCTTCTGTTCAAGAACAGATTCTGAATCCATCCCACGCATTTCAGTGGCCAATCCTTTTCTATGCACTGGGGTGTTTTTTGATGAAAGGAGCTACAATATATAAATATAAGGGTATACTTTTGATTGGTAATCCATCATCCTTGTAAAAAAAACCCTTTCAATTACGTTCACAGCCAGAGGCCAGCAGCTGTATTAGCCTGCACTGGTACAATTGTATTCAGCTCGTTGCGTTGTGAAGTGCTGTAGAGTACACTGAATACAAAAGACACAAGGTAAAAGCAAATTAAGTCCAATCCTGTCCCGACCATCATCTGAGGCAACTGTCACTAATTTGGGCCGTGCTATTTCATAGACTCATAGACTCAGAAGGGCCCAATATGATTCTAGTCTGACCTGCTGCAGGCCACAGAACGTCACCCACCCATTCCTGCAATAAACCTCTAACCTAGGACTGAGTTATTTAAGTCCTCAAATCATAGTTTAAAGACTTTAAGGTACAGAGAATCCACCAGCAAGTGAAGCATGCCCAAGGAAGGCGAAAACCCACAGATCCTTTGCCAATGTGCCCAAGGGGAAATTTCCCTCCTGACCCCAAGATGGTAATCGGTAAAACCCTAAGAGTGTGGGCAAGACTCATCAGTTCAGCACATACACACTGCCAATGGCATTATAGAATACATTTGTGCTGTTCTGTAGTAAGATCTGATGGGTTTATAAAGAAGGTGCAGTACATTCCATAGGAAGCCGGTAGATGGATGCACACTCCCTAATGCATATGAAATATTTTTTACCAAGATTAGGCACCATTTAGTGAGCAACACTAGGAATAGTCACATTTTGTGATCTAGAGGGCTGTAAATGGTTAAGGGCCATGCCGAATTTGCACATATTTTCTTCACCAATTAATGTACACCTCCATAAAGTTAGTTTGCTTTTGACAGACTCCTGGGAATCATTTGCTGCTTGTGTTCACCACAAATAAAAACCTATAGTGGTTCAACCTACCAATTACAGAGAGGGCTGAGACCACGAGTGGACCACATTTGAGGACACCACAGGCCGCATGCAGATCCCAGGCCGCACTCTGGGCATCCCTTGAAGGCGTTGCTAACGTCAGACCATAAAACAACAAGGGGTTTTCTTATTTGAAAAAAAAAAAAAGCAGCTAGGAATTCAGAAAGTGAAACATACAAGATTTATCCCACGCTAGAGGATTTCAACATCCCCAAAGTAAAAGAGGCCAGTCCCTCTGACTTAATGGAAACCTGCTGCTTTATTGATGCTGCCTTGGAAAAACTTGTCCACAGGTCCTGGGCAGAAAATCAAGCCCTGCATCTGAGAAGCTTTCCTGGAGGTTGTCATTAACAACAGGGCTGAGGCACCCACGACAAATGTACAAATAATAAATTAGAGACTCCTGAAAGACTGAGATTTACACACTGTGGAGCTAATATGGGAAAGCAGGAAGGCTGAAGAGCTCGTGTAGAAGCTCTGGCAGTGATGTGGAGACCTAAGATGATACTGGGGAGCGGCAACAGTTTACATCAAAGCCGCATAGAAGACCAGCTGTTTGCTTGAAGAAAATCCCCCCTTCCGGATAGTCTGGATGTTTTATGATCTTTCCTTGGCTGGAAAATAGAATAGACTGATGATGCAGGGATAACATCCAATGAGCTCATGGCACCATGCAATGTGTCAGGGAGGACTGGGTGGTTAGCCATTAACTAACAAAACGAGTGAGCTAGTATGTCTGTGTGGGCAGGATATTTGACTGATATACATGGGCCTATCTCCCTTGAAATCAATTTGAACTGGCTTAGGACCTTACCCGCTGCAGTAGTGTTTTTACCGGTGTTATTTTATTACTGTCTAGTCAAATCCAGCCTCGACCTATTGGGAAGAGGAGAAAAAAGCCTTCCCGTCGCAGCTCTTTTCATTCTTCTCTGCACTTGACGTAGATGGAGACCTACCCCTCAAATGGAACAGGGAGGGCTAGTTCAATCAGATGGGAGGAGGAAAAAAGGTCTGTCCCAGTAAGATGTGCTGAAACGGTAATCTCTTTGGGACCAGGGAATGCCTTTGTGTGTCAGTGCCTAGCACAGCGGGGCCCCGATCCCTGACTCAGGCCTGCAGGGACTGCCAGACAACAATAAACAATAGCTTCATGAGTTCCATATCCCCATAGCACATGCAGGAGGTTCTGTCTGAGAGTAGAAAGGAGCATTTTTATGGTGCTTACCCCCCCCCCCCACCTCCAAACTTCACCCTTGGTCTCAGTCTCGGTTCTACCACCATCAATCCAAAGCAACCCGCTGAAAGCAGTGGGTTGCTCTCTGTTGATCCTGGTATAGTATGATCAGAACTGACTCTCCTTATCCCTGATTTTGCACCACATCCAAGCTGCACTCTACCTAATGGACAGTGGCAGCTACAGGGAGCTGGATGTGACTCCATGAACCCCAGTTGCTCAGCCCTGGCAGACTTTAAAGCAGCAGCGGTCTTTCTACTGGAAATTTCAGGTCCAGCATACCTCCTTCCAACTCGCCCTGCTCCCAACACGTCCCTTCCTCCTTCTTTTCTTGGAGTGAGGGGCAACAGGCCTGGCAAATGACCCTACCTCTTCTGCCAGGTTTTCACTGGCAGAGATCCCCCCGATATAGGGTGAATTCCCCAGTGGAAATCTCTGGCTGATTTAAAGTGACTTTGTGCTGCTTATGTGAACCTGAGAATCCAAATCTTCATCTCTACACAAAAGGACAGGCCTGATTCTCCTGTTATTTTTTCTGGTGTAAATATGGGCTAGCTCCATGGGCGTGAGTAGAGTCACACCAGCCTATAACCAGCCTGCAAATCAGGGCTGATATTCTGTGCACAAAGCATCCTGCAGTAGTCAGAGCCTTCTAAACGCACTTGCGCTTCATTCTGCTCTCACACTGGTGTAGATCAGGAGCAAGTCCGTGGAAGTCAATGGGTAATGGGTGTAAACAAGGGCGGAAATGGGACTGTGGCTGTCAATCTGTCTAGACTGCTTCCTCTCCATGCATTGCATGCAGATTTTGCTGTGTTCAGATCTGCACCATGTCTGTATCAGGTCACTGGTCACTAGAAACGTGCAAGGGGTGGAGAGATGATGTGGGGGTGGGGGACCTGTGTTTCCTTCTTCTTTTCCCCTAGCAGTTGTACTTCGACACTAACACTTGTGGATTTATAATCTGTGACTAAGAAACTGCAGAGCACAGGGCGTGCAGCGGAGGCTGGCGTCATCCGATCTGCAGGATGCATTCCCTGGCCTCTCTCTGTTCCTCCTTCAATGCCGCATTGTGCAGCAAGAGCCTCGTTCTTGGCTTTGTGGTGCCAGCCTCCAGCCGCACAGCTGGATTTTCACTTTGGCGTTGGGTCCGGTTCCATACGGAACCACTTCTCCACCTCGTCTCCCTCCGTTTGGGTATCGAGACCTACCGAAAGACCCCAGCATCACAGCCCCCACGCCCCTCTAGTGGATCCTTGGTGGTCCAATTCAAAGAGGGGACGAATGGACCCTGAGATTGCACAGGATATGAGTGGACTAGAACATAAGGAGCCCAATCCTGGCTCATGCTTATTACATGTGGGAATCATGTTTCAGCGCATAGGCTGATACAAGGCTGTTTTGTTATTAGCCGTTTCTAATAACAACATTTTACATTCCTATTGTTCTAGTCTTCCCAAAGGGCCAGATTCTCAGCTGGTGTAAAGCCACTGATTTATCAATGAAGCCCAGGTGCTAAGGGTCTTGCAGACTCTACATACAAGGTCATTACACCCAAGATAGAAATGCAGCCACATCTTGGGATGAAATGTGACAGGCACATGAATATGCAAAAGGCAGATGGGCCAAATTCTCCTGCTATTTACAGCTGCATAAATGCAGAGTAAGTTCACTCACTTCAGGGAGCAGAATTTGGGCCTTTATTGCTATGGGTGCAATGCTCCTGAATACAAGAGCTTTGGAATCTCACCCTTTCTCCATGGGATTCCTGTGAAGACTCTAGTCATTTGCAGCCCATGAAGGTCTTGATTTGAGGTTCTGAATTCCTTTGAATCCAGAAATTCAAAGCAAGGCTCAGCTGAAATCACACCATGGGATCAAGCAGCATAATTCAGATCCAGATCTGTATTTTGAGAGTATTGATATTCAAGGCCATTTGGATCCAAAGTTTTGTTGCAGCTCATTTATTAACTAGGACTCTTTTGCAAAATTCACCTTCAGTTTCAGGTTCAGATTTCAAAGACGGCCAATAAGGTTGGGGGTACCCAGGCCAGTTGGGTTTGTTTGGCCCCATCTCTAATTGAATCCATATTAAGCTGAAATCATGAAGCAATAGGCTAGATTCGTAGCTAGTGGAAATCAGAGCAGTTGCTTTGAATTTCCTGAACTGACTTGATAGCAGCTGAGCAGCTGACCCAATAAGTCAGCCCCAGGTATGCTCAAAACTGAGCCTGCATTGTCAACCTTTTGATGAATAAGATCTGAGTTCCAGGTTTCAAAACGTGGAGCCAGGTAAGTTTTTCTGTGGTTTTCGGTCTGGCTGAGAAAGATTTGCATAGTTCTAGCAAATCCCATACTGCATGCCAGAGCAGTTGGCTTCAGGTTCTCTCAGTGCAAAGAGCACCACCTACTGCACTCTCTGCATCACTTTCTGTAAACCCTGTAAGGTTTCACATCCCTTCTCTGATGAAGCCACACTGGGCTTGCAAATTCACTGCCAAGTGCTGACTCCAGACACCAGAACCTGTCCGTTGTAGTAATATTCCAGGCACGTAGTGTCCAGTACAAGAGTTGATGTGCTGTGGCAAAGGTGGTCTAGTTTGTACACGTCATCAGAGCTCCAAGTTAAAATTATAGCCTTAGGGACAACTTCTCCATCGCCCAGCACTGCAAAGACACTTAACACCAGTCTAAACAAGTCGTATGTAGAAGGTAGCACTTTACCATTTTGCATTCACAAACACGGCACAATAAAACCGCCTCTATCTCCACGAACATATGTTTCTTGAATCTCTCCAGATTATTGAGTAAATCCTGCAGGTTTCCAGATGTCCCTGGAGGCCTGGTGCAACTGGGAAGTGGTTATGGAAGTACAAGAAGGCATTCTGCCAGAGCTAAGTGAAAATTTTCCTTGAAACAGGCTGAAATGTTCTTTTAATCAAAACTGGAGCTTTTAGGGAAAAATGCTCATTTTGATCAAAACAAAACCCTAACACAAACACACAAATTCAAGATGAACTTTTCTTGCATGAGAAACTTTCCATTTCTATTCCAAAGGGGTAGCCATGTTAGTCTATTGTAGAAAGACAACAGAGTCCAGTGGACTTTTAAAGACTAACAGATTTATTTATCGCATGAGCTTTCGTGGGAGAAAATCCCACTTCGTCAGACGCTTTAGTCTTTAAAAGTGCCACTGGACTCTGTTGTCTTTCCATTTCTATTGACATTCCAAAATGAAAATTTTTACCCAAAAATGAAATTTTCAGAAATTCCTTCTGGCAGGAAATTTGGAAAATATTGGATTTCATATCAAATGAAAACAAATCTGGAAATGTCCAACTTTCCTGTGAAATGGAAGGGCTGCGTTTTGGCCTGCTCTGTGTTCCAAACTGTGAGAACAAGAAAAGCTGAAGAAATCTGTAGATTCCATGATCATCTACTCTGTCCTCCTGCATGACACGGGCCAGAAAAATTCCCCCAAATAATTCCTAAAGCAGATCTTTCAGAAAAACATTGACTTTCAGTGATGAGCATCTAATCTGTTAAACACAACCTATATAGACTGTGTGCAGTGCTACAGATGGAGGGGCGGGTCCTCAAATCTCAATTTAGGAGCTAAACCTGAAGTCATTTTTCAGTGTTGGCCTGGATAGATACAGGAAGGAAGGGTCTGGGATCTGAAGGACTAATTGGCCCCACTCCCTGCTGAAGTCCAGAAATATTAAGCCCTGTGTGTATGCATTATACACTGCATTCATGCCATGCGTCCTGGGAAGCAAAAACCAGCTTTGCTGCCTGACAGCTAAGTACTTTAGTTTATGCACTCAGCCCCACAGCTCCTCCCACCTTGCTTTTCAACAACTCCGCAGCCCCTAGCCCTGTCATGACACATTGGTGGTCCGAGGGTCTTGAGGCATTTTCCCAGCGGTCTAATCTAACAGCACCAGTGGGAATGTTTACAACACACTGCCACTTGAAACGTCTTATCATAGTCCTTCCCTATCTCCCACCACTCGGGACCTGATAATCGTAGAGGTAGCGGTGGTCCCAGGGCAGAGCCTGGAGCTGGTGACCAACCAAACAGAAAGCCTGCTGGGTAAAATGCTAATGGAACGGCTTAATCACAAATTCCTTTGGCATTTATTAGGATATGGTGGGGCCACTGCAATACTTTGCCTCCTTAGAGAGAAGATCAAGCAAATGCTGGATGACAATATTTAGCCACTTAGAAACCTTTGGAAACTATAAATCTCCAGCGGCGGCACTCAGAGGGGAGATACAATGGAGACCTGACGTGTTAGAGGGATGATTCTGGGAAGAAAAGACATCTTCTGTGGAGCGAGCAAACAGTGGGCAGAGAGTTCTCCAGTTCATCCCGGTTAAAGGAGCAGACATGCTACAGAACGTGAACACAGGTCCTAGACAAAAGGCAAGGCTCCCTGGTGGAATCACGGGTGATAGTAGACTCGTTAGAGCTGGGCCCTGGGCCCATCTGAACCCCAGGCGTGGCAGGTGCCATCTGCATTCGTGTGAATATCCAGAGATGCACACCCCGTTTGGCGGGACTTCCCTACCAGCAGCAGCAGCAATGGATCAACCCTTTCTGTTGCCATGAAATGAAATGAATAATGTTTCCCACCCTCCTACTCAGCCAATTCCATTTACGATCCAGACACGTGCAGGAGGGAAGCGGCGGTTGCCTGCTTCCCACTTAGGCTGCATAAAGGACAAACACCAAATCATGCAATGAGCCAAAACCACAAGTACACATGTGATCAGAGACCAAGACTATCTGTAGAAGAACATACAGCAGGATTGTGAAAATTCACCTGTAGTTTCCTTTCCCTGTCTTTTTACTCAGTGGATTGTTACACCAGCCCTCGCAGTGGTCTTGTGGGATATGTCTACACTTGTTAATTTAAGTCGAAAGTCGACTTTGTTAAGTCGACTTAGCATGTCTACACTTAAATTTTAAGACGACGTTGGGGGGACCCTAAAGAGTCGGCCTAGAGCGTCGACACTGGATGCCTAGGTCGACTTGTAGGGGCTAGGTGGACCTGGGACTGGTCCACGGTGGTGGGGGAGGGCACCCCTTGCCCAGTGCCAGGGGGCTCAGCCTTTGCCCCATTGGACCTGGGTACAATGGGGCAAAGGGGGACAGGCACACTGGCAGGGCATAGGGGCAGGATGGGCAGGGCTCTGCCCTGCTCTGTGGGGGGGAATGCCAGGCTCTCCCTGTGCCACCCCCCCCCCCAGCAGGGAGGCTTAAGTCGATTTTAGAAAGTCGACTTAAGCCAAAAGTTGACTTAAAAGTAGGTTTAACAAAGTCGACTTAATTTTCCTTAAGTCGACATAAGCAGCTGCTTAAGTCAACTTAAGGAAAGTGCAATGTAGACGCAGAGTAAATTAAGTCGACTTAAGCAGGCTTAAGTCGACTTCATTCACAAGTGTTGACGCACCCTTGGTTAGTATATTTTATTGCCAACCTTATTCTTATAACTCCACTCCACGTAGCCCTGTTCCCTGGTTGTATCTCGTCACCATAGTGTGATCTATGTAGGGTTGGCAGAATTCAATTTTTAGTGTTTTTAGAATTGTGATGAGTAATATAGATGTTTACGTTTAAACATTTTGATCTATGTAAATGCTCATGATTGCACAAAATAATGCATTTTAAGCATTTTTTATTTTCATTGATTCAGATTTTCACAGGTGCAGGAAGTTATGGGGGTCAGGCAATAATTATTTAATGACAGTGGAGGTTGAGTGTCAGAAGCTCAAAGCTCATTAAAACATGAACATAAAACATTTAAACTAAAAATTGATGTCACATGTCAAAATATACAAAATAAATATCCTTAAATCAGAAGTCTAGTAAGTTTTCAAGCAGCATTTTTCTTCCTTTGTCCAGCTGTAGATTTTTATTATTGTCAGTGGTGGTATATTTGTGTCTGTTTGTGAGTGAAATCGAGGCTGGGTGATATCCGATAGCCAACCCTTCCAAGCCTAGATATACAGACGTTGCCCTCTAGTGGCTAACTCATGCAGAAGAGTAGAGAGATGTTACAGCTCCTAACTCCGGGGTCATCAACCCATAAGATAAGAAGAGCCATTTAAAGCAATTCCTTCAATAACTAAGTGTTTTGAGAGCTGCAATAGGTGTAGCCTCCTGGTGGGGGTTGGGAGGAGAAGCTGGGCCAGGGTGCCTGCCGCAGGTGCCTTGGTGGGCGGGGAGGTAGCGTGGAATCAGGACAGGGCCCCCTGCAGGGTCCCCTGGTGATGGGGGGAGCCTGGAGCCTGGCATAGGCCACCCACAGAGTCCCCCAGTGGCAGGGTGGGCCCATAGCCAGGAGCGGGCCACCCACAGGGTCCCTTGGCAGGGCGGATAAGGGGGACCCAGAGTCGCAAGAGTGTAGCCAAAGAGCCACATATGGCCAGAGATTGCAGACCCCTGTACTAGCTAAAGGACATAAATAACTGAGGCCTGTGCTTTTTAGATCTGGGGGAATCAGGGTCCTAAACCCAGCCCCCCAGGTGTGGGTGTGATTTACCAGTGAACTGCGTGTCCTGTGCAGTTTCTGCTCAGGGGAGCACAGAGTCTGGACTAGCAGGAAAGGCTGCATGTCTCTGGACTGAGATGCACTCGCTGAGTTGGGGAGGAGCAGGACTGAAAAGAAAGCAAGAGAGTGATGCAGGTCAGAACTGAGGGATGTAGATCTGTGGACACCGAAGACTAGCAGGGGGTGCTGCCCGAGGGGTTCAGGTGCATTAGCAGACCTAATTGGGGCCCCAGGGTGATAAAAGCAAGAGGGTGCCACAGGCCTGTTCTGAGGGGTATCGGCAGAGCTTTGTGAGGCAGACTAAATGGGGCAAAAATCAGCCTTTCCCTGCTCTTTATTCTTTCCCACTTTCTAAAGCGTATGCCCCAAATACATTTAAAGAGAGGGGAGAGAAACACATTCTCCCAGCTGGGCTGGGCTGAGCACCAAGCGCTCTGCAACCATGGGGCTGATTCCAGCCCTCTGGCCTGGCCCTTCGACCCAAACCCAGAGCACAGGGGAAGAGTGTTGAGGAGCAGAACAACAATGTGTCCTGGTTCCTCTCTGAGCAGAAGCAGGCTCCAGTCCAATCCCCAGTGGCAACTGCACATTGCCCTAGTTTGTAACTTATAAGGAAGAAGCCATAGAAACAATCCTCCCACCCTCATCACGCATCTGAGATGGTTCCAGTCTCACATTGGCTGTGGGAGAAGCAACAAAGGGCAGGCCATCTTGCAACCTAACCTCGGCTCAGTAGCGGATCTCCGGGTGAGGGGCCCCCCTTGTGTAAGTAGACAGGTGGAGCAGAGATAACGGACAAGGATGGAATCACCTGTCTAATGGAAATGGACTCTGCATAACCCCAGGGGGCTGAAACCTCCCCCTGAGGAGTCAAGGAGTCATATGGAGGGGAGGCAAACCCCTGGAGGTGCCCCTGAAAATGCACAGCGGCTATTCCCCCCAGCACCTCCAGAGACGCTGGCAGAATCCTATCTGTGTAGCAACTCCCTCTTTATTTCTCTTCTTCCATACCCTCTTCCTCCTCCCTGCACTTCCCTTTAGCACTTAGAGGCTTTCTGCTGCTGATAAACACACTGCCCCATCTGCATGGGCCAGGAGAAAAGGAGTCCTCTGTAACCAGAGATGGCTTTAGGATTTGCCTTTTGGGCCCAGTAGCAGCAATGAGAACTGTAAGAGAAGTTGCGGGAAGGTGGATGTGAGGCTGTTACCTTATCCCAGTCTATTTGGGTTTGGTGTGAAAGGCCTCAGTGCTGATAATCTCTACCAGCCCCTGCCCAAGGGCTCCAGCTCCTGGAGTCATGTGAGGAGATCAAAATCTCAGCTTCCATTTGAAAAGCAGTGGGGTTTCTAGCCCTCATGGAAGCAAAGGAAGGAGCCGAGATGTGACCCTACTGTAGCCAATGTCTGCCTGAGTCTGAAGACAGCCTGAATCAATAGGCTCAAGAACTGTGAACCATTCGTCTTAAGGGAAATCTGCTGCTACCCGAAGGAGATGCCGGGCCATGATATGGGTGTCTAGAAGAGGCCCCACTTGGGGTGTACCAAGAACTCTCAATTGCTTTCATTTGACCCTGCTCATGAGAAGAGGAGTAGGGATGTGTTGCAGGCGCACTGGCTGAGCCGTGGGAACTGATCCAGACCTGAGTGGCAGGTGGTGTGCTGCAGGAGAAGATAAAGGTGCACCGACCGAATTGTTGGAAGGTGCTCGAGAGCAGAATGCAGTTCTTGGGGTGCATTGGCAGAGTTGTATGGGTTTGCAGGACTGGAATAGCAGAAGCTGCTGCAGCTAAAAGGCAAATCCACAGCAGAGTTGGGCCAGGGGAGCACGGTCAAGCACTAGCACCACGATAGGAGCTGCAGCCTGGGACTGGGCTATACAGAGCAGGAGTGGAAGAGCAAGGCCGGTGTCAGGTGAGGACAGAAGTGTACAGCCAGAATGAGAGGTGGCCCACTGTATGGTGGCTGGCTGAACCCACCTGTTTCGCTCTTCCGTGAGCTGCAGAAAATAAACAACATTTGAAAAGCTGTTCGTGCTCCAGGATTGCTGGGTGGGGGCTGGGGTGATGCTGTGGACCCCCCTCTTTTTCAGCTCACAGCTTGTAGGGCTAAAGCAGAACATTCAGCCCATCTGCCTGTTGAATGGGGAATTCTTCTAGCTTTGAAATCTACCCATAACCATGATTTATTTCCTGAGTTATTTAACATTTAACGAGCTCTGGGAGAGCGCTGGGGAGTGGGAAGGGAATTTTGCAAAGTGCCCCAGGAGAATCTATTATGAGGGGAGGTCCTTAACCAACTAGCATTTCAATTGAACTGCAAATATGAGCGGAGCAGTCCCAAAGGACAATGAGCCTTTGAAGCTCGTTATAAAAATTAAAACAAAAGCAAAGAGCAGTAAAAAAAAATATTTCATTGCAATTTTCCCACTGAAAAGCCACTTCTAACCAAAGGGAGACATGCAAGACAACCTTTAACAAATCATTCTGTCTGAAACATGAAATATACCAAAAGGTATAGTCTGCATTGGTGTGACAGAATTCAATTTTTCCTCTTTTATCATTTTGATGGATAATATCAATGTTTATTTTTAAGCATTTTAAATTTTCACAGTTGTGGGAAATTATTGGGGGAAGGCAAATTATTTCATGAGAGTAGACATTGAGAATCAAAAAGTTAAAGCTTTACAACCATTGAACACAAATTGGAAACATCACATGTCCAAATAGACAAACAGTCTTATATCAAACTCTGCTAAGTTCTCAAGCATGATTTTTCTTACTTTACCCATCTGCAGAATTTGATTATTACCGGTGAAATATTATTTCATTGGTTTGGTGTGTATGGCGAGATCAATGTTTGGTGACATTTACCAATCAGATCTAAGACACGCAGTCTAGGTATGTAAACAAACCATTGCAAAGTTGCACATATCAAGGGGATAAATAAATGAAAAATGCACCAGTGGGGCATTAAATCTGGATTACGGAGTGGGATGGAGAAAAAGAAAAGGGCTGGGGGGAGAGGAAAACAGAAGGAGGAGGGGAAACAAGGAAAGAAACCAAGAGGAAAGTGATAAAGGAAAATGTCAATGAAGGAGAACAATGGCAGAAGGAAAAAAACCAAAATGAATGGGACACAATGTTAGGAAGAACAGGAATTACGCAATAGCAAAGCGAGAGGTTTGCTGTTCTCTCTCCCCAATTTTTCTGCTTTGCTTTTGGATTCAGCTTGTCCCCTAGTGACTCTCCTGATTCACCAGCTCATTGTGTGGTCTGCGGAGTGCCGAACAGGTTTCGCTTTCCACTTCTGAACTACAGTGACTCCGCAGCCAACAGGCAGAAAGGACAAAGCCCTACCTTACAGCACAGGTGCACCTTTGCAAAGTGCAGGGGAACGGGTGCTTGGATTTGTGTTTTCGGGGTAGGCCTGTGTCTGGTTTAAAGTGAGAGGGCCCAATTCCGAGCTCACTCTGATCTGCGTGGAAAGGAAGTGTAATTACTGAAGTCAGTGAAGTTAACTTGGTGTAGGGGAGATGGGAATTAGGCCTATATCTTTTTGTCCTTTAGGGCAGTTTCCTCATCTAGTGCCCATTCTAACTCTAATTGCGTAGATCAGTGCTTTTCTACCGTTTCGCATTTGCAGACCCCCTTACCTTTTTTGCCTGGAGGTGCAGGGCCTGTTCCCTGCTAATGACAATCTTTTGTGGCCCCTTTAGACTTAGCGTGAGGATCTCCAGGGTCCACGGAGCACAGGTAGAGAGTGCACAAAGGCAAGGAAGGAGAGAACCAGCCTTTCCCCAGAGAAACTTGGATTTGCCTCAGAAGCAAGAACAGCTGAGGCCTCTACTCAGTGGGGTTTGATGCTGCGTTTGCCAGTTCTAATTGTCGTTACCATGGATGCAAAGTGCAATGCCATCTTGGCCTGCTCCGTTTGCAACACAGTGGCCTATAGATCCACCACTCCTGCCATCCAGGACAAGCACAACTCCCCCTAAAATTACGGGGAGCTGTGTGTGCCTGTGAAGGCTCCTAAGGCCCTGTGTATCTGCTGACCCATCCGAGCAGACAGACCAGGAGGGTCTCAGCGCCATCCCAGGAGCACAAAGGGATCGGTGTGGCTGTTGCTAAATGCAACAAACTAGTGAGGCAATCTAGCAAGGAGAGACTTTAGAAAGAGTCAGCAGGGAGAAGACCAAGATTTATATTATGTTGCTCTAAGGGTAAGAATAAAGGGAAGCCCGTGGAAGGGAATGTAAGTGAGTCTGCATCTGCTATGGGTGGATTAGAGACACTGTTCATGTAATGCCCGTTTGAGGGCAGGTGCTAACTTGGACTTTTCAAGACTGAACTCATCAGTTTTATCGTCATGATTGTGATTTGTTATTTGTGTTAGCAGAGCTCCAGGTCCAGGATGCCACTGTGCTAGGCATGGTGCAAACACAGAATGAAACAAAGGCCCTATTCAGGCTGCATTTGGCTCTCGATCCCACAAGGTTTCGAGCAACATGGCCTTCATTTGGCAAAGCATTTAAACAGGCAGATCCTAGAACTGCAATGGGATGGCTCACTCGCTTCAAGTTAAGGTTGTGCTCAGGTGCTTTGCTGGACTGGGGGAGCAGGATTATCTGGCACCTGGAAGGACCAAGACCTGAACAAACATTGACTAGCCTTGGAATTGATGAATCTGCTTGTTAATATTCAGAGCCATTGTTCTCAACAACCGACAGGCCTCCGTCAAACCAGTAAAGTTCACCCTTGCAGAATTGTCAAGAGAAGTCATCAACCCAGGCACAGAATCTGTCCCTAGCCTCTTTGCTTTTGGGAGGGAGCTACACCTTTCCTCCACCTGACCATAAAGATAAAGGGCAGGTGAAATGGAGGAGTGCAATGCTGGAGAGTCTGAGACAATATGATCATCCTAAATGACCGCATCCCTCCAAATGACTTCTTGTTAGAACTCCTGCATGCTTCTGAGAAAGCTTCACATCAATGGTTTGCCAGCAACCAGCTCACCACCTCACAGCAGCTTGGAGTAAGGCCTCCTCAGGCACTGTGGATTTTTTTATGGCTGCTCAGGATGGCAATGGGGACTGAGAGTTGTGAAGCAGTCACTGGCAGCATAGTCTGTAATGGGCCCTTCGTGTCTCCCCAGACGTTGCTTGCAGGGATGGGAAGGAAGCACCTGCTCTGGGTCACCTGCTGGCTACAATTCTCTTGTCCTTTGGTGTTGGAACAGGAGGCCTTTCACCTTTATTTTCAGGCACTTGGCCTCTTGCAGATGTCCGGTCTGTCTGGAAAGCTGTGAAATAACTGTAGAGTGACACAATTCACTGCAGGAAAGCAACCCGAATCCCGCATTCCCTCCCCTCCTTCTCCTTCCCTGCTCAGGTCTCCAGAAATCCTGCCAATTATGAAATTTTTATTTATGACTAGCAGGCAGTGGAGGTGATTGACCTGGGACTCAACCAATGAAATCCCTGCAGGCCGCACTTGTGAGCCTGCATGGAGAATGAGTCAGTCTGCTGGGTGTTTCTTAAAACTACCTACTGGAACTGAATGGAAAGCAGAGGAGTAAAAGGTCAACAGAATGATCCCCCAAATCCATTGCCTTGTTCAGCAGCTCAGCAGGCTGGCTAAACTCATAACCCTCTTGTAAGAGAGATGAGAACTGGCTTTGGAGTCAAGGATGTTCCCAAAATCAGTAATTGCAGCTGTGAACCATGAATAGGAGCAGTTATACAAACTAGCTCTATCCACCACTGTCCATACAATTTTATGGCCCTAATCCCTTCATCTCATCCAATAGGTGGATATATAAACCGTGTTTAATAATGAAACTTGACAGGCAGTGAATTTCTACGTGATTATAGCATATGCCCTACATCATAAAGCTGAGGGCAATAATCCCCAAGAGATATATTGCCCCTAGGCTTTCTAATTACTATTATAAAATGAAATTACACGTTAATGAAACCATTCAAGAACCCGTGCATTCAAGCGATGGGTATGATGTTACTGACAGCCAATCGAAAGCTCCCGTCCTATGCAGGTCAGGGAAGCCATTTATGAATAGTGCGAAAACACACGCACCATGTGGGTGAATGATATCTGGAGTGGAAATGCCTTGTTTTCTGCAGCCATTAGATACACAACATCCTCCTGTGACCAGCAGCATTTCGTTTGCAACTTTGAGCCGCTCACCTGCACTTTGCCCACTCATCCACAGATAATCTGCATCTTTCAAACCTCTGAGCAGCTCTTCAACAGACAGTTGGTTAAGAACAAATGCAACAGAAATGGTTCGTTCTTTCCCTCTAGAACTAAGAAATACCTTTGCTCCCCTGCCAAAAATTATTGCCCTGGTCCAAGTTGGACAATTCTTGGTCCTAGACTAACAACAGTTTTAAGGTCTGATAGGTTGTGATCCACGAGGGCCAAAAAATACCTGCAATATCTTATTGAGGACCTAGACATCCAGCTTTCTAGCACAATGCATTTGTGGTCAGTAAAAATCTTAGTCTGTGAAACTGCGACATTCTGCTGTAAATAAAAATGTCACGGCTCCCATTCTGCTCTCTGTTCCGTGAGCACAATGCTCAGTGAAGTAAATGGGAAATTTTGTGGAACGGAAGGTGTAACTGTGGCCATGGATTTGAACAGTTCATATTAAAGACAAAACTCAATCAAAACCTTGGATCTAAACACCCCTGAGCTTCAGGTAAGTTCTATTCAGCTTTTGGCCTTTCTGTTCAAGCTTGTCTCTATAATGAGCCCAAACAACCCACTCCACCCTCACATCTTGGCTTTGGGCCCTCTTTTTAATTAATAGCGATATTCCTGTCACATAGAAGCTTATAGAAGGAACTAAGCATCCAGATCCCAGGTACTGGTTGAGGCTGGTAGGTGCAGTCTTCATTGGTCTCTTGCTGCTGTAGTGGGATCAGAGACAGTGAGCCATGCCAAGTCAAAAGCCCAAAGGGTCTGCCAATGGAGCCAGGCAAGGTATCAGGAAATGCA
>ML685811.1:3318721-3394900 GCA_007922175.1 Pelusios castaneus
CGCAGTTCACACAATCTTTTCTCCTTCATTTCACTGCCTATCTGTCCTGCTGCTCCTCTCTGTTTTAATTAGATTTTTAAACTCCAAATCTTTAAATCAATTTGCTCGGATTTGACAGCAATTTTTTTGCCAATTGGTCTGCCAGCTCCTTGCCTGCCACCCTGCCATCTACTGAAATACCTGATATTACTATGATTACACCCAACTGCATCAAGACTGTTGTTAAGAGTAATATTTCATTCAGTCTGTCACTTCTGCTATCTGAAGAGCTCTTTCTGATCACCACGATCTTGATAAGGAATCACACAGATGACAGGCAGCTGGGCACACCTCTATGGCCCAATTTAGTGCCAGCATCGTCCCTGCCAGCTCAGCCACCAAAATGGCTACAAAATTTGATAGCTTTCTTGATTCCCAGTGAAAGAACTTGGAATGCTATTCCCACTCTTCCTTTTCTTACATCTTTGGTGCCAGTGGTATACATTTGACAGTCATGTTCCCACTTATCACTAATATATTCATTCGCTGTGTCTTGCACATTTGCAACTCCTTTTCATTATACAATTTCATATCTACCTTGGGAAGTGCCATTTTCTACTCACAATGTATTCCCCCAAAGCTATAGATTTAAACATTTTTTAGGTCCTTCTTTTCACAAAGATCCTTTGTTCATCCTTTACTCCTTCTTATACAAGACATTTTGAGGTTTTGCCCTATGTACACATTGACCACTTAATTCCCAGCATTCACCATGTAGTAGCTTAGTGTTTCCCTTTCCACTGTTTCCAGTGCCTTTAGCTGAAAAGGTTAAAGTAAAAGGCATTTCACCACAGCAGTGTTGGGATGAAGGAACCACAAACAATTCAAAGCACTTGACCTTGGACTGAGTCAAGCTTTCTCAGATTTATCTTTTATGCCAAAGTGAAGGCCAGGCATAGGAAGAATTGATGTTATTAGCATATAACATTACCATCACTTCTTTATGCACTCCCCAGGAAGTTCCAAAAATACTGTAAAATAAGTTGATTCTGCCTGTTTCGTTATCACTAATATTTTATTCTGATAATTACACGTGAGCTTGCTAGCAAATATCACATCTAAACATTGGAAGATTTTAACTGTATTTATTCTCTATCCATATAGATAAGCCATCAGCCTGCTAGGCTACGGAGCTTAAATGCAGACCAGGTTGCTCTTTGCAGCCAATCGGGCAAGCCACCAATCAGGTGATTTTGCCAAAGCCCAGCTGGATTCATTTACTGTCCTGAGGGCTGAGCCAGTTAGCCCCAGTCTCAAACTCAACCTCAAGGGAACTCAAACTCATAGTTCCTGACTATTGAAGTCTCCCACAGAGCAGAGGGAGTTGCACGCTAGTATGGGTGATGTACATAAAATAGAAAAACAGAATGATTATTATTACTTTGATTTTTTCCCCCTCACTTTTGTCTCCTTTTGCTTTATATAATGTTTTGAAATGGCTACCTTAGTATTGCAGCCATAGGACTGTGAGGGGTGACCACACACGTGATAGATAGAAACACGCAATCATTTTCCACATGACATAACCCTGTCCTTGCCAAGCCAGTGGATAAACCATGCAACTACAGAACCAACCATTTATTCCAAGCCTTTAACTTCCCCCCCTTAATCCCCCAACATCTCTCTCTAACATTCCAAAGTGCAGAGCTACTTTTACGCAGCAGCCAATTTTTAAAAAATGAGAAGCGTCCACCTCAGAAAGGAAATTTGTCTTCCTTCTCCTTTCCTACCAATACTGGTAGGTGTTGCAAAGTAGACATCGATGGCTTCAGTCTTGGACAAAAGACAGTTTAAGGTACAATGTCATCATTACTCAGTAGGATCCAAGGTTTGACGTATGGCCAAACTCTTGTGCTGCAAATTGCAGACAAACAGACTCTCTCAAGATTCCCAGAGGGATTTGAGCACTCCATATCATGGCCCAGAACCCCCTTAGATAAATGAAAGAGGGAGGGGAAGAGGATACAACGATCGTTTGCATCTCCAAAGCAGGATCCAGGCTCAAATGCTGGCTTTCTAGCCAGCAGCTGTAAAGACCCTCATCACAGTATACACTGGGCAGTGGGCTACACTTTCACAGACAAGAAACATTAAGAAAGGAGTCGATGCATTTTTAGTTTCTTTTAATAGAACTTATCAGCTAGATATTTGGCAGAGTAGACAGCATCATCTGCCCAGCTCCATGGATCATCTGCAAGAGCTCCAGGGACCGAAGTTGTCATAAAATAAACACACAAATATGTAGGCAATCATTCCCAACAAGATGTGTCATTATACAGGAGTCTAACATGCCTTGGTGTACTGAGGCACAAAATGTAAGGCCTTTGACCATCCAAATTACTTGCTGTTACATTTTTATAAAAAACATTAAGTTAATGACTAGAACTGTCAAATATTTGTCTATTGGAACTCTTTTTCTATGGGAAATGGCTTTTTGCCAAACCTGGATACTTCATGAAAAAAATACCATTTTCTTTGAAAATATTTGGTTTTGACAATTAGAAAAAATTGTGCTTGTTCAGTGAGAACCCACAAAATATGGATGAAAACAAAAATGTTTAATTTCCATCCAAATTTTTTTGTGGCAAAATAAGGTATTTCTTAAGTAGCTCCATTAATGACTTTTATTTATAGCTGGTCATGAACCAGAATTTCCATTCCATGGAAAATTCCAACATTTTGAAAAAAAAATGTTCCAAATTGGAGCAAAAAGCTGAAAATTTGAAATTTCCCATGATTTTTTTTTTTAAATTGGTTCAGGACTATCAAAATGTTTCATTTAGATAATATTGAACAGCCTCAATTTGTTAATAAGTTTTCATTTTGATAAAGGTAAAATGTTTACATTTGAATCTTGTATTACATTAAAATATTAATTGTAATATTATACATAATATTAAATATATTATGTTTTAAAATATAAACATCAAAATTAAATTGATCAGTATTATAAAGCCAAAATGAAACATTTTTACCTTATTGAAATAAAAAGTTTTGACCTTAACAAACTGAGAAGTCAAAACAAATAGTTTCAACTTTTTCCCATCGGAAACTTGATTGACGTTCACATGTTCCCACAAAACTTTTCATTTTTGTCAAAATGCAGATCACATTTTTTTTTGACCATCCCCTTCTTTCATCCTGTTTCTTTCTACCTCCATCCACTAAGCTAATAACAACCTCTCAAATATTTCTTTTCATCCAAAGATCTTACAGGATCTTGAAAAGAAAGAGAGATATTATTCATTATCCCCTATTCATTACCCTCATTTTACAGGCAAGGAAATTTAGACTCTCAATTCAGTTTCTGACCTAATGCGTCATTCTGCCTCTTCAGGCATTTGGCTGAGAAGTCTGAGTGACAAACATTTTCATTAGCCCTTTGCCCAATTTAGAATCGTGATCCTGCCTAATTCACAGGCCTTTATAAACTGGATCTAACCAGAAAGTGACTTTGTACCTTTCATATAATCATAATAAATGGTCTAAAGGAAACTCTTATCCTTTTTGACAGTTACCCCACAGGAAAGAAACATTAATTTCCAGCTTGTTTCCAAACGGACTGACAGTGGATGATTCAGCTCATCTGGAGAGAGAGATGTAGAGACAGAAAACAGCAATCTGCCCAGTGCTGTGTTGTGAATGAGGAATTCATTGATCACTTTCTTGTAATTTTCCCTTTAAACCCTCTTTTCAGCTGACAATACACTTCCTAGCAGAGCAGATGGGCGTGGCTATGATTGCAGCCATTTCTCTCCCATGCCCAGCATTCCTCTTACTTCCTCCTCTAGTTGCTTTGGAGACTGGGACTCAGAACAGTTTCTGGTTGCGGCTTGTAATGGGTCAAATCCTATTAAACTTATTCTCTGAGACTGTATGTCTAGAGATCTGCAAATCCACAGATATCCGCATCCGCTGATACAATGCGGATATCCGCAGACCATTTCTTACAGATGCAGATCGGATATGGAGCCACATATTTGTATCCGCACAGGGCTCGATGTATGTCCCCTCAGTGGACAGCTGCTCCACAGGGACAAACACGGACATCAAACTCCTTTGTTCTAGTGGCATCCACAGAAAGTATCTGGTCAGGGCTAGCTGCTGCCGTAAAAAGAGCCCTAGTGAGTATTGATGATGTTTCCCGCCGGTATCCGTGCACAGATACTGTGTGGGGCCTGGCAGGAAATCCTAACTTCCCACAATGACTACTGTACCAGGGCGTCATTTCAGAAAAATTGTGCCCGAGCGCAGGAGTTTGCAGGGTGTTGTGTTAGTGTCCCCACTTTTAGCACTGGAGGTCTCCAGCATGTCAGCCAAGAGGAGGACCATCCTGCCATCGCCACAGAGTCCTGAATCAGCCGCTCTCCCATGTGTGTCTGAAAAGCTTCTTAGTTCTCCAGGCTCTGTTGTCAGTTACAGACGAGAATAGCTTTCATGGCAAAATAAATCTTCGCCTGCCTGTCAGACCTCAGCATCTGCTCCTGGCAACCTAAATAAAGCAGGGCCTTAAGAAAGACAGATAATTATTTGTGGTCTGAATCTCAGTTCCTCTATTCCTGCACATGGAGGAGGGTTTAGACAATACTGGCACCATACTGGAGCCTGCCCAACTGGTGGTAATTGTGGGAAGATATTCAGGACATGTTTAGGTTCCAATGGCCCCCTTCAGGTTAAGGTTAATAACTAGTTGATGATTTTCCATCCAAATGTGTGTGATGGTGGTCATGGCGGGGTGTGTCTTTGGTTTTGAGTTTCTTTGGGTTTTTTCTTTGTTTTTTCAGAGAAACAGAAATTTTCATGGAAAAAAATTCCATTTCTCTCTCTCTCTTTTTTTTTTGGTGTGTGTGAGGGAGGGAGTTGGCTGTTTTTTCAATTGAAGCTATTCCCACCCGCCTCCCCATGAATCAGAAAATGCTGGGGACTCTTTTTCCCTTTATCAGAACAAAATTTTTCATGGGAGGAGAAAAATCGTTTCCCAACCAACATCACCAGCATAGTTCTACTGAGGTCAGTTGAACCCCACCATTTAAAAACGGTTGAAACACAGTAGGAGAAACGGACCACATGGCTACAAATCCAGAGAGAGTCCAAAACGAGAGCTTCAGATCCAAGTTCCTCTGAGCCATCGGAGATTCGGATCCTAAACCCCAGTTACCAACCAACTCCTCCCATTTTGTTCTGGACTTGTTCCTAAAGGGACAGGCCCAGTTTCCAGTCCTGCCATTTTTTCTTTGCAAGGCCTAATCTGAACCTTAGTCCTGATTTGCCCCTCAACCCAGAATTCCAGTTTAGTTTTAACTCAGAGCTGAGCACCTTTCCCTTGGCCGACCCCCTTATGACCTGTCACTGCATGTCTGCAGACTTCTGTCAAATGCTTACTCCTTTAGGGAATCTTACTGTGCAGTAATGACCCCTACAAAATACAATTTTTTGAAGAAGCCATCTTAAAATGGAATGTCTGCAAGGTCCGCCAAGACTAGACGGTGCCTCTACAGGCAGACCGGAACAAGGGGCTGCAGTAAGTTGGGGTGCTTCAGGAACAAAGGATGCTGAGGCACGAATCCCGCCCTGATGCCTCCTCCCACTAAGAGGGTTGTAATTATATACTGGCCCTAAACAGTGGCCTTACAGATTACTACTCCTCAGTCCTGCACCCATTCATATGTACTGGCCAATGGAGAGAGGAACTGAGCTATTATCATGTTCCCTACCAATTTGCTTTGTAGGTAGGGCCAAAGTAGAAAGATACACTGCACTCTTTTCCGCCTCTGCCCTCAAGGGCTGGGAGGGCTGTGGGGGTGTGCGGATCTTACTGCTTGTTATGCCTCTCCACGGCTACATAGGCCAGGCATCACGAGTCTGGAGCTGCTGACCTTCCCTTCCCTTCTCTATTTGTGTGTGTGTCGTCTCTCTCTGACTCCTTGACAACAAGCTGTTTCCTGCAGCCAATTATATTTTCTGGTCTTGCTCTGATGAGATGAGGGGGACTTCAGACAGAACAAAGCCACTCGATACCGATCAAAACATGGGTATGAACGCGACATCTTCTGGACTTCTGGCCTAATGAGAGCAATTTTTTTTTTTTTTAAATCCAAACATTTGAAGCAAGGAGGTGCCTTCCATTGCAACCCCCTGCTGAGGTTAATACTATTTCCAGTCCGCTCTGGTTAGAAATTAAAACAAGGGCATTTGCCTCTTATAATGAGAAGTGACAGTGGCTCCAGCACTTGAGAAGGGAATTAGAGAAAGAGGAGTTGCTGCGGAGCCTGTCTCCACAGCCTTATCCATAGGCCCTTGTGCCCAGAGCTTCCCATGGGATCAAAAGGCCATCTACCTGCTGCTGAATACAGACTACCCGCTCCCTCCCCTCCACTGAAAAATGTACTTTCCTTTCTCTCTGTCACTGCAGTAGATTGGAAATGAAACATGTGAAGCACAACAGGGACATTTATTTTCAAGGAACATGAGGGGGAAAGATATGATAACGCATAAATGGAAACTTCCCGTTCCCACCACAAAGACATGCGCTCACGTTGCTTTTAGTCAAGATGTAAAAGCAAGAACTTGGGGCGGGGGTTTATCTCTAAAGCTGAGGACATAAGTCAGCCTCTCACAACACTGATTAAAAATGAAAAATTTCATGTGAAAAAAGCTCAGTTTCAAAGGTGGCTTCATAATAGGCCTTTTTTCAATTTTTCAGGGCACCATTTTGATTGGTCTGTTTGGGGGGGGGGTTCTAAAATTTTAAACAAGCAGTTATCACACAGGCAGTAGCAGAGATATTAACATTTCCTAACAGACACCCCAGAGGGGAATCTGAGATTCCTACATTTTCAGCTGAGAACATAAACTCAACCACTAATGTTAAATAAATGTTGGTCGGGGTGGTTTTGTTTTTTGGCCCCTCCCCCTCCTTTTTTTTTCTGTTCTTGATGGTGAACGGATCATGAAATTCCCTAATGGGCTTGTAATTGCAAAGGATTGGTGAATAATTCTTGGGGTGCAGATCACTTCAGAACAGTTTGGGCGTGTATTTTCAATGTGTGCTCAGCTGGTTAGCAATACAAGTTGTGGGCTAGTATTTGTCATTCATAATTCGATGACTTATGGAATTAATCACCAGCACATATGGGGGAGAATATGTATGCCCCTGCCAGCACAAGCCTCTCAAGCCTTGTGAATTTCCCCACCCAACTCAAGAAAGAGTTTAAGAGCTCCATTTGGGGTCTAATCAGCCCCAACTGGAACATCAGTGAAGCTGGTCAAGTCTGAAGAGGGGTGGGTCCTTAAAGAAGATGAAGCTTGCTCCATTTGGGGTGATGCTATGAAGGAGATGGGCTATAACCTAGAGCTCCCCAGTGCCTGGAACCAGGGGTTCCATCTTGGAGAAACAGCTCACAACCCTTGGCTGCTCAGAAAGAAGATCGGTTGCTTGGTTCTTCTCTCTCTCTCCGAAAGGCCCTGGACTCTGCTTTTGTGGACTGTGGAAGCATCATGGCTTTTTTATTTAGACTTCTTTGCCCTGGCTATGGATGATCTCGGAGCAACACCACCAGGTCTGGGGAGACACAAGAGCAGTGTCCATTCTCTCCCCAGGTGGGCTCCACAGAGGTATAACCTACTACAGTCAATTAAGAAATTCTTTTTCTAATTTAATTTACTCATAGACAATTCCCCTCTGCCCCCCGCGCACACACACACACCTTTGCTCAGCTCTGCCCATTGATCTCCTGTCGATGTAGAATACAGGCATACTGTGAGATCACTGGGTGGTACTGGACAGCAAATGATGACTTTTCTGTGACATCTGTTATTTTAGGAGAACATGAAACATCTGGTTTCCCACTGACAAAGTGTCACAATTACAGGTGGTTGGAAAAAGGGAGGCTGAGGAAAAAAAATGAGTTTGTTTAAATTGGAAACTCAAAAGCCAAAGTTTTTAGTTTTTGAACAAAAAGGTTTTCAATTTTAACTAAAAATTCAGAATTTTCTGTGGAAAACAAATACTTTCCCTGCAATAACTCCATGTTGTCAAAGCCCCTGTTTTCTTTCAGAAAAGAGTTTTTGGAATATTTTCAACCAGCCCTACTCATAATCCTTCCAAAACTATCCCTTCAAGCTGGTGTCTCTCCCTACTCCCATAACCCACAGCCTCACCAGTTGACCACTGTCCTAAAAGCTGTGATCTCAGTTGTTGACCTGATGCTGCTACTTCAGGAGTTTAGGAAAAGCGCTCTGCTACTGCTTTTCAGGTTATTTCAGGAATTTTCTGTGCTCCACCTGAAAAACCCAGATTGACATTTCGTAGAGCCACCGTTTTGCCTGTCTGCTTCATTTTGAGATGCCGTTAACCTTAGCTTTAGACTTCACTTTTGATAGCCTCCCCTATACTTAATGGGTTAAACTGGTGTAATTTCAGCCCTGAACTGGGGCCACTGGGCCACATTAATTTCTGGTATAACTCCCATTGAACCCAAGGCACTGAGACTCTCTAATAGTACATAACTGAGCTTTTCTGACTTGTGTTTCATGAGTATCTACCTAACATGGCTTATCCCCCAAAGTCCTGCCCCAGCATTAAGTGTAAAACCCAGAGTGGACTCTATGGTGTATTTGTTGTGGGGAAGGGTGTTTCCTTGAATGTTGTAATGTCCAGGTTTGGAATCATGAGGGGATATCTCTTTGATATAAGTCTCAAAAGAACAGGCTTTCTCTTGCAAGGTTTCTTGCAAAGTTTCTCCCATGGTAGTGTAATGCTTCTGTTTTTCGCCTGAGGTGGGAGACAGAAACACAGAGAAAAGTAAACATGGAGAACATTGAAAGAATGTTTCATTTTTTTCAAAAGCATTGGTTCGGGATCAATATACATGATGGGTCTGACTTGTTGTGCTTTTCCATACCAAAAGAAAACATACTTTCTGTCAGAATGTCCTTTGTTTTACACTAAGAACAAGTAGACAAGAAAGAACTAAAGTTTCTAGGAGAGAGCGTAGAGGGTGTGCTTCCTCTGTAACAGTCTGTACTGAAATGAATACAAAATGGCTGCCTTTTTCTGTAAACCACAGAGTCCTTAGAGATATATTGGCACAGACACAGAAAGGAAGAATTCCAGAGGGGGAGCCGTGTTAGTCTAGGTCAGCCAAACAAACAAGGAGTCCTGTGGCACTTTTAAAGACTAACAAAGAGACAACTGCATAGTTAAATACATTACAGGATCTTTATCAAAGCTGGTTCAGCCCCATTCTTAGGAAGGGTACAGAAGTGTAAGGATCACTTCAGACGTGGGAGGGATCCTTTTCAATGTCCCTCAGTCCCACCCCCCACAAATACAGTGACAGCCTGTGGCATGCGTGCATGCAGGACTCTCTGAGAGCATGCTGCATGTGGTGCTTTGCTAACCAGGGGAATTCAGTATTAATGAAGTGTACCTGATTGCCTGTACTGCTGGTAATCCATCTCCATCACGGCTGGGGGCTGTTGACAGGGTGAATGGAAGCGAATGAGTCCATCATCCTTTCTGAGGTCTGGAACGGGGGGAGAGGGGGGGGAGGAGAGAAGCCCCAGGGGACCAGAAACCCTACAACTTTCTAGTATATGTACACTCAATAAATAGCAAGTGATAAAACAGGAGCCTGCACTAGGAAATCAATTAGATGTGGGACCTTTGCTTTGCTTTTTCCCCTCCTTTCCTTCAATTGTTCAGGAAAATGTCTAAGGTTTGGGTTACATAATTGTTTTCTGCTTCTGCCCGTTACCAGCATTCACAGCTAAAGTGCAAGGAAGCACACTCACTCAGGCACTTTATGCTTCTTTGCCTTTTTCCTTTCCTTTTCCAGGTTAGACACAGAGACTGGATTCTCAGAGGTCCTTAAGGTTACACATCTGAAGTACGCACAGCCCAAAGACGGGTCACGATCAGAAATAGGGCCAAGTTGCACAATTCGGAGTTAGATTTGAATACCCTCAAAAGCAGGATCTGGGAGTCTGGCTCCCCTACTGAGATAAGTGCCAGCTGCAATGTTTTTTATTTGGGTTTAAAGCTGGAACACCTCAGGTCCCAGATACGGCAAGGGGATGGGAGGTGGATCTGGCATTTTGGATCAGTCTCTTGTCAAAGAAAATGTTAACAGTCAATTTGAAAGAAAACAGTCTTGGGAATGCACTAGCGTCAAATGGAAAATTGATTCATTTAAGCCTGACAATACAGGACTAAGAGCAGCGGGTAGGGTCAGGTATGTTGCAGGTTTCCCACACATAGCTGTATCATTTCAGCTCAACCCTGAATTGCAGCCCTCTGCTGTTTCAGCCCTAGGCACCCACACAGTTCTGCCAGTAACCTCTAAACTGCACAGCCCCCCTGGTATTCCCATCTCAGACCTCACCTGAGCAGTGATGGCCAGGTTTGGGACAGGTGTATGGAGAACAGGGTGAGATCACTGACCGGAGCTAGGATTTACAATCAGCTCTACGGAGATGAAAGGCTCATGTGATAACCCACATGCACCTTCACAGCACCTCAGAAACCAGCTCTTCTGGCTTGCAATCTGTCACGGGCTGGGGAAATCAAAACTGGCAGCAACTGAGGTCCTGTCCCTTCCAGGTGATCCTGATGTCCTGACTCAGTTATAATTACTGAACACAGCTGGGAATGAGTCAGGAAGGCCTACAAAGTGCAAGAGTGGAGCTAAGGAAGAAAGATGGATGAGTAGAGAGGAGTTTGGTGGGCCTGACTCTTAAGGAAGGGCATGATCACTGATTGGTAAAACAGGATGTGTCATAGGGCTGGGGTGTGCCCTGAAATAGGGCAAGATTCCAGAGGGGTCTCCCTGAGTGTTGGCATTTTGCAAAGGTGCTGAGAGCTGAGAAGGACTAGGAGGGATTAAAAGCTTGTGTCTGTGGTGAGAGGAGTAGAAGGTGTTCTTCACACTTGAGTTTAGTGGAGAGTCACTAGGTAGAAGGCAAGAACTGCTCTGGATGGGTAGAAGACTTCATATTGATGACTAGCATCATGTGGAATGCTTTTTGTTTGGGACAGTGATACCCCAGGAGGAGAGGGATAGAAAACAGGACATAACCCAGCTGGAGCACCACATCACAAGATGATGGAATGAGGCAGACCTGACTAGTGATGTACCCAGCTTTGAGGGGATAGGGGTGAGTCACTGTTTGTTTCCTTCTGCTCAGAAGCTGCCTTGGTGGGGTTTCATATTTGACCCCCCTGCTCTTGGTGGTCTGCTGCATTAATCCCCACATGAGCAAAAGTGTTAACTTTCAGATACATAACAGCATGTTAACCAAAAGACACTAATCTCTCTCAGGCTGGGGAACTATTCTGACCTCAGGAGCCTTCAAATTGAGATGGGGTGTCCTATAGCCCCAGGGTGGGTTCTTTCTGCAGAATGTATTAAATGCTGCCTCTTCATCTGATTGGTGGCTCCATAAATATCCCTGCCCTAACCCTTTCTGTCTGCCCACTGCTCACCATGGCAGTAGTCAGATGGCTCCACTCTCTGGATCTGTGTCATACTCTTGCTATAGATAAGGACCCTCTGAGGGCACCAATCTAGGAAACTTCAGGTTATCTTACACAAGAAGGGGGTCTAGTACTCTGACCATAGGGCTGGGTACCAAGAACTCCTGCACTCTAACTCTTTTTTGCCTTCTTTGTATCTCAGAATCTGCTTTCACTACAAAAAAGCAATTCAGCTTTAAGAGGAACCTAAGGTTGATCCTGATCCATTATTTTAAACTGAATCTGCAACAAACTTTTTAAAAGTAAAGACATATCTTCAATGCTTGTACAGTCCCCAATCTGTATATATCTGAGAGCATTTATTTATAATACTCCTGTGAGGTAAGGAAATATTGTTTTCATTTTACAAATGAGCAATCAAGAAACAGAAATCGGGTGACTTGCTAAAGGTCACAGCAGAAGCACATGTAAATTCATACCCAACTTTCCCAAGTGCTAGGCAGGTGCCCTAAACACTGATCTGCAAGTGCCCTAAACACTGATCCATCCCCCTTCCTTTGGCTGTAAGTAAAAACATGTCTGATCAGCCACAGCTAAACAGAAGTTAAAAATTTTTAAATAGCAATTGTTCTGGGACTCAAGGGCTAGGGTAATATTGCCATTATTAGAAGGCCTGCTCACACTAGAATTATTGCATTACTTTATTACACTTCCTTTCCTCTCAGGTCATTCTGTAATCTTAGCTGGGGTGCTGTAATGCTAGCTAGGGTTTTATTAAAATAAGAGACTGACCCTCGCTCAGTGGATTTTTATAGAACAGCAACCTCCTGTGGTGTTCTGGCTACACGGGCCTGTGTGGAAGAAGCTGCTCAAAAGCAATATGTGCTTAACCTTTTCTCCCCCACACATTACATCTATTGATTGCAATGAGCAAAAATTGTCTGAAAAATAGGGTGGGTTTTTTGGTTTGCAATTAACCTCCAAAGTTAAAATGCTTTTTGCTTTGCATGTGAAACGCTTGTAGCTCTAGACAAAGAGCCTGAGGACGTTGTTATAGCCTGACTAATTAATAAATATACTTAAAAACCAGCATTATGCATTCTCTTGAGCACATTTAGCTTTCCTGGAGGATTGCATGGCACTGGTGGAGTTTTCATTGTAGCGTACAGGGGGATTAGTGTGAAAGGTGAGAGGGATTTCTGGGGCTGGGCCTTGCTTTGATTAGTCCCAAATCTGGATTAGGAGGACGGAATGGATATTTCCAAGTTCCAAAGGGGGAGCTGTGTCAGTCTAGCTCAGCACAACAACCAAGGAGCCCTGGGGCACTTTTAAAGACTAACAAATTTATTTATCACATTAGCTTTCATGGGCGAAAATCCCACTTCGTCAGACGTGTTGAAGGACCCAGAATCATACAGATGTCCAGAACTGGAATATCAGAGTACGTTGCAGACCCAGGACTGAGCTGCTCTTGGGGGAGTTCTGGGTTTGTTTAGGGACAGGATTGCCTTACCTTCCAGCACTATGGCTCAGGGTGGAGATACACTGGGAAAACTTGCGTGGTGCCAGCCTGTAACCCATGCTACTAGCCTTTGATTTGCATGAGCATTGTAACTTGCTCTTCCTGCACACAACCATTTACAAAGCTTTATTCCAGCCTGGCGCATTTGCAGCATTTTACAGGCACTGCAGCAAACTACATCTCTCCTAGTTTACATCCTTTTTCTTCTGTCTCCCTGCACACTATGTCCTGTTAGGGTACGTCTACACAGCAATTAAACACCTGCGACTGGCCTGAGTCAGCTGATTTGGACTCGTGGGGCTGTAAACTTGTAGTGTAGACAGGACTATCTTGAGGAAGGGGCAAGGCCCAGGGTCAATCGGCCTGGCATGCGTCTTCCCCCCCACCCCTCCCATGCTGAGAGGATGGGTTGGGGCAGGGACTCCGCTGGGAATGGTGCAATGTAGGGGCCACAGAATCACGGGGCCTGGGATGGTCACCCTGCTTGTCCCCACTCCTGGGATACCCTGAATGTAGAAGAGACCCAGGAAGTGGGGAGGGTCCCAGATCTGAGGTTCCAGCCTGAGCCAAACTTTCTACACTTCAATTAAACAAACCTCGGTGTATGTCAGTTGACGTAGGCCAATCTCATGTCCCAGGAAGAACCAGGAGTGTGGAACCCAACCAAACAGGGTCAAAACCTGCTCTGGTTTTCAGAAGAGCCACCCAGAAAATGGAATGTCTGTTCCTGGGGAAAGTCTGACACTTTGAGTTTGGTTCTCATCCCAAACTGGAACGAAAAGTTAACTTTGAAACTTACCTTGAATGAACAGGGAATCCTGTGGCACTTTTAAAGACTAACAAATGTATTTATTGCATGCAATTAATAAATGTGTAGGGGAACACTTCAATCTCCCTGCCCACTCCCTTAACGATTTGTTAATAGCTGTGTTGAAACAGATGAATAACAAATCACAGCTTCAAAGAGAGTCTGCAGAACTCGAACTTATATGCAAATTTGACTCAGTTGTCTTGGGGTTAAACAGGGACTATGGATTTTTCTCGCATTACATCAAGTGAATTGACCTCCCCCTCCTCTATGTGCTGTTCCCCAGTGTTTTGAATCCTAACACCTATTTTGATTTGCTGTTACAGCCTGACCAGATGCTATGTCATACACTCCCCTGCATTTAATTTCCTCCCACTCTGTAACTTTCCTATCTTCAAAGCGTCTGACGAAGTGGGATTTTCTCCCACGAAAGCTCATGCGATTAATAAATCTGTTAGTCTTTAAAAGTGCCACAAGACTCTGTTGTCTTTCTACAATAGACTAACACGGCTCCCCCTTTGGAATAGGACTCCTTGTTTGTTTTGCTGAACGAGACTAACACGGCTCTTTCTTTGGAACTTGTTACCATGAATAGAAATTCTAAAAGCTTTACATCCAGAAACATTTTTGTTTGGCTAGTGTCAGAGCGTTATCCTAAACAAATATACCCACTATTTAATATAATATACTATCAATATTTTATTGAAACACAAAAGTTAAAACAAGCAAACCCTTCAACATCCTCAAAATGAAACAAGAAAGTTCTCCTGTGGAAATCGACATGTTCCCTTGAAACATTTAGACTTTGAACCTGTGTTTTCCAATGGAAAACGGTTCTATTCAGATTTTGCTCAGCCAGCTCTTTCTTTCAGTATCTTAAAGGTGCCACCCACTGATGCCTGATATTCCATTTTCAGGCCCCTGTGTATTATTGCCACGTGTCAATCCTTTTTTTTTCCCCCACTGTCCCACCCCTGGATTCTCCAGCAGAGGAAGGGAGCAAATTAAATCTGGTCTGGACTCCAGATGTTCTTTGGTGTTCCCAAGAGGAAAAAGAGATCCTAGGATGCAATAATGGCAGACTTTAGGAAGCTCGTGGACGGAAGACAGAAGAGTTATGTGAGCATATACACAGAGCATCATACGTACCAGCCTCCTGCCTTCACATACATAAACAATTGGGGTCTGTAGGAGTCCCCAGATGTCAGGCAACAAGGATAGGAAGATGGCAGTGAAAAGTTTAGGGGAGAGCCCATCTCCGCAGTTACCTCTCCCCCCAAAGGCTATGTACCCCAATGAAGAGCATGTGTTACAGATTCTGCTTAGATTCCAGTCCACAGAGGCTAGGCGTAGGTCATTGTCTCAGCTAGGCACAACTGATCTTGTCAGTTCTGGTGGTCCCTGGCCAGGCTGTGAGCTGTTGCAGAAGGCAGAGCATTATTGTTGCCCCCCTGTGAACTTCTTCTTGACCCTGTGCTTCAAACTGGGACTGCACGCACAAAGAATGGGATCCCAGGGTGTTTCGATGCATCCAGACTCTGTTGGAGCTCCAGTACAGAACAAGAGCCTGAGACTTTAAGCTTGTTTCCTGAACCTAGACCAAAGAGGCTGATCATTCCTGAACAACTTGAGGGTCATTCTCCATCACTGCCAGGACAAGAGATGCCAATCTGGCTATTACAGGAAGATTTGAAATTGGGAGATATGCAGTTTAGAAAGCCAAAAACTTCCTCTAATATTCTTTTTCAGTTCCTTGTTCTCCGTCTCTCTCACTCTCTCTCTCTCTCTCTCACACACACACACACACACACACACACACACACACAGTTTCAATAGTGCAAGAGTCTAGCAATGTTATTTCAACAATCAGCTGCAAGACAAACAGCTGGCCCTGGCAGGCTGTATGTGGAGGTGTGGAAAGTCCCCTGGGGGATTAGTCTGTTCTTACCATCAGTCCTCACTTGTGAAAATACAACCTACCAAGTTCTCTGAGATGATGCAGTTTTCAATTGCTTTTGTTTGCTTTACAAACAGGTTCTAAATCACCCTGTCAGTCTACTCCCCTTCGTCCCCCTCCCTCTTCACCTCCAGTTCAGCTTCTAAGAGAACCTGGGGAACCTGTGATATCCTTCCCATTGTCATTTATTTATAGGGCTCCACCTGCTGCTCCAAGGCAAGCCTCAAGGTGGAATGACATGGGAAGGGAAGAGAGGAGGTACAGCTCTAACTGTTCATAAAGAGAGTGTGTGCTATTTAAATTGTCTTCTGAGCTCCCAAATTGTATCCATGCCCCCTGGGCACCATACAGCTGATGTACCTGCTCCTGATTAACCAGCCAGCTCCTAACTAACCTGGACAATGTCTACACTTGAACAGTTGAGTTAACTTTAAGTGGACCGTATTAAATCGACTTAACAGAAGTGGACTTAACTTTTCAAGTGTAGACGTGGCCCCTTTCGACCTTATTAAGTCGACTTAATGTTTTAAATCAATTTAAAAATGTCCACCTAGGCATTGCTCCACGTCTCCACTGGCTTAAGTCGACTTAATTCCACTGGCTTAATTCAAACTAACTTTTCCTTAATTTGACTTAAGGAGCAGTTTAAGTCGAATTAAGGAAAGCCCAGTGTAGATGCGGAGTAAATTAAGTCCATTTACGCCTCCTTAAGTTGACTTAATTTGTAAGTGTAGACTCACCCCTGCAGAAGGCTCCAAAGCACAACGTCTGGGTCTTTATCTGGATCAAATCTGGGATTGGGTGGGTGCCTGGATCTGGGCCTTTCATTCGCTGAAGCCATAGTGAAGTGTGGGGCTGAGCTGTAGGCAAACTTCCCATTAGGCAGGGAAGAAAACGAAGAAAGCACTGGGAACCTCCTCATCCTCTGGGACATCCAAACAGGGAAGAAATAAGAAGAGTCTTCAATGGCTTTGACCATTGTGTGTTGCAAGGTGCATGTGGAAAAGTTCTTTGAATTGGAGATGGGGGCCCAAACACAAAACTTCGGATGATGCAGACTCAGATGTGGATCTTTATGGCTCTGGCTTTATTTCTGCGTTGACCATTCTGGGACTCTTCCTGTTGCATTTCCTACCACAAAAAGAACTGATGTTCTGTGCCTCCACTTCCCCAGCTGTAAAATGGGGATAATGACACTTGCCTCTGTTTATGGAGCACTTTGAGATCTACTATAAGAACTAGGTATTATTGTTATGTTATTGTTATATTCAGGTGGACTTATGGGCCAAGGTCCCCTTGAGCCAATTTATTGTTTATATCTGAGAAGAGCTTTTCTCTTAAAATTCAGCAACCAGGGTTGAGTTGAAGCAGAGTGTGATGTACTGGTTTTGATTGTGAGTACGAGTGAATGGTGCTGAGCTCTGCTGCCTGGTACACAGAAAGGATATGCGACCTCACGCTATTGCCAGGGTTCTAGTCCCGACTCTGCAAGTGTGTGTATTGAAGTGACTTACCCAGTATTTGGGACCATCTTCACTGGAAAGTTCTCACGTTAGAGCTTGATACCTCTTATTAACTCCATCCCTGTGTACACACACAAACCCGTCACCCATGTATAGTGCTAGAGTTTGGAATATGAATTGGTGACACTTAGATTTGTTTCAAGAAGGAGATCACTAGAGATAGCTAAAGCAGAAAAGTAAAAACTACCTTATTATCCCTGATCCAGACCTTCCTTCACTGAACTTTGAAAAAGTTGAGAACTATTTCCAGCTCTCTCGTGCCCATGTGTCTCCTAGGGCTGTACTGCAAAAGTTGCAGTGGTTTAAATAAAAGTGACTTGCTTAACGATGCACTTTCTTGTGAACACCTTTAAACCAGTTTTGCTTAATTTGGTTTCAATATAAGCCATCCGCAACCTGGGTTAAAGAGTGTTTAGATTGATTTTAATTAAACCAGTGTATAGACAAGGCCTTATTTTCCTTTCCCCAACTCCTCTGCATTTCGATCTGAAGCTGCTTCTCCCAGTACTTCTAAGGGCTTGTCTTCACCGGCGGTGGCTAATTTGCTGCTGTCTGATAGATCTTCTTGATCAACTGAGCGGGTCTGTGAAGGCCCGCTCAGTTGATTGGGAAGTAAATCCATGAAGACTACCCCTTCAAGTAGCATAGTGCTGAGTCGACAGGAGGGCATTTTCTGTCAACTCAGAACACTGACAACACCATGGTAAGCAGGTGTTAGGCAGTCAAAGGGAGATGCGCAAGTTATTTTAAGAAACTTGCGTATCTCCCGTCGACTGCTGCTGAAATCCGCCCGTAGTGTAGATCAGGGCTAATTGTCATGATGGCAAATCCCAAAAGGACCTAGCCTCCTGGCAGATTAGGCACCGCCCCGATTGATCTCTATCTGCATCCTTAAGATGTTCCATCTACATCTGCTGTTCTTGGTCTTATCACACCACAGAAGGTTTTGGTGCTCCTGTGATCATTGCCAAGGTAGCAACATTCCTTAGAAAATGTGCTTGGTAACTTGTGGGTCTTCAACCCTAATTTGTCCATAGCAAGAAAGCTGCTGAAACTGAGCCATTGCTGATGGGGGGAAGGGGGGGTTCGTGGGTTCATCTACAAGTATCCCTGTTGCTGATCTTGTCCTGACTTTATATGGAGCAGTTCCTATACTTCATGCAGAAGGAATAATCATGAGCATCTAGTCTGACTCCCTACACATTGAAGGCCATGGAACCTCACCCGTGCACTCCTGCAGAATCCATAAGCCCTGGCTGAGCTCCTGAACTCCTCAAATCTTGATGAAAAGACTTCAAGTTACAAAGAATCCACCATTTACTCTAGGTCAAAACAGCAAGTGACCCATGCTGCAGGAGAAGGTGAAAAATCAAGGATACCCAGCAATCTGACTTGGGGGCGGGGATTCCTTCTCAACTCTCAATATGCTGATCTTGCATGTGGGCAAGACACTACATCCAGACACTATAGAGAATTTTTCCCCCCAGGTAACTCCGAGCCTTCCCCATCAATTGTTTCATCTCCAGTTGTTGGAGATATATTTACTGATGGAGAATCCCAGCAATCTCATGAGGAAGGCTATTCCCAGGAGATTTCTACACAGTTTGTAGACTGAGGATCCAAGCATCCAAACTCCTCATTCCTTGGGCGGATCCACAACCCGCAAGCCTGTTGAGCTTCACCCATAGTGACATAGCCATAAACCATCATGGAATCACTCTGGACAGCAGAAGTGAGGAGGAGGAACAAAACAGGGAAGTGGATATGCTGTTAAAAGTTGAGGGGGTGTTGCCGATTTCTAGGCACAGAGATTTGGGGAGGAAAGAAAGAGCGGGAGCAACATGGAGCCAATTTCACTTAGGCTAACTCAGTGGGAGCTCAGGACCGCTCCTCTCACACCTGCCATGGGAAAATCCAGGCCACCTTCTTCTCTTGCCTCATTTCCTACCACCCGTTTCTCCTCCCTCCCCCACCCATCCCTGTTGTATTTTAACAGCCAGAGAAACAAGCTGAATGGAGCCGTCGCTGAGAGAATAATAGCCAAGGAGGAGGGTTCCTATTACACGCACAGGGACTTTTAGCAGGCGTCATACTCAGGGAACTGCAGGGAAGAGACCAGCTGGCAGTGTCCAGAGCAAAGGTTGTCAGGCTCCAAAGAGCCACCAAGGTTATTTTCGTGAGTGTCTGAGTCCAGCACCATTTCCGCCAGCATCCCCAGGTGAGCACAAGAAGCAGCACGACGTCTCTTCAGGTGGCCTCCATCATCAGTGCAACTGGTGACCATGGGCACATGCCAGGGCAGGGAAGGGTGGGTAGCTGGGTGCTTCCTGAGTTTGAGTATGTGCATGTATTCTTTCTGGTACAATGAATGGAGAAAGGCACCAGCGGTGTCACCTGGATAGCCCCATCACAGGAAACATCAGTGCCATCCCTTACACCACTCCCCAGAGATCTAGCTCACCTGATCCAATGGCCTCTGAGGGGAGAAGCAGCTGGGAGGGTCCCTGTGACATATTCAGGATCCAGTTGTATCTCCCCTGTCCTTGATTGCTGGATGCTGCCGCATGGATTGCTCAAAATCTGCCTCTAGGGTGCAAGTCACTCCCAGCTATTTCTGTATGTGTACTGTAGCCAGCCAGTCAGCCTTGGTTCTACTGCAGGGTGACCCCAACACACTCCAGACTTACTTTCCCCCAGGGATGCATGACCTGGCTTGTGCTGCCCAGCCCTCTCCTGACAAAGCCCTGGCTGGGATGATTTACTTGGGATTGGTCCAGCTTTGAGCAGGGGGTTGGACCAGATATCTTCCTGAGGTGTCTTCCAGCCCTAATATTCTATGAATATAGACTTTTTAACACTCTGCTGTTTTATTAATTGAAATGATATGCATACATCTTGTTATACTACATGGAGTTTTACAGATACTTCAATGAAAATAAACTGGATTACATAAAAGAAGTTTCTTAACTACAGGGAGAGATTTCGAGCGAGTACGAGTAACAAAGCATAGAAGTCAGACATGGTAATAAGAAAAATACAGATAAAAAGCAACTAGTGCCTAACTTAACAAGCAATGTTAAATTCAAAGCAAAGTTTTCTGACCATCTGCCCTCAGCAGCCTTATTGACCAACTTCTTACGTCAGGACTCTTTGTCTAGTTCCTTAGCGGCTTTCTTTCTCTCTTCTGATTCACTGAATCAATGAACAGAGAGAAAAAGAGGAATGGTGCTTAGAGTGTTTGTCTCTCATTTTTATGGTTTCAGTCCCCCACTTAGAAAACAATTCCAGCTGAGATTCAGGAGATACAGAGCTTATCAGAAAGGATGTTCTCTGTTGCTTCCCCTCATCTGTTGGAGTATCTTTCAGTTTCCCTTCCTGCTTGATGACTTTCTTTACTGCTGAAATTCATAAGAAGCAGAACACATATTCCTTTGTCTGAGAGAGACCCGTTTACCAACCTCCATGTGGAACATGTTAAAATTACCACACAGAGGTTTTATAACTTCATGTACAATGTTGCCACACACATTTTATCAGGACAATATAGATCAGCAAATTATGAGTTTCTGAATGATAACTCACAAGGCATATTTTGTAAAAAGATTATTACAATAGGATAGAATGTGGACCTGGGGATACATTCTGTTATGGTCCCCTCATGCAGTATTCCTGGGATTTGCTTCCCAGCTGACTTACCAAATGTTTACCCCTTAAGAGCTGCTAACCATGGGAAAGCTGTGGGAGGTTTTAGCCAAGGCCCAGTGTCTCCATGCTGTCTCTGAGTCTACTGGACATTATTCATTTCCCCAACACCATAGAGCTAATGGGGTTATACTTCCAAGGTTTCCTTCAAGCACCGATCTCTTCTACCTGGCCAAGGGGCAGGGGCATAGAAAAGTTCAATGCAATTCCAAGCTATGTTAAGGGCAGGTCTACACTACAGGATGCTTCCTACAATGATGGAATGGGGTTTGTCATCACCTTAAATAATCTACCTCCCAGAGCATCAATAGCTAGACTGACAGAGGAATTCTTCCATCAGCCTGCCCATGCCTGACTTGCTTACTTACAGTGTTTAGAGGAGTGACATAGCAAAGTTGTTCTAAATTTTAAGTGCTGATTAGGGCTTATCAATCAACTTATTTTTCCCAACAGACTTTGGTGATCTTGAAGGGGACCTCTGCCCAAGCCCCACCACCTTCCCCCTCCCTCGACCTTCCCCGTCCCAGCAAAATTTGGCATCCATCTGTGATCTGCAAACATGATGAACAATAGAGCCATGGTTATAAAGCAGATATCAGTGGATTTGCAGGACTCTAGTGATAGAACTATGAAACAAAGTTCTGATCTGGATCCAAAGGTCCCTCTGATGCAAGTCTGGGGGGTTGATTCATTGTAGATCTTAGGACTAGTCAGAGTATTTTGAGCTGGGCTTGCCCCGAATTCAAGTGTGCTCAGATCTGCGGTGGGAGTGCAAGTCTGAACCTAATATTTAAGTGTCAAAGTATCGAATTAGATGACTGATCTTCCAGCTCTCAAGTTTAGACACCCAAGTTCGACAATTCGGCACAGAGCTTGTGTGGAAGAGGTCATGCAAAATAAAGCCATATTGTGATAGCTCCATGTCACTCCAAGCCCCTCTAACTCTGAGTCTCTGGCAGGGATAACAGCTGCTCTGCTCTGACCAAAGAGAAACAGATGTTTGTAATTGGGAAGGGTGTTTTTCCCCCTCTCCTTCCAGCTTAGGAGGCAGACTAAGCGCCAAGGTCCTTTGACCAACATGCTGCGAAATGGTGAAGGAATCGGCCTCATTCCCCACATAGCATATTACTTTCCATAATATCACTCAGGAGCCCACATGCAGACTTGGCTTCAGTTAAAAGTGGTGCCTTCTTGGGGAAAAAGTCGGAGGAGATCCATGCGAAATTTTCTCGGTGGCAACCCAGAAATAGGGACAGTGAAAGGTTAAAACCCTGTTGAACTCGTAAGTGACAGTCTACTTGGAGAAATGATGGTCTAGATAGACTCAGGGGAAAGTAGCCTTTAGAAGAACAGGTGCCCTAATAAGGTGTCTGGTAGCTTCCACAACCAGCTCCCCTGCACCATTCCCTGCATTGACTCCTGCTGGTGGAGATTATGGCAGGAGATGCTGCAAAGTCCTGTACGGCCATTACTCCTTCTTGGCTCTCTGGAATGTGATGTGTTGGAGGAATCCTCCATGCAGTGACCCCTGCTGGGAGAGGCTGGCATAGCTGTGACGTCCTCCCAAGCTCCTCTACAGCTTGACCTGGAAGCTTACCTGGTTGATTAGACCCCGCCTCTCTTGAGGAGCTGGGTGTTTGTTCGTTTTGGCTTGCAAGTTGAAGAGAAATTCTGGTGTTAATAAACTCTCAGTGGTAGGACAGCTCTGAAATTGTAAACAACTTTTAAATGCCTTTAGGGCCCATGGAGGCTAGAGAGATGCTGGTGCATCAGTGATGAAGCATGCTGGCTGAGGGCAATGGAACACTCTTTGAGACAAACAGGGTTGTGCGATCTAGCTAGTAGCGAAGAAGAGTGGATGGCAAGACTCTTGAGTTATTCTGCCGCTTACTTAGTGTAGGGCTAAAGCGGAAGATTTTGTGACGGACAGATAGTACAGTGATGCTCACAACCTGCTCCCTCTCATGAGCAACCCGCCCAGGAACTGTTGCTGGGCTTCATGCCCAAAGCACCAGCTGGAGCCAGTCTCCTGTGGGAACTGGCTGAGGACTGATATAAGGTGCTTATTTTTTTTGGTTTGTTTTTGGGGTTTTTTGTTTTGCAAGGCTTGGCTGTGATGTACTCCTTATCCGTTTTTTCAAGCCATTTCAGCCTTGGGCCTGAGTGTGTGAAGGGAAAGCCGGCTTGATCACCCTGCCTTCTCCTGGAATGCTATATGTTAGCATAGCCACTGAGAATCTGTGGACTTCGCCATAGGATCATGGACCAGGCTGCCTCAGTAACCTGGGAACAAGATACCTTAGGAACCTCTTTGGGGTCGTCCGTAGCCATCAGGGGTACCCAGCTGCTGAAGGGACGTAAGCTCTCGCCACTTATTACTTTGCTTTGCTTGCTTGGGATTATTCACTTTGGCATTCAATAAAAATCATCCATCTTTTCAATGGTCTTTGACTGCGTCTGATGAATCCACATGAACCGACACCTTGGGGTATGGTTTGGGGGAACACTTACTGTCTGACCTTTGGCAGCTTATTTGCTTCTTTTGTTCTCTGCTGAACTCTGCAAAATGGCTATATTTCCAACCGACCGCCCCTGGGTAAAACAGGCTTGGTGCTCTGAGCCTACCAAAACTCTGAGAATCAGGCTGCATTCCACCATCAGTTCCTCTGAGATCGAAGGTGAGTCTGGTGGCTCACTGTATGTGTGGCCCAGATTGGGTGCGTACAGGAAGGTGCTCTATAAACCTGGTGAGCAATCCCAGGAATGGATGTAAAAGGAACTGCTGGGCGAAAGATTAAAGGATGAGTTGAGAACAACTCGATTTTGTCTTGATGGGTATTAAAGGCAACTCCAGCTGTAGAAAAAAGGGAATAATAACATCTACCATGCAATAGCATTAGAGTTCATAACGAGAGCTGTAAGTAGAGCTTGTGGGATGGGGTGGGGAGGTGGGAAGGAATACAGATTTGGCAGCATTGAAACATTTCACAAATTCATGCTGACTTTGTAGAATTGTTTAGGGGGGCAAAAATTATTTGAAAAAACTTCCTCCCCGGGCTATTGGAATGAAACAGGTGACACAAAATAACACTCTGTGGACTTTTTGAATTGTCAGAAATTTTCAAAATTGTAAAAAACGAGAGTCCTGTGGCACCTTAAAGAGTAAAAAATTTCTTCAGGCATAAGTTTTGGTGGGCTCCATCCCATTTCGTCATCTGACGAAGTGGGTTGGAGCCCACGAAAGCTTATGCCCAAAGAAATTTGTTACTCTCTAAGGTGCCACAGGACTCTCGTTTTTTGCTGTATACAGTCTAACACGGCTACCCCTCTGGAACTTGTCACCATGCAAGGTTCAAAATTACAGGCGTTGGTCCAACCCCAAACAATTTTCTTCCAATGTTTTGAAATTTCCAGTCAAATGAAAAAATCCATTTCACCCCCCAGCTCTAATTAAAGGTGTTCTGATAATTTGACCCCAAGCCAAGCATAATGTTGAAAATAATATTAGGACTCACTTTATTTGTCTCTGTTCTCTCTTATTCTACTCTGGTGCTTCTCCATTGACTTCCTTGGAGTTACTCTTGATCTGCACCAGAGTTGCCATGAGGAAAATCAGATCCTGTGGGTGTAGAACAGCTTGATTCACTCACAGCTCTGCCATTGTCCCTGCAACTCCCACCCCTGCTATTCCAATCTTGAGCTCTGGAGAAGGACCATGCTATTGGGTTTGTGATGTGCACGGCGGAGACTAGCAAGTGCCACAAAGGTGAATGTTAGGCTGGCAGAAATCTTTCTTATGAAGACTCGAGATTTTTTTGATTTCTTTTATGTCTGATGGGGACAAGATAATTGGTTTCCTTCTGGTCTTCACTTGCACTTCACTTCATTTCACTGTCTCTTGTTACTATTTGTTCATCAAGCATAAAGTGACTTGGCCTGTAGTTGGGGGCCCTCCTAGGTTCTACGATAATCCAAATAATAAATAATTGTCAACAAGTTTACCAGACCTTTATTCTAAGAATCTAACATGGAATTTCTCATATTTCTTCCATGTGTGGACACTGAGGACCCCTCAGAAGTTTGACTGGCCTTTCTACTGGGTCTTTGATCTCAAAGCTGTACGTGTTCTAGAACCTTTAAAAGCTTATGTGCATCCACGTAAGAATTCCTTTCATCCTAAAATAGAATGGAAATTACTTGAAATTCCACAAATCTACTCTTCCCTGGACAGATTGTGTTAAACAAAGCCTGAACATAAAATCAATCCCCCTTTCTCAGTTTTTTAAATGATTTCAGCAGCTTTTGCTGAGTCCAGTGCCAAATTTTAAGCAAATCCTCAGCAGAATATTAATTTCAACAAGTTTTGCATACGAGTTCACAAAGTTTAAGCGGACCCCATGTTTGGAGAGCAGAGAATCTGGATCTAGTTCTCCACTTCTCTATATGTTGTGTTGTCATTTATCCCTGAGCAAAGGTTAATGCAGTGGTTTGGTTGACTGGAGCCCTTCCACACCATTCTGCGATACAAATATGATCCAATGATGGTAATCATTCAGGTCTGCTAGTTTTTACACTCCCTTTGTACTTGTGTGGGTAAATAATTGCACAAGGTTAAGGCACTGAAGCACCATACTCTCTGTTATCTTCCACTTAATTCCCGTCTATCTGTGCAATGCTATAGCCTGAAGAGTAAATGTTCTATGGTCCATTAATCTGCTCCAAAGCCTGTTGAAGTCAATGAAAAGATTTCTATTGACTTCAAAAGGTTTTGAATCAGGCTCTAAAGGCCCTGATCCTGGTAGGTATTTAGGCTTCTAACTTCAATTGATTTCAATGGAAGTTAGGAGCATGAATGGTTTTTGAGGATCTGGGCCAAAATTTGGGTGACAAGGTGTCCCTATTTAATAGGGACAGTCCTGATATTCAGGGCTTTTTCTTATATAGATGCCTGTTGTCTCCCAGCACTGTCCTGATTTTTCACACTTGCTATGTGGTTTAACATAAATACCCCACCGGCCCTCGTCCAATCATAGTCAAAACCCAGACATCAGGAATAATGGGATTAGTCAAGCCCACCTAGCTCACCCAATTCAGCATGAGCCATTGATGTGCCCAGCCTGGGGAAAGCATAATATCAAGGTGGCATTTAAAGCACATTCTCAGGGTGGGAGGAGGAGATGATTAACTCAAAGCAGAGCACTTCACTCTCCCTTTAAAGCCATGACTTGTGATACCAGTGGGTAGAGCTTTCCCCCGGCTTGTGACTCTGTTGAGCTTTCAGCCATTTCTCCCTGCCCTCGAGACCTGTGTGTGCATCCCTCAGTTTAGGTTTTCCTCTCCTCTTTCCCCTCCCTTCTAGCATCTGAACTCAGTCAAGCTCAGTTCAAGTTTATCCCCTGGTCTATTTTCATGATGGCTGCAGGCGTAACCTTTACAGTGCTCCTCGGCTTAGGAACCATGGCCGCCTCCTGGCAGAGTCTCTTTCACTTGGGGGCAGCTGACCTTCCTTTATCTCTTTGAAGATTATGGGGCTTTAACGTGTCTTTAAAGTGAATTTTTCCCCCTCCTCTGTTTTATTATTATAATTAATGACCAGCAAACGTTTCTCTTCCTTTATCTTTTAAATATGTTTCTTTACCCTTAAAAATGCAATATTTCTTTTAACTCAGAATATGGATGAGTCTGTGCCTAGGAGGGCAACCCTTGCATCATCTGTCAATTTGATCCTGTAAAGCCTCTGTTTTCAGCTGGCATCCAGCGCAGATTTCAAAGCTGTGACTCACCAATTTAGGACTGAAAGAGAGTGGGGGGTGGGAGAAATCCACTCTGAGCTGTTAATTGCCGAAGGGTTTGCTTTGTGCATTTCCCTTTGCACCATTATGAGGGAGATTTTGTGCGTGTGTGTAGCCATTCCTAAAATATCCATTTCCTATCAACATAATTTGACAAAGTTCTGAGCAAAAAAACCCAAAAGGTTAAAATAGAAATTGTTTACAACATAAATCCTAGGTGCATCTACCTGTTAGAGATTTACTGTAATATTTTAAAATGTTAATCAACAGTGACAAATCCAGCTGTGAAAGGTGCCGTATTGGAATAAGCTTTTTTTCTTAATCTATTTAAAACATCAGCATTCTACAAACAGTGGAGGGTTCTGACTGTATCTATTACCTTATATGGCCCCCATCACCATAGTATCTGGGCACTTCAAAACATTAATGCACAGAGCTGGTTGAAAATTTTCTGACAGAACATGTGTCAGAAAATGCCGATTGGCCTAAATTAAAACCTTTCGTGGGAACATATTGATTTCATCAAAACGTTCAATGAAAAATTATTGAAACGTCTTTTGTTTCAAAATGAAAAATCAGAAATAGAATGCTTCAAGTTTATTGCAAGGAAGCAGCCCTGTAATGTAATTCCGATATTTATGAAACAATTTTTTGGCATTTTTGTTCAGTGGGCAACTTTTTGAAATTCTGATTCTTTTTCCCCCCTGATTTGAGCCAAAGGGGAATTTTGGAATTTACTATGGCATGGAAATTTTGGATTTGAACCAGCTCTGTTCACACACTTCCCTATAATATTGTGAGGCATTTTTACTCCCCACGCTGTTTCATAGCTGATGGACACCGATTAAATAATTTGCAGTGTCAAGTATCAAACCCAAGTCTGTAGACCCCCAATCTAGTACTTTTAACACAAGACCATCCCTCCTCTCGACTGATTTGAACAGCTTGGAGTTGGCTGATCTGTGGTTTTTATCATTGAAGACCCTTTAAACTTTGTAAGAAAGCATAAGCATGTGGCCTGCCCTATCTTGGCATAGAGAGTGGCTACACGAGACACTGTCCTCCCTTGGCTGGAAGCTGTGCTCCATTTCAGGCTGGAGGATGGGTTAGAGGTCAACAATAGCTGTCTATAACCGTCTACAACCCTCCACAGGGTTCTTCCCACATATACAGGCATACTCGCTAGGAACCTGTAGAACAGGGCACTTACCAGCGGCTTAGATCGTGTTAAAGGAAAGCACCCTGTTGGGCAGGCCCAACAAGAGAGATTTACAAGGGTCATAAAATATCCTTCCATCCGGGTGGAGTTTGGGTGACAGTTACCCTTCCACCCAGATCATGTGCGTATATGTTACACGCACTTTTTTCTGGAGGTTTTTATAGGCTTGCGCATCATTTCCTAGCCCTGATCATATGACATGGATCAGGATTATAAACAATTATATACCCCTGCCACCTGGCAGGTACCTGTGTTCCCTGACTGCAGCTCTTTTTATTACAGAACCCCAGATTTACTGGATTTATCAAAGACACCACTACAAATAGTGACAGAATAAAATATATATAAGAAGCAAATTTAACATTACTCCCACTGTGAGGTTTTTATTATTATTATTATTATTATTATTTATTTATTTATTTATTTATTTATTATAATCCCTCACATTTCCAGAACGCAGAGTACTACAACATCAGATCCCACCTCTTCATGCATCAAGACACTATGGCTATGTCTACACTTGCAAGTTAGGTCGACTTAAAGAGGGTTAGGTCAACCTAACTTAGTCCCCGTCCAAACCATGCTTTCGTTAAGTCGACTTAATAAGACCTGCTGGGTATGTCGACCTAACCCTCTTTAGGTTGACCTAACACTCCTTTAGGTCGACCTAAGCCCAGTGTGGACATTTAAGTCCACTTTATTAAGTCGACCTAAGGGCAGTTAGGTTGACTTAACAAAGTGGACTAAATCCACGTCCATGGAAACCACTTTAAGTCGACTTAAAGTCGACCTTATTAAATCGACTTAACAAAGTCAACCAAACTTTTTCTAGTGTAGAAATAGCCAATGTGCCTAACTCTCTACTGGCATTAAACCCTATTAACTTCAGTGGAATTATGCCAGCAGAGATTTTCGCTGAGTATTCCCCACAACATAATAAGGCACAGGATAAGACGATATTGTGTTGCAAAATTTATGCTCCCCAGAATGCATCGTGCCACAGCATGGGATGCTGCAATATTCTAGAATATAAAATACCACAATACAATTTTTTTTCTTTAAAAAAAAAAGACATTCAGATACATAATGGAGTGGTTTATAGTGATAGTAAGTACTTATTTGTGTCAACACCAAAGAGCTTAACAAGTTCTGTCTTATATACAGTACTTTGAAGATGTAAATGACACTGGAATTGTCAAGCTTGGAAGGAGGACAATAGTAAGATATGTAGTGGGAAATGACGCTCAAATGATGGAGCAGACGTGTAGAGGAACGAGATGTAGGGAGGGTTGGTTGGCTGCAGCTGACTTTTCTTTGTATGTAAATATAAATATAACCTATTCCAAAATATTATTAATAAATTAGAAATTTTAGTAGAGCTGGGCCAATAATGGACTTTTTGGTTCCTTAGTAACTCTGAAGAAAACAATATTCATTTAAATATTCAAACAACATGTTTTGTTTTAGCTTCAATTTTGACCATTTTTCAATGGTTTGTTGTTGTTGTTGTTGTTTAATAGAATTAAGGGAAATTTTGAAATAAAATATTGTTTCAAACCCAAATGTTTGATTTAAAAAAAAAATCAAAACAGCCCCCACCTTTTAAAAAAACGTTTTTAGTTTTTTTTAAAACCAAAACCATTTGACAAAATTAGCATGACGTTCCCCAAAACTTTTAGGATCAAAAATCTGCCTATTTTTGTCATATTTATGCAAAAAAAATTCACCCCACTCTAATGATCATGCCAGTCTCCTGTTCTGGTAGCAGGACCTCTGTGATGTCCCCAGAACACAGCAGCTATTCATACTCAATGGCCTATCACGATTAAACGCCGTGCCCCACATGGGGTGGGGAAGGGTACACTTTACCAGGATCTGGAGGCAGCTAGACCACAACCCCCATTACTATGTGTGGGAGGGAGCCTGTGTTACAAGTTTGTACTGAATCCGAAAAATTACTCTTGGGCCCGGGTTAAACTGGGGTGATATTGTGGAGAGTCATTTTCCAAGAGTTAGGAAAGTCAATGAAGACCAAAGCAAACAATTTTAAAAGTGAGATTAGAGCTGGCCAGGGGTGCCAGTCTATTTAACCACAAGAAAGAGCAAAATAATAGAAAAACATAGACTAGAAAAAGACCCTAAGGTATACGGAGGCCAGGCTTGCAGCTAGGGGGGCAAATGGAAAGCCCTCTATTTAGGGTCACAGCAATAAAGAGAGCTCCCGCCTCACTTTCCCCTCAGTGTGCCGGGCCTCTCAAGCTGTTCACACTTGTCCAGTCAATAATTGAGACTGCCAAGAAAGGGGCCAGTTCATGGTAATCTAGGCCAGTGCTGGTCTAAGCCCATCAGCCAGCCCAGGGACAAGCTATCCGGTAGCAACAACTTTCAGTTGTTATTGACCTAGGCTAGAGTTAAACTCGAGAGGCAGAGCTCCATATTTCAGTACAAGTCCCTTGGACCCACGAGGACAGCCCCACCGACTAATAAAGACTCCCATCGAGAGTATATTTGGTTTGTCTCGTGTGACTGAGAGAATCTGAGTTATTATTTGACCAGGCCGTGAGTAATAACCAGACAAATGGCCCTGTGGATTTATAAATAAACATTTTAATAAATGATGGGGGAATTAAAGGAGCCCTCTTTCCTCCTCTCCACTCCCAATATTAATGTGCAAATGAGTGCAGACAGCATGAGCCAGAGCCTTGTGGCCCGTAAATACATTTCTTGCACTGTCCCACGTAAACACTGGAAAAACGAAGATCAAAAGGTCTCCCTGCGCAGAGCCGAGCAGTGTGATGAAATGAACATGTTGCTTTGTGGATGGGGTGGGATGCCTGAGAATAACAGACTGCCTGGAGACATAGGAACCTAAAGGATCTGGGGGGCCTCAAAGGGGGAAGAAATCCCCACTAGCAGCAGGAAAAATAAATAATTCCGTTATCTCTGATGAATTTCTGCCTTTGATCTAGTTTTTTTCTCCCTCTCACTGCCTTTCCGTCCCTCTTCCCCCACCCGACTCCCCCTCCGACACTTTTTTCATCCCCTCTTGCAGTTTGATTTATCCCATGGCCGGCTCTGAGAGTTTGACGTCCTCTGATGAATTGGTGGGGCTTGTCTGCTCCGAGCCCACTACTCCAGCGTCTGGAGGGACATCCCCAGCTTTTTTTCATTCTTCGAAAGCCAGGCATCCATCTCCCTGGCGTAACGCAATATATTTAATTCATACGTCGCTCTCTTCCTCATTCTGCACTAGGGAGATTGCTCTCTCACACACATGGTTCAACCTGCCCCATCCTAGGGTTACTTAGCTTAACCCTGACAGCTGCTAAATAATTGGGTGTTTCTCCCACAGCCAGAACCTACTTTCTGAGCCAGTAAAGGTCACGTGAGTGCCTCTGATATTTCCCTGTCCCATTGCCAAGAAGTTGGCCTTGGAGACAGACCAGCAGGGTTAAATGGAAGTGGCTGATCAAGTGGGTCCTCTCATATTGGTATGGGTGAGGGAAACAGCCTCCAAGGGATTTTAAACCAGTAACTTCAATGGAGGACAGTGAGAGAGAAAGCTTTCTCTTTGGAGGCCTTCAGAGAAGGGGAAATATGGGCTAATACCAAAATACATGACCAGCCTTTCTCTAAAGGGGCTCTTAGCTGGCCACACAAATGAGTATTATGTTCCTGGCCTAGATATTTCCTAGGATATGGCCAAGATTTTCAAAACTGTCTAGTTATTTAGGGACTCAGTTATTTGTTGTTCGCTCTGACATGCCTTAAAGGGGCTTGGTTTTTCAGAGGATGGTGCTTGGCCTTTTCTGAAAATCAGGGGCAAGACACTGTTTGCCTTTGCATATCCTTCCCAGCAAAGTCTGGAAAACTTGATGGCCAAAGCCTGAAATGTGACACCTCTTGGCTGGCTTCAGGCTGTGTAACAAACCAAAAACTTGGTCTATGTTCAATGAACCGAGGTCATTGAGGTTCCCAAACTGATATAACACACAATGCTCCCTCTCATGGCGCTCGGTGCTCTGAGGCGGGGGAGAATCTGGACCTGGAGTCTCAGTCAGCAGAAGAGTCTGGACTTTCAGGTACATTTGCATCAGTTTCTGTCTGTCACTATTCTACCATGATCCTGTGCAAGGCATCAGAAGAGGGACAGAACTGGGAACTGGGGGATTTAACACCATAAGCCTCAACTACCTGAGTCAGGTGTGGGTTCTGGCATGCTTAACTAGACATATTGTGGGAGCTCAGCTATGATTTTTCAGTGCACTTGAACCTGAAAATTCTTATGAGTCTGCTGGTGGGGACCATCCCAAGCAGCAAATGATACTTCAGGGCATAAGCCAGCTCTAATGAACGGGATCAGCTAGGACCTTTTCCTGTGCGCATGTTATTTCATAATTGCCTATTGGAGGTTTCTTGCATCTTCCTTCTGATGCCGCTGCCAGAGACAGAGACTGATAGATGAACCGGTGGTCTGGTACAGCTGGCATTGCTCATGTTCTGATAACTTGGAATCAACCACAGACCTTTGCAAGCTAAGTTGCTCACAACTTTAGTGATCACGCAGCTCACAGATGGGCCATTGGACCAGAGAAACTTCATGAAAAGTGGGAGTGGGTGGGTGAGGTCTTGAGGCCTGCATTGTGCAGGAGGTCAGACTAGATGATCGTACTGGTCCCTTATGAGTCTATGAAAAGAGATTGTGTCCGTTCTGATGCAGAAGCCTTCCTCTATTGTTGTAAGCATCTGATTCTGGGTGGTGCTGAGTACCAGCAATTCTAGCTGACTTCACAAGGAATTATGGGTACTCCGGCACTCTCTGGATCAGGCCCATTCACAGCACAGTTCCTTCTTTTCCCTGTATTTCATTTGTGTCTTTCTCGTTGATGGTTCTTGAATTTTTTTTATCCCCTGAAGAACTCACAGGAATGGCATACTTACCCTCTGGCTTCGTTGTCCCAGACTGAACTTTCCCATCTCCCAGACTGCACTGGGACAGATATCCTCAAGGAAGTGACTCTCAAAAATTCAATCTGTGCCGCCCATCATTTTATAATCTTGGAGTTGCTTATGCATTTAGACAGGGGAATATTTTGTTTCACATACTATTCGCTAATCCATCCCCGAACTCCCACCTCTTTTTTAGGTTGCTTTTTTTTTTCTGTGCAATGTTCCATAGTAAAATCATGTTTTACAAAGAAAAGTTATCAGAGTTTTACTCTTGTGGGTATAAACTGTTGAATGATAAAAGTGTACTGCATTCTTTCCTCACAAGAGATCATTAACACCATGAAATCCCATATTATGAGTATTTATTTATTTGTCTTAAACTAATGCCTTGGGGTCCTAAGTGAGAGTGGATTCTCACTGTGCTAGATGCTGTACAAACATATAGTGAGAGACCGTCCCTGCCCCAAAGAGCTTACAGTCTAAATATCACTGTATGGCCAGTCAAACCTGGAAGATATAACAGGCACAGAGAGGAAGAAGTGACTTGCCAAGGTCACAGAACAGGTCAGTGGCATAGGAATCAGATCTCCGGATTCAATCGATTGCCCTAGCCATTGGACGATGTTGCATCCCCTATGCCTACGGGAAAGAAGGCCTTGATAAGAAATGTACCAGTAGCTGTTGTGAGGTTTGATGGCTGGGACTGAAAGATGATGAATAATCTAGCTGACGTTTCTGGGTTGGGTTATCTAAACAATTTTAGTAATTCATTTTTTTCCCTACCTCAGTTCTTAGAGCAGGATGCTCATCTGTTCCTACGGTTTCTTTATAGTCACATACAAATTGTTATGCCAAATCAAAAAAGGGTACCTCTATTCTAGTATCCTGGTAACCAACACTACATGATTCAGAGGAAAGGTCCAGGGAACCTCCAAGTAGACAATTCAGAACAAACAAGTGAAATTTTCTTCCTAGAGATTGGTTTATGCCCTGAAGTATGAGAAGCAATATCCCCTGCTAATATAATGGTGGACGTCTCATGAGTCTTATAAATGTCTAATCCTCTTGAATCTTACTAAGCTCTTAGCTTTGGTGGTATCTAGCAGCAGTGAGTTCCACATGCTAATCAGGCATTATGCATAAAATTATTATTTTTTATTTATTTACCTTTAAAGGAAATAATACATTCAGATTGAAGTTTTCAATAGACCCTAAGAGGACTAAGCACTCTGCACTACCATTTAATTTCCCTGCCCAATTAGCAAAACAATATTATAAATTATCCTTTTATTAGTTTGCCACTCTGATTAGCCATTTATGATTTTGCAGAAATATGTTTCAATCATTACTTGCATTAAGATTTTTCAGTCAAGTCTCCATATATCCAGAATTGCATTTTTTAAGTGCTATCATTTATTTTTCCTGTGTTCTCTGTCTGTACTAACACTAATCAAAATATATTAGTACCAAAGAAAGAAAGAAAAGTGCCATGAGATATTTTATAATCATAAGAAAGACCCTATTTCATTCGTGATATTCTATAAATTGCGGATATCACAATATTAGGGTTCTGCCATAAGTCTACAATTTGGCATACATTCTGAGTATTCATTTAGTCCTGCCCTAATATTCAATATCTATAAAATTTAAAAGGGCAAGTGACTGGACTTGATTTCTATGGCAGTTGTGTTAAGATTTTTCTGCATTGTATTGTTCCAAAGGGGTAGCCCTGTTAGTCTAGTTCAGCAAAACAAACGAGTCCTTTTAAAAGTGCCATGAAACTCCTTGTTTGTTGTATTGTATTGGTCACTCTTTTAAAATATTAATATAATATAGTTGCAGCAAAATATCTGGTTATAAAAAAAAAAATAGCCGGCATAACATAATAGTTGAGTATTTATATCATTACAGCAATTTTTTATTAAATAAATAGGTCTAATCTGGCTTTTCCTAATTACGACTATTAATAAATGTCCATTATTATTTTTTCACAGTTTTCCATGGCTTGTTTACAATTCAGTCACAATTATTTGAAGATCATCCTGCGATTCAAGTAGGGCCTTAATCATAATTGGTAAGGACCTCAGTGTTTCGGTATGTGAGTTATAGAAAGGTGGCATTTCACAAAGAACAGTGTCTAGTAAAGAGAGCTTATCGTGAACCAGAATTTCTGTTCCATGGGAAATTTTCTGACATGTCAGGAAAAAAAATAGTTCTGGTTCAGGAAATTTTAAAATATCCAGCAAAACAGTCAGTTCAGGACCATTGAAATGTTTTATTTTTGATTTTATAAGGAATTCCAGGAGGTGTACATAGTAAGTATATAATATATTACAGTTCAGTTTCTAATATAATATAAAAGTCAAAATTTTATATTATGATAAAATGCAATAAAATAATTACAATAATATAAAAGTCAAAAAATCAAAATTGCACTACAAAAAGCAGAGTTCCAGAGGGGGAGCCGTGTTAGTCTGTGTACAGCAAAATCAACGAGAGTCCTGTGACACCTTAAAGACTAATAAATTTCTTGAGGCATAAGCTGTCATGGGTTCCAACCCACTTCATCAGATGCATCTGACGAAATGGGCTGGAGGCCACGAGAGCTTATTCCCGAAGAAATTTGTTAGACTTTAAGATACCACCGGACTCTCGTTGGTTTTACTAATAACATAACATCACAACACAAGGTGTCATGGTGATATCAACATAGCATAGTTAGACTTGGTAGTGTCTAGTGAAGACCCTTCTTACCCCAAGAACAAGAAAGAGGGAGAAACACAGGAATTCTTTGTTCATGATTGAAGCCCATTATGAGGGCAGCATTGGAATGGACCATGAGACCAAGTATTGATGGAGCTTCTTGGTGAACGTTGCCATCTGTTGAAGAAGCAAATCTAACAGAGGCCCAGGACTAAAATGTCACCTTTTTGCAGTAGTATTAAGCCAGGCAGGTCTTCAAAATTAGAGCTGAGCAAATAATTGATTTTTTTTTAATAAAAACCAATTTTTTAAAAGGTTAGGTTTGGACTAAAACTCCTTTGTTTTTAGCTTCACCGAACTTTTAAAAAGGAAAAGATTTTTTTCAGTTCAAACAAACAAAATGTTTCAAATGTTGATTTAAAATGATATTTTCTAAACAAAATGCCAATTCCAAATGGTTCTTCTAGCCTTGGTCTCTATTAAATGACATGCCATTTTTGAAAAGGTGGATTCAAAACAAAATGTGAGAATGGTTCATTTTGAAAATGTCAGAATAAAACATTACAAGATTTCCAGTTGTGTTTTCAGATTTTTACCTACCAAAACCTTTCTCCAAATTTGACCCAAATAATTTTGGTATATTTTTCAAAAAATTCACTGGAAAAAATGTATCCAGGTCAACTCAAAATAGCATGCTTGATCTACAGGGTTGTGATTTTCATCAGAGCTAAAAATAAAGCTTAAATTCCCCTTCGTCCGTGCTTAATTTGTATTGAAAGAAGTGCCGGGGCTCAAGAATTTTTTTTTCCTTCCATAACTTGATGCGGCGTGCCCAGAGATGCTGGGGCTATGAACAGCCAAGCTTTGACGTGCAAGCTCAGGCCTGGCACAAATTAAGCCCTGCCCTTCTTAATGTTAGGAGAAGGGAAAACTGTCAGAGGAACAGGATGGGGAATGGGGAAGCCCTGGTAGTCCAAGAGCCCAATCTAATGCCAGGAAGCCAAGGGAAAGGTTCCCGTAGATTTCAGTGGGCATTGGTGCTGACTCTTAATAACAGTGTAACCAGGTGACCTCCTAAATCAGAAGCGATCCTTCCAGTTTGGAGCGTGACCTGCACTAACAAGTAAAGAGCAAAGATGAGAAATGAGCAAACAAGGTTTCTCTCTGTCTCGAGGTGATGAGACTGAGGACACGTCCACACTTGGTAAAAGACCTGCAGCATGGCCTGGGTCAGCTGACTCCGGCTCATGATGCTCAGGCTGGGGGGCTAGGAAATAGACATAGGGGTTTGCATTGGGTCTGGGGGGACTGGAGCCATGAGGGGGAAGAGTCTCAGAGCCCAGTTCCAGTCCAAACTCAAACATCTACACTGCTAGGAGTGAGTTCTGGTGCCCTGGGTTTTATACTGGTACCCTGAATGGCCAGAACAGTATAATCCTGTGCCGATCCACTACTGACCTCTTGAAATCAGACCAGAGCCTTCGAGTTTAGGGTTTGATCACTTCTGCACAAAGCAGGGAAAGGGCAGAAATGAGAAACGAACAAACAATCTCTCTTTCTCTTCTGAGGCAATGAGACTAAAGGAACAGCTTTCAGACGGCCCACTGCCCATTTCTCTCAGTACCTGGGGGACACAGCAAAAACCAGTCCAAATCATGTTTCCCGTCTGGAATTACAGAGAGGACAAAAAGGGAAGAGAACTTTGAAAATTAAACCAAGTTAGGTGCCATTAAACGGTCCCTGCATAGAGCTGAAAGCTCTGAGGAAAGATTGCAGAGTTAAGGGGATGAAGTTTAAAAGTAAAGTACAGCTCAGTGTAAATATGGCCCCCTTTTGATCACAGAGGGTATTGCTGTCATATTACTGTAGGACCTATGGGAGATCACAATCCCCTTTGTGTTGTGAAAAACGTATGCGAAGGGACAGCCCCTGATCTGAAGAGCTTGCAATTAAAGTTGGGCCAAAATTTTCACGCAACACATTTTTTTAAAAAATGCAAATTTTGTAACACCGAAACATTTCTCAAAAATGTGTCGGTTTTGCCAAATTTTTCAGCCTTTAAAAAAATACTGCCAAATTGAAAGAACCAGCCTTGACCTTTTTAAAATGAAAAGCCTTTATTTTTCACTTTGAAATAACTTTTTGTTTCAATGGAAACACGTTATGCACTCAGTTATAGGTTGAGGGATGGGCCCATGGTTAAGGCCCTGGAGTTGGACACAGGAAATCTGGGGAGACTCACAGATCTGCCAGAGACTCTCTTGGTGACCTTGGACAGTCATGTAATCTCTTTGTTTTTCAGCTTCCCCTTTATAACCACACTTCCTTTCTGATTTTTGTCTATTTAGACTATAAGTTTTCAGCACAAGACCTGTCTTGCACTATGTGTTCATACAGGGCCTAGCACATTATTATTATATTATAATATTCATCATTAAACCTATAATTTCTTATAACCATTGATCATAATTATTATATTATTAATATTATTCTCTGACACTTTGCACTTACAGCTCTCGCAACACTTTATAAAGGAGGTCAAATATCATTATCTATTTAACACATACAGAAATGGGCACGGAGCAGTAAAGTGACTTGCCCAAGGACACCCAGAAGACCAGTGGCAGAGTTGGGAACAGAAGCCAGTTTTGGTGAGTCCCAGTCCCTTCTGCTATCTGCTAGGCCATGCTGGCTCCAGCTGGGGCCCTTAGATGCTATTGTAGTATATTATGCTAGTCAGCCTGGAATATTGTTACTTCTATGAACATATGATCAGTCTCTGACCCATTAGATAGCACTGTGAGCTTAATCAAGAATAACCCATTGCAAAACAGACTCCTTCCCTTCCTGGAACAATGCAGGGACGACTGTGATGCATGGGAGGATGTTCGGTGGGTGAGAGTTTCTGGAAAACAAGACCCGGTTGTAGCCTGCTGAGTGAGTTGTAGAAACAGCCCAGATAGGAACCTTCCCTGGGGTATGTTACAGAGACTGACCACAGCCAGCGGTTACGCCGCTTCCTTATCTTTCCCACAAACATCAGAGAACTGATCTTGCTCCTGAGGCCGGGACCTGACAGCCTTGTACATTAGCACTTTTTTAAAGTGATGTCCACTTTTGAAAGAGTACCTGTCCTGAGAGTGGTCACTTCATTTGACAAATGCCAGTGATGACAGCTGGACATAATTTTACAAACGCCAGCCTTCTGCTCACCCTCCCCCCCCCCCAGCTCCACCCCTGGAGAGAAGCTACGCAGAGAAGGAAAGGGTAGCACAAAGGGCTGTGTTCATATTCTCTTTATCAAGGAATTTAGCCCATAGTATCCCTCTCCCCAAACTCATGACAGCTGGCAAAGATAGTCATTCAGACCTTACACACACACGCTACACACAGGTATGGCATTCAGAACAGCTCACACAGCTACATGCTACACTCAATTAATAGTCAAAATTGCTCAGAAGCATGCAAACTCATGCACCTATACAAAGCAGTGTGCATACACTGATTCAAATCCATACTCTGACTTTCCCCTCTTGAATGGCTCAAATAAATGACAGTTCAGACTTTTTCTAGGTCAAAATACCCTTCCTGAGGGGCTGGGTAGAGTAATATAAAATAAGCCCTCACAACCCAAGATTTCTCATTCTCCTCCCTATCCAGAGAGAGTTAGAATTGCCTCTGGCTTGGCTCTGTCTGGTAGCGTCCTTCATGCTCCTTTTTTACTTGAGTCACCTGATTCCTCTCAGATGAGGCTCATCTTTTCTCCAGTCCACGGGGCCAGCCGCCTTGGTACAGAGGACCAACATATATAATATAGAGATAGAGGAGTCTTTGTTATTCCAAACTGGTTTGGGGATTGCCCTACTATACTTATTCTTTGAAAAAGAAATAGGAGATGAACAGGGGATCTCACAGCAGTTTGCAGTGAAAGCTGGTCAATTTTTTTCAAATTGAGGGGAGGAGGGTGATGTCCCCATTTCTTTTCCAGCCAGGTCTGTTTATAGTGTTCTCACAGTAAACTGCAGTTTTGTGACAGATTCATCTGAACCATTGCCCAGGACAGGATCCTAAGGGCATGAACAAAATGAGAGGCCAAGAAAGCCAGGAAAATTGGTAAGCACATAGTGGCTCATGCTTTGCATACACAACTGTGGGCTGAGTGAAAAGCAGTTAGTATGGAAGGTTTGTTAAAAAGAAGTTAGACAAAATATACATTAGAGGAGCTCCTCCCCGGGTCTAATTCAGTAGAGTTCAGTGGAGCTGCTGTATAGTGATATAGACCAGATGAGGGAATGGCCCACTCTACGAGAACCAAGTCAACGTCCCATCAGCTCGGTTGCAGACTGTGAGATTTTCAGAGATTGTCTCTTCTGTGTTTCTGCAGCTTCAAGCACAATAGGTCTCAGACCCTGACTGGAGCCTTTGATATCTACCTGAATATTAATATTATAATTTCTTATGATCGGTCATTCTACCCTATGAGCCCACTGCCCAAACTCACCCCCTTTACCTGAGATGGATATTTCACAGGCAGCAGAAACATCCTGACACCAACAGAAATCCCAGCCCAAGCCTTCTTCCACACAAGGCTGCTTCCAGAGCAATTCCTGACCCCATTAAATAAGGTCTGAATAGAGATCTGGGCTGGTTCTCTCATTATAAAAGGCGATTTTCACCTCTTTTACCTTCCCACCTCCTTATCAGTTGTTCCATGTTGTTTGAATCGAAACAGCTTCTTTGGTTTCCTGAAAAAATCTGAACTGACCTTGTGACTTACCCTTCTCTCCATTTATATATTCCCTTCCATACTGTGTTTTCCATTTCATGCATCTGACCAAGTGGGATTTTACTCACGAAAGCTCATGCAACAAATAAATTTGTTAGTCTTAAAAATGCCGCAAGACTCCTTGCTTATATAATCTCTCTGTCTCATATCTAGTTCTCTGTGCCCAGAGATCCATTCCCCCATATCTCCAGTGATCTGCCAATGTTACAAAGAGTCAGCAGAGATCAGTCAGCATTTATATGCAAGGTTCTAATATCTCCTAAATGGTCTGGGCCAATAGAAGACTGTTCCACTTTGCTGTAAACCAGCTCATCCCTACATTTTGTCTCATGCCCTTTTCCTTCCATTCTTTTTTGTGTCTAACCAGGCATACAAAAATCCTTCGCCAAATTCTTTCTCCATTATTATCCTCCAACTTTTCAATTCTTCACTCTTGTTTTCATCTGTTCTCCTGGCCGTCCATCCATCTGCCCACCTCCATAACAATCCATCTTTCACTCCTTCACTGACTCATCCCTCTCATCTAGCTACCATCTCATCCATACAGCTTTTAATGACTCCACTGAGATGCAAGTTATGATGTGAAACTTGGACAAATGTGGACATCCAGCACCACCTGAGCTGAGCCTGCAATTTCCTGGCTAATAAAAACACGAGCTTCCTTCAGGCCCAGGTCTCCGCCAGGTCACGCAGACCTGAATTTTGTTTTCCCCTCAATGATTCCACAACACCAGCTATGAGCTTGGATTTTATTGCTCCATATGTTGGAGAGACATGGAAAAATGAACAGGAGAGATCCCCTTTGAGAGGGAGCGAAAAGCCACCACGTTTACAGGGTGTTTCAAGTGATCTGAAGCAAAACAAAAGGTTCAGGCTGACGTGGTTGCAAATTTCAGGCACATTGTTTTAAATCAGGGAAAACAGACCAAAGGGCAGTTGTTAAGGGGCTAATCATTTCCTTTCCTTCTGGACACCCCCAAGCAAAACGTATTCAATTTTCCTTGAAATCAAATTTGTTTTATTTAGTTTTTAATTTAACAAATCAAAGGGCAGCATTGATGTGCCCGGGTAGAACGCTGCGCATTCCAACTCGGGGTCTTTACAAGGCAATAACCTGCTTTAAAGCAGAGCAGTGAGTCCATACAGCCCAGCTCACAGCTTGTCGGCGTGCTGACTTTTATAAGGCACAGTGGGGACTCGCAACAGACGTGCCTTTTATAAACCAGTCCATTAAACAACGCAACCTGATCTAAATGCGGGGGAGAGCAGGGGACCTGAGCTTTGTGAAACCTCACTGAGTCAGCACCTCTGCCTCCATAACAAACTCAGCAGCATCCTCCATATGGTCCAGGCACTGGGGAGGCTGTTCAGAGAGGCTAATGTATCTCTGCAGAGAAGGTTAAGAAAAATTGGGGTGGGATTTTCTAGAGTATTCTGCTCCCATGGAACTCCCTGGAGAGTTACAGTGTTGCCAGCTCCCGTGAGGCCTCCCAGTGGTGGAGGAAGGGTAGGTTTTTAAATCTCCAGCTCCTGGAATCATGTGATTATATAGGTCTCAGCTTTTCTAATGGACATTATGCTAGACCGGAGCATTGGAGACTTGCATTCTAGTCCCAGTTCTGCTACTAAACTGCTGGTTGACCTTGGGCAAGTCCCTTTATTTCTCTGTGCCTCCTATTTCTGAAAATAAGTGGGGGAATTCTTATTTTTAAAAGCTTTCATGGTTCCAGAGAAAAGTTTGAAAATGTGACCTCTATAGTCTCAAAAATCAGAAAACAAATAGAAAGAGCCTCCCAAATTATTATTTTCTTTTAAAAAATCATGATTTTTAGTGGGGGGCTGCTGCCTGATTTTGAACCTCTAGGCTTGGCAGTCCTGGGAAAATCCTGCCACTCTGATCAGTGTGATCTAGTCTCTTTCAGTCTCTGGGTGAAAACCCATGGTTTGCAACAGGGAGCTCCTTCTTGCTGGATGTTAGCACCTGTCACACTTGGATCTCCTCGGGCCTGACACTGTTCCACTGATATCTGGTGTATGAGCTTTGGCAAGTCTCTTCTCCCTATTTTCCTTTGATACTTTGTCTGCCTGGTTTAATTATAACATAAGCTTCTTGGAGCAGGGGTTATCTCTCATGGTGTATTTGTACAGCTCCTTGCACAACTGATCTCGGTTGCAATCGTCACATGCTACTGTCATAATAATAAACTAGCACTCATCGGAATGTACCCATAGGTACCCGCAGGCCGCCAGCCTCCCAGCTGATTTACGGGACTGTCTGGTGAACAGATTTCCAAGGTTGGCCACTCTGAATGAATAGATAAGAGCCTGTGAATTTCCAGCTTCCATCACTGGCCTGGTTAGAGAACGGCTTTGTTCACTGTCCTCAATGACAACTGCAGTGGGTCAAATTCATCCACATACCCTGGGGCCAGCCGGAAGCCTCTGTACCACTCAGCGTTTTCTTGGGAAGAGAGACCATGCATGGCCTGCCTCCTTGGAAGGAACTGCGCCTGAAAATACATGACTCCCCTGCTGGATAACAGGCTAGATGAGGAGCTGTGCAGTCTCAGACCTGAACCAAGGGCTAGCAGCCTAGAGGCAGAAAACAAGTGTCCTGTAGTTTCTTATCAGGCGATTCCATCGTGCTCTGCAGAGGGTCTGCACATGTCCGTACAAGGCATTTGCTAGAGACGTGCTTGGAAACCCTGATCCAAACCGGGATCCGACTTGGGACCTCTTTGAAGTCCCAAGCCAGATCCGAGTCCGGCCACAGAGCTACCCTCCACCAGGCAGAGGACTCACTGAGGCAGCTACTCCCACCTACGAATGTGGATCTCCACAATGCCCCCCAGCCACTTTTCTCCCAGGGCAGAAAAATGACAAGGGGGAGCAGGAGCCCCATTGGATGGGAAATGGTTACTACATTTCATTGTCCTGTCCTGTCCCTCACTTGCCTTGCCCTGCCGGTGGCCAAACACCCATCGTGGGAAAGGGAGCGGCAGGAATTAAACTTTTCTCTCTGCTTTTAGCAGCAGGCAGGCAAGCAGGGGTCTGTGTCAGAACAGCTAGCACGGGAAAGGCACACGCGAGCCAGGGCCCTGCTGAAAGGGCTGCGTGTGAAAGGCAGAGTCACGCACCAGCCTATTTCCCTTCAGAATCTATCAGCGCTCTCCCGAAGAAAGCAGCCATCAAAAGCACTTACTAAACCAGCTCCTGCCCGCTTTGGCACTGGCCCCCTCCAGTAGCTTCAAGGAAAGCTGCACCTCATCCAGTTTGCTGAGAGCAGGGCTCTGAGAGTTCACCTGGCTGACTGAGAGGCATCTGGCCATGGGTAAATTTCAGCTCGAAATCACACTAGAAAAAGCAAGCTTGGCATTTAATTCAACCTCTCCGTAGGGGTCCCCCATTGATGACACCAGAGCCCAGAGTGGATGGGCCAGATCCCCAGCTGGTGTAAACTAGAATAATTCCATTGATCTGAGCGAAGCTAGTCTGGTTTACACCAGTTGAGGATCTGGCCATAAACTGGACAGAGGCTCCTGTCTTTTCAAACAGAAGAAATCTGCTGCTTAATATTTTATTCAAATGTCAGTGTTCTTCCTCCAGGAACTTGGCCTCCTGGATGGTTTGGTTTCTGGTCTGGGTCTGGCCCTGCCTTCCCTGTATGTGGCTGAGGTCACAGAATAATATGTACGAGTTAAAAGCCCCAACAGAGCACTCTGCATCCATAGCTTTCCCAAAGGCCTGTCACCGTCTCCTCATTGGCCAGTTGGGGAAACCAAGACACAAAGAGGTTCAGCCACCCGTCCCCAGGCAGTGGTGAAGCCAGGAAGAGATGCCAGATCTCCTAGCTTAGTGCCCTTCCCAATAGCCAAAGCCTTTTCCCTGAAAGGTACTTTTCAGCAAGGGGTGGGAAATGGGCACAGAGGGGAAGCTCAGAAAAGCCTTGCTTTAAATACAGATTTGGGGTCACTGCACACCCAAGCACATCCCTTGTGCTTCCATGGCTCATTGCTGGTGTCCTGGGGTTTTCCAGCTTCAGTTTCTGGCGCTCCATAGGGGAATTATTCTCTTTATTTATTAGGTGTATTATGGTAGTGCCTAGGTTCCCCATTCATGTGTCAGGATCGTATTACTAGGGGATTCTTGCAGAAAAAAGTAACTTCAGAGAGGGATATGGGGAAAACGGTCCTCTCATTAAAGGAGGACACGTCTTCCCTCGTTCCCGGATGTTGGATGCAGAGTATGGAGTCAGCTCATCACATACTGATGGCAAACAGCCAGCCCAGGCTTCCAGCCCACTATCACTCACCTCTGCTGGTGTCCCGCTCGTCCCATTGGTGATGCTGTATCCAGGCGGTCGCCCTAGAGACAGCATAGAGGTAGCACATCTGTCTGGTGATACTCCATTGGCACCTTTACTGCGGCAGAACGTGGCAAGCGATAGGGCTCGGAGAAAAAGCCGGTGACCCCGGCTTGGGAAAACAGCCACACTTTGCTCGAAGGGTTCTGGTGACATCTTGTGGCAATGCTTTTCCTCACCAGTGGCACATGCAGCTCTGCTCGTCAAACACCAGCGGATCTGTAGCCATTTCCCTTCCTCTTTTCAGATCAGGCTGAGGTAGAAAAGACCCCGCAGGGTTACCCAGTTATCCCTCCTGTACTGCCCTTCCTCTGCCCGACAGATTGCTCTTTGCCCTCCGTTTTGCAAAGCTTTGTAACCTGCCTTGGTTGAGACCCGCACAGCAGAGAGACTTTCCCACTGCCCAGACTATTCTCTCACACGAGGAAGCCAGCGGGAGGCCTTCAGCCCTCAGAATAGGAGGTAGGTGCAAGTCAAGGGGTGCCTAGGCCTTATGGGGGGGTGTCTGTGTCCCACACTAAGCCCAGGCTCTGACTCGGGTGTAAGTCCAAGCCTGGCTCCATCCACATACAAATTCGTCTGATTCAGGTCGGTGAGCACTCAAGACCAGGGTCCCAGGGCTCTGTTAGGGGCTGGGTCAGAGCCACGTCTGGCAACTGTAAGCCCAGCTTTACAGTGCAGCGTGGGCTCTCAAGTGTGGGATCTGAAACACTGAGTCCACCCACGGATCTGGCTTTACGATGCACAGGGGTGAATTTCCCCATAACAGAACTCACCATTATTCCTTCACAATATTGACCGTCCATTTCCCCTTCCCTGCATTTCCCAAGTCCCTGTCCAGTGCACTATCCACTATGCCACATTGCGTCTAGATGATCCAGTTTGTCTTGGGGCCTCCAGCAACATCCTTCCCACTCCCCACTTCCCCTTATCTTGCCACCACTGAGCTGTCATATTCCTTGGTATTACTGCGTTTACCTCCAGCATTGACTGAGACCAACGTCTTGGTCAGCCCGGCCTCCACTAAGAGGTAGCTGAAATCATGCACCTGTTGGGATGACACTTGAACTGGATCTTCAGAGCCAGGAAAAGCCAAAGATTCAGCCAGTGTTTTGGAATGGGGAACCAGGAACATAATGATTGTCCATATGGCAGGAAGGACAAATGAATCCTCACTCTGGGACATCCCTCTTCCATCCGTCTTTTGATGAGCCTGCAACACTCCTTGCATGCAGCAGACATTTGGGATTGGCAATTGGAAGGTCCCACCCAGTATGTCCATGTCTCAATAGCTTCTAGATGTACCAGCTTCCAGAGCAGCTTTGCAAATCTTACTTTGTGGAACTAGGTGGCTTCTTTCACAACAGTAGATGGAGCTATATTGAAACAGGTTCTTTCACACTCAGTTCTGAGGCAAGGGGTTTCTTAACCTGCAGAGAGCATGCATGCTGTGTGCTGTCTGTATGGAGGCAATAAAGCACTCGAGCAGCAAAATGAGGTGTCTACTATGGAGAGGTACTGAAAGCTCTGGCAATAATGCACAGCAGGATGTAAACCAAAGGAAAGGGGAAGAGCAGGAGAGGCTCCAAAGAGGAAAGTGGAAAGAAAATATCTTTTCCTGGAGCATTCTTTGAACAAATGTAGACCCAAGCTGCATTCTTTCTGGCCAAAAGTTAGTGTCTTGATCCAGAAATCACATTGCACAATCTGTTGTCAACCTTTTGCAGGTCGCTCATGACACACTTGGTGGTGTTCACAACCCTACAGGACACACTAGCAAACCCCCAGCCCTCCACCGCCACACACTTACCGGTGAGTGGTGACACAGTAACGTGTCCCGACACAGTGGTTGAGAATCACTGGTCCCCTGTACGCAGATCTACTGTCTAACTTCTCACTGCAAAATCTGCAGCCATGGGTTGTTAAAATCCCACTGGGGATTTCGGGCTTTACATGGTGTATCTGCAACTCACTGGTTAGTGGACATTTCGTGTCCCTCTTGATACCCACTCCACAGGGGAGCGGAGTCTGTTCTAGATCCTCAGAAGAGCTGGGCCTGCAGTAAAAGTTGAGGCTAGTGTTGTTTTTTTTAATTCTCTGCGGGTCTCTGGTTCAATCCCACATTCCTCCCAGCCAAGACGGTGGTCATCACCCATCCACTGAATGCCTGTCTTAAAGAAAACTTCCCTTCCTAGAGGGCAAGCGGAATTTAAAGGTTCCCCACTCACGAAAGTGATTTAGGCACCTACTTCCCCATGAAATGAATGAGTTAGGTGCCTAAATACCCTTGAGTATCTGTTCCCAGACCTCTTAGTAGACTTCATCCCCATTGCCACTTTTGACCATGAAGAGGTTAACGTTACAGGCAGCCTCGGAGCCCTGTCACCCCCACCTGTTTGGAGTATCCTGCTGACAACAAACAGCAGGGGCTCCTTTTCTCGTCCCCTTTGACTTTGTTTGGGATCTGGCTCCTGTCCAGTCTCCAGCCATCGTCTGGGTGCCCATAGATTCCAAGGACACTCTTGACACAGCAGTGTTTGGGCCTGGGGATGGGGGTTGTCGGATCCTGACGCCCTGTTCCCCTCTCAAGCTGTGACACAAAACATTGCCGGCAGGGCTCCAGCCATTCAAAGAAAAGACGAAAACAAGGGCAAAAGAAGCTAAAGAAAAACACTCCTGTGGTGAGAGAGAGAGAGAGAGAGAGACCATGTCTGGAAAGAAGCCACAAGTGACCTGCAGGGATGGGCAATGTCTTTGCAGAAAGCACACAGCTTAGCCATCTCAATGGCTTCCCACTGTGAGGCTGCCTCGGTGCACGGTGACGCTGCTGAACAACAGGAAAGTCCAGTGAAACCTACAGTCATGCACCTGGCTAGCACTGCCCTGGCACCGCACAGCCATTTTATAGGGGGGCAGCGTGGTCCATGGTTAGAGCTGAGGACTGGGAGTCACACTGCTGGGTTCTCTACCTGGCCTTGGTCTAGTACAGGGGTCTCATAGACTCATAGACTTTAAGGTCAGAAGGGACCAGTACGATCATCTAGCCTGACCTCCTGCAAAATGCAGGCCTCAAGCCCTCACCCACCCACTCCAGCAATAGGCCACCAGCCTATGACTGAGTTATTTACCTCCTTAAATCATGGTTTAAGGACTTTAAGATACAGAGAATTCACCGGTAGGTGAACCATGCCCTGTGCTACAGAGGAAGGCGAAAAACCCCCAGAGACCAGGCCAATCAGCCCTGGGGGAAAATTCCTTCTCGACTCCAAATATGGAGATCAGTTAAACCCTGAGCACGTGGGCAAGTCTCAATAGCCAGTTATCCAAGAAACAATTCTCTGTAATAACTCAGAACCCACCCTATGTACTCTCCCCTCTTAGGCCACTTGTAAATCCACCACACGTAGCCAAATATCAGTCAATTTCCAAAATAGGCTAATCATACCATCCCCTCCATAAATTTATCAAGCTCAGATTTGAAAGCAGTTATGGTTTTTGCCCCCACAACTCCCCTTGGAAGGTTATTCCAGAACTTTACACCTCTAATGGTTAGAAACCTGCGTCTAATTTCAAGCCTAAATTTCTTGATGGACAGTTTATAACCATTTGTTCTGGTGTCCACATTGGTGCTGTACTCAAATAATTCCTCTCCCTCCCTGATGTTAATCCCTCTGATGTATTTATAGAGATCAATCATATCCCCCCTCAGCCTTCTTTTGGTTAGGCTAAACAAGCCAAGCTTCTTGAGTCTCCACTCATAGGGCAGGTTTTCCACTCCACAGACCATCCTTGTATCACTTCTCTGCACCTGTTCCATTTGAATTCATCCTTTTTAAACATGGGGGACCAGAACTGCACACAATATTCCAGATGGGGTCTCACCAGTGCTTTGTACAGCAGCACTAACACCTCCCTGTCTCTACTTGAAATACCTCTCCTGATACATCCTAGAACCGCATTAGCTTTTTTCACGGCCACATCACATTGGCGGCTCATAGTCATTCTATGGTCAACCATTACTCCCAGATCCTTCTCCTCCTCAGTCCATTCCAACTGATGCGTCCCCAACTTATAGGAAAAATACTTGTTGTTTGTTCCTAAATGCATGACCTTGCACTTCCCATTATTAAATTTCATCCTGTTCCTGATACTCCAACCTGATCTGCAACCTGAGGCTCCGGAGCTGCATGCGGCTCTTTGGTTGCCCCCTAGCAGCTCTGGGCTCTCACACCCCTGCTATTGGGGGACGCTACAGCAGGTGCCATGGTCCAGCACCCCCCACCAGGAAGCTGTACACACTGCAGCTCCCAAAACACTTGGTTACTAAAGGAATTTTTAAAAATGGCTCTTATCTTTTGGGTTGCTGGCCCCGGTCTAGTATTTAGAGCAGGGAACCAGGGATCAGGACTCCTAGGCTATGTCTACACTTGCTAAAATTAGTTTGAATTAGTTAGAAAAAGTTAGTTTGAACTAAGCAAATGCCATTCATGGCACTTGCTTAGTTCGAATTAGCGATCCCCATTCATATCAATGGCTGGTTAGTTCGAACTAAGAAATTAGTTCGAATTAACATGGCCACATTGGTTAATTTGAACTAGTTAATTTGAATTAACCCTTTAGTTCGAATACCCTATTGGTTAATTCGAATTTATTAGTTCGAATTAAGGAAGCCCTTAATCTGAACTAACTAAAGCCTCGTGTAGCCATGGCTTTAGTTAGTTTGAATTAAGCTTCCTTAATTCAAACTAACTTGCCAGTGTATACATAGCCCTAGATTCTCTTAATGGATCTGTCACTGACTCATTACCTGGGATGTTGAGCACAACCCTTAGTTTGTCTACGCCCCAGTAAAACACTCTGAGTGATATTCACACCCCACATAGGGCAGCGTAAGCTTTGTGTGTTTGGTGATCTGAGCTCTTCCTGTGCTTTGAGGGTGCAAAATATTTTGGTCTGAACCTCAAGCCTGTGCTCCATTAATTGCAGGTTCACACACCTATGTGGAGAACACCCTATTCCTTCCTGTCCCCATTCCACATATATACTGTCTGTTTAACCCCTTTCGTTCACCACACTCAGGCCAAGGAGAGGAAAGCTGGTCATTTTATGAAACCATGTGAAGGAGACACCTGCACTGGGGAGAAAAGTACGGTCAACAACACAAAAGTCTTCCTGTCAGAAGTCTGCCATAGCCTCTGTCTCAGATTTCATGTGTGATCTTGGGCAGGTTGTCATCTCTCTGGGCCTATCTGTAAAATAGGGATAATGGCACCACCCTCCAGAGGGATGTTGTAAGGATAGATACATTAAAGATTGTAAGGCATTCAGATGCTATAGTAATGTGTGCTATATAAGATAGATAGATAGATAGATAGATAGATAGATAGATAGATAGATCACAGGGTGGCTAGACTTTAAGGGGTGATGGGTCTCAACCCCACTTGTGAGATACTTAGCTCACCTCTGCAGGTGGGAAAAATGAAGACTGAGTCAAATGACCCATCTGTCATTGATAATCAGGCCTCTGGAATAAATAAGGAAGAGTGGAAGGGAAGATGAGGGTGAGAGGAGCCAGAGAATAGCAGATAGTGACCTGCAGGAGACCCAGGGTCTGTTCTTCAGAGAGGCAAGATGAGATGAAAGGCCAGGGAGTGGCTGTGGAGATAAAGAACAAGGAAGGTCTTCAGACAGAAGGGCCTAGGTGTAGCTGCGTTGTGGAGTAAAAGAGCCTGAGCAGGAGAGAGAGAAGAAAGGACTCTTGAGAAGGAAGCCATTGCTACATCCCTGAAGAGAAACTCAGGGGAAGATTGAGCCAGAGAGGAGAGATGCTCATGTGGGAGGGTCTGCGTAGAAGTCTTTATGTGTGGACTGTTATTATTCATGTAGCTGGTGGGCCAGCTGCTGCAGCAGGTTCAGAAGGGGAAACTGAGGCAGGGCTGATGCAGAACCACCCCTGGCCACATCTCTAGATAGTACCACACGTTCTCCCCTCGCTCTCACCCCACCAACTCCTTACTGGGGCAATGCCACCACTATGGACCAGAAGGGTACGGAGTCAGTGATGTCCACGTGTCCTTCAGCCTCAGTCCTACAGCTAGAAGTTAATTATGCTACTGATTTCAGTGGTAGTGAGCTCAGGCCCACGGGTTTGAAGTCCAAACCCGTCCCGTCCCCCGTCCCCCCGCTCCAGGGAAGGCATTTCAGGTGTGGCACAGATCCTGTGTTCGGCATCCCCTCTTTGTGCTTCAGTTTCTCTGTATCTTTCTTGTCCGGATGGCAAGCTACCTCGGGCAAGGTCTGTCTCCCAGAGTGTGTATGCACTGTGCACAGACCTATTTATATAGACTGTAAGGTCTTCAGGGCGGAGACTGTCTTTGTTCGGTATTTGTACAGCACCTAGCACAGTGGGCCCAGGTCTGTGACTGGGGTTCCTAGGTATTACCACAATAGAAATAATAAATCATAGTTTGGGACTTTAGGTGCTGGTGTGATATTAATAATAAGCAATCAGGGACTCGATGAGGTAATTAATGAGAGTAGAAGGATGGTGCATGGCATGGAAGCCTGGGTATTTCACTGTGAGGTAAGCCCTCATCGTGCCTGTGATGACTCCTTCTTCTGGCGGGCTGCAACAGCCAATGCATGAGTAAGGAGCAGGTCAGATGATCCCCAGAGACAGCTATTTAATCCCACAGGAAGAGCAGCTGCAAGCTAGTCTGCACAGCTGTCGCCTGGGAATTTTATCTGTGTCTTGTGGTCCTACAGACGGCTGAGATGCCCAGCCTGCTCTCCCCAGCTGGCTCTACCCTGGTATCTGCCTGCACCTGTCTGACACAGTTCTTCTGCTTTGGTGAGTCGTCCAGCAACCCATCCCGCCTGGCAGTAGCTGCCCTTCAAGCCCTTTCTTCTGCAGATTCCACCCCTTGCAAAACCCTGTCCATGCTCCTTTCATCCTTTCACCTTCCCCACCCCTGATCCACCCTCTTGTTCTTTCATCTCTTCTTTTCTTAGAGCTCTCATCAATGAACCAAGTGGCAGGAAGAACGCTGAGCCCTTGCAGCTCAGTTCACTTGTGGCTGCCTCTCCCTGAGTTGCAATGCTGATGAAGTCTTTCCCTGCAGGTGGCCGTGTTAGCGGTGGTTAATCAGTCGAGAAGACCTCTCGTTTCCTCTAGTGGCTCTAAAGGTTAACTTTACCCTGGCTTGTCCACCATTTTTCTGCTTGGGTGGGCAGGATGCATGGTAGAAGCGAGGGCTGGGATGGGGGAGAGAAAAGCTTTTATTTCCAAAAATAACCCTAGAACAAAATGAGGAGGTCAGGAGAGGAGCAGGGAAGAAAAAGTCTCTTCTCCCAAGGGCCAGTCCTGAAGTCTGATTCCTCCAAGTAGCCAGAAAGGGGAAACGTGGCTCTAATAAATGTTCTGCCCCCATGGATCAGGCTAAAGAAATGCTGCACGGTGTGTGCATTCTGTAGTTTTGACCCCTCACTATTTGCTGTGTGACTCCTCCTGTCCCTTTATCTAACCCTATTTAACTCTGTCATCCTTTAGCCAGTCAGCCCCCACAGCAGGGCTGGGACATTTCCTATGATAGCCAGAGTGTCGATTCTCTCTGCTGTCTCTGCGTTGGCCTGTTGCGCCACAAGTGAACTTCCCCCTGGCAAGGCGAATTCACTTACAAACTGCGCAAATGCTTGTCCCCCAGTTTCCATTAGGGCCCAGTCCTGTGTGGTCCTGGGTTTCTTCCACTCCGCAGCAGCTGTAGTTTCTCACGCACAATGTCGTTTCTAAAGTGCTTTGGTGTGAGGAGCTGTCTAACCGTAGCATATTATTCAGTGATGTGGAAAAAAGCAGGAAAGGGTGTTTGCTGGAGCGAGCCTTACGGAGGCCTCTTATCATGGCTGTGGGCAATATCCCAGGAAATACAGTAACATGCTCCACCATCCAAAGCCCGTCACTTTATCATGATGAACACGAGCCTCTCTGTCCACTCAGCTGGGGTCTGTCAAGGCTGGAGGCTCTCGCCGCACCAAGCGGCAGAAGGAAGTTCAGCGCTCGTGTAAAGAGGCTCTTTAGTGCTCGCCGTAAACTGGGATAGGATTAGTTAGAGGCGTCATTAGTTAGTGCTTGGCCACTGTACCTCAATGGCCACGGACAGGCACGCAAACGGCAGAAGCAGTCGGTGCGTCTACACTTGCAAATTAAGTCGACCTTAATTTACTCTGCTTCTACTCTACACTTTCCTTAAGTCAACTTAAGGGAAAGTTAAGTCGACTTTATAAAACCTCGTTTTAAGTCGACTTTTGGCTTAAGTTGACTTTAGAAAGTCGACTTAAGCCAGTGTAGACGTGGAGTAGCCCTAAGTCGACTCAAAGTTGACTTAGGGCTCTCTAGGACTCCCCCACTGCCCTCCCTGCCAGGGTGGCTGGCACAGGGAGAGCCTGGCATGCCCCCAACAGGGCAGGGCAGAGCCCTGCCCACCCTGCCCCTATGCCCTGCCAGGGTCCCTGTCCCCCTTTGCCCCATTGTACCCAGGTCCAATGGGGCAAAGGCTGAGCCCCCTGGTACTTGGCAAGGGTTGCCCCCCCTGCCACCGTGGACCAGTCCCAGGTCCACCTAGCCCCTACAAGTCGACCTAGGCGTCCAGTGTGGACGCTCTAGGTCGATTTTGTAGGGTCCCCTCAAAGTCGACTTAAAATTTAAGTGTAGACAAGCTAAGTTGACTTAAATTAACAAGTTTAGACATAGCCATTGTGTGCAAGACATGGAGAAGGGGTCACGCACTTCCAGCATCTGAGGACAGGGCTCTGGCCGTCGCTGCAGGCCTGGCTGGGGCTGTGTGGCATATCAGTTGCTCTTTGCCGTTGTGCCGTTTGAAGCTAGTGAGGCACTGGGGCTGCTTTCAGGGATCCAGCGCCTTTTGTTAGCCCCGGGGACGGAGCCGGTGCCCTGCTGGCACACACTGCCAAGATCTCATGTACCGGGAGGGCTGCAGAGCGGTTCCCACATGGAACAGCTTGTTCTCATTTCTCTCCTGGGAAGATCTGCTCTAATACTTAAACCACACTTCAAAGGGCACTAAAATCTCCCACGACTGTTGGAGAGAACCTCACCGCAGTATATAAATTGTCAGAGGTGTCCAGTGAGCAGGGCAGAGGCTGGCTTATAGGGCTGTAAACACAGAAGAGAGGAGGACCACTGAGGGATGCTGGGTAAGAGCAAAAACATGAACAACAAAAATCCATGCTCAGCTGCCCTGACTGACTGGCTCAGTGGGCATGTAGTCTTCCACGTAAGCAGTGGATGGCTCTATTGCTTATATCCTTGTTTTAAGTTAGACTGGACAATAAAGAATAAGGAACAGGCCTTCATTAGCACAGATGAGCTCAGAACTCTTGTCCCTCTCTCGCTGATGTGGTTCAACAGGCCCTACGCTGAGCTTGTAGATGCTAGCCTAAAGCTACTGAAATCAATGGGGCAGATTCTTGAACCTGACTCAGCCCCATTGCACCACACCAGCCATGGAAAGCCTCCCAGAGATTCCCCAGTGCCCAAAACACGGACAGGCAACTGCCCAGCAGTACCCAGCTGGCATAAAGCCCCTTTGAGATGACAGATGTTATGGAACCAAAAAAAACCAAACCTGAAATTGTGGAATTTATTTCAATATAGAAAATCCTCTTCCAGGCATGCTCCAGTCTTGACCAAGGCACATGATAAAGTGCTGATTAGATGAACAAAGTTGGACGGCTGGGCCTGCAAGGTGCTAGGAGCTGCCCACGTGGATATGTTTACAAGATCCGGCCCTAAATTTGAAAGACTTTGCATTGAAATACTAGAGCAGAATATAAAACATTTGAATTACAGCATAGCTCCTTTCTTACGGGCATGAGAGCAGACTCAGGAACCCTGAGCTTTATTATGGCCCCACTAGTAATGGGTGACCTCAAGTAAGTTACCTCTCTGCTATGTGCCTCAGTTTCCCTATGTGTAAAATGAGGTCAATGATGTCTTACCTCTTTTGTAAAGATCTTCTGCGCTCTACAGAAGAAAAGTACTACATAACAGTAAGGTGCTACTAACTTCCAACTTCTAAACACAATCCTTTAAAGAACATTGAATACTTTTGGAAGCTTTCAAAGGTAATTATGAAAGGTGAATGAGGAAGTGCATTTGTGTACATGATTGTGCTGATGCAATGTCATTTGCAATAAGGAGGAATTTTTGGTGGCTGTTTCTTCTGTGTGGGTTACCAAGGCATACTCTCTCCCCAAAATAACCACCACCACCATTGCTTTCAAAAGACTTTTTTAATTGATGCAAACATTTGAAAATAAACGCTGGAGTGGTGGAGGGCGGGGGATTAAACAAGAAACAGCTTCCTGAGTTATAAATCACAACCTGTCCCACACCTGTTCATCTGAGCTAACGGATATTACCTTGGCAAAATTTCTGCCATCATTTACTTAAGTCAGCTTTATGCTACAAAGTTTACTCAGCACAGCAAGGTTAGTCTAGGGTGTGAAAAACCACACCCTGACTTACAAAATAAAAGCTGTGTGTAGATGAAGCCATGCCAGCAAGAGAGAGCTTTTGTGTGTGTGTGTTGCCTATGTTGTTTGAGAATGTGGTGTAACAATACAACCAAAATAACTCCTTATTCCATTATAAGCTGCATCTGCACTAGGAGGTTCTGTTGGGCAAAGCCTTTCTAGTCTAGATTGGCCTTAGATGATCTCTGCCCCAAAGAACTTACAATCTTTCTGTTCTGTTTTTATAGCCCCTAGCACAAAGGGGTCCTGGTCTATGAATGCTGCTCTTAGGCATCAGCATAATCCAGATCCCAAATAATGGCTTTTCTGTGTCCACCCTGGATAAAGCCATTATTGCCAACATAAAATGTTTTGTTTTGTTTTTAAAGGGAGGGGGATTAATACATTTTGGGTATTTTGGCTTCTGAGCCTTTACGCTACACTTAGATCCCATCTCCAGCTTTTCTCCCCAACCTCGAGGGCTAGAAACATCCTTTTATGTACTTCAGTGAAAGTGGAGCTTCTTCTGACTCCCAAGCTGTTTGCCAGCTGGGACTGCAAGCACACAGCTTTGCTTACCAAAATGTCAACCTCTTTATTTAACATTGTAGAGACTTCAGGGCCAGGAGGGACCATTTGATCATCTGTTCTGACCTCCTGGAGAGCACAGCCCATTGACTTTTACCCACTTACTCCTCTATTGCATCCAATAACTTGCATTTGGCTTCAGCATATCTTCCTGTAAGGCATCCGGTCTCAATTTAAAGCCGTCAAGAGAAAGCAATCCTCTTTCTATCCACCTCCCTTGCTTGTTTGCTCCTGTGGCCAATTACACATACTGGATATTCTGCCATAGGTGCGTGCCTCCCAGAGACGACGTCTCCATCCCCAAAGCTTTTCCGTCCAAGGACCTGACCTTGCAAAAACCTACACCTGCTGAATGCTGCATATACAAGCAGTGTCACTGACCAGGGTTACTCTTATTTCTCTTTTGCGAAGGCAGGACTCTGAGTCACCTACCTCAATAAATCACCACGAATTAAGGTGCAGGTTCCAACACTTGGTAAGATTGGTTCCAAAGCGGAGCCATGTTAGTCTGTTGTAGAAAAACAACAGAGTCCTGTGGCACTTTTAAAGACTAACAGATTTATTTATCGCACGAGCTTTCGTGGGATCTTCAAAGCGTCTGACGAAGTGGGATTTTCTCCCACAAAAGCTCATGCCATAAATAAATCTGTTAGTCTTTAAAAGTACCATAGGACTCTGTTGTTTTTTTGATAAGACTGGGAAACCCTGTCCCACAGGCTCCATAATGAATCTACAGCATTCACAGGGTTATATAATTAATGCCAGTCAACGTGTTTTGATGGAAACTAGATCTTGTCCAAGAAACCTGATCTCATTCTGAGACTAAAAGGTTGGCTGATAAAGGTAATTGTGTAGATGTAATAGTCTTAGACTTTTGTAAGGTGTTTATTGTAGCGATTCTGGATGTTCAGATTAAATATAGCGCTGGACAATATCAATGAAGCACACTTTAAATGGATTAAGGACTGGCTCGTTGGAGTTGTCATATTTTGGGGTATTTGTGGTGGGACCTCCCGGGGTCCGTACTGTGCCTAACACTAGTAATATTTTCATCAATGATAGTGACAGAAATATCAAATCACTGTTGATTAACATTTGCAGGTGACACAAAGGTTGGGGAAGTGGTAAATATTGGGGGAGGGACAGTGATCTGGATTGCTTAGTAAACTGGTTCCATTCAAACAAAATATGGCTTAACACAGCCAATTGCAATCTTGAAAACCCAGGGACAAAGAATGCAGGCCACACCTACAAAAGGGGGGACTGCAACCGGGAACGTGGTGACTCCAAACAGGATCTAGGGGTCACAGAGGATAAGTAGCTCAACATGAATTCCCAGAGCGATGCCATGGCAAGAAGAGTTAGTGCAGTGCTTGGAAGTGAAGACAGGGGAGTAGGAGGTGAATTTACTTCTGTAATTGGCTTGAGGCAGACCAATAGTGGAATACTGTGTTGGGATCTGGCCTCCAGTTTTTCAACAGCCTTTTTAAAGTGTGGTCAAGGTGCAGAAAAGAGCCGCAAAAATGATTGGAGGGCTGGATGAAATGCCTTGCTGTGAAGGACTTAAAAAGGCCAATCTGTTTAGTTTTTCTAAAGAAGACTGGGAGGTAACTTGGTGGCGGTGTGTAAGAAATCATAGACTCTAAGGTCAGAAGGGACCGTTCTGATCAGCTAGGCAGACCTCCTGCAGAGCGCAGGCTACAGAACCTCACCCACCCACTTCTGTAACAGACACCTAACCTCTGGCTGAGTTACTGAAATCCTCAAATCATGGTTTAAAGACTTCAAGATACAGAGAATCTACCAGCAAGTGTCCCATGCCCCACGCTGCAAAGGAAGGACCTTCACATGGAGAAAATACTGGCTCCTTGAAGGCTCTTTAATGTAGAGGACAGCCAGCAGTTAAAGCCAGACAAATTCCCATTAGAAATAAGGCCCACAGTTTTATTAGTGAAAGTGGTCAACTTTTGGGATCAACTACCAAGGGAAGTGTTGGATTCACCAGCTCTTGGTATCTTCTGATCTGGACCAGACAATGCCTTTCTGGAAGTGATGCGTAGGTCAAACAAAGCTCAACAGAGAGGTAAGTCACTGGCTAAAATGTGATGATGGCCTGTCATAGTCAGGGGGTCAGATTAGGCAATCTAATAGTCCCTCACATTCCATGAATAAGCCTTACGTTCCATGAATCCTGCAATCCATAGGGTCTAATCTTTCAAGTAATGCAATAATCTAATCTAAACCCAGCTATTGGTCTGATGAGCCCACGGCTGCAGTATCTGCGTGCTACATTCTGAACAAATAAAATACCCCCTGCTCCATCGTCTGGTGTGTGCGCAGGCGGGTGAGTGTGTATGTGATATACTAGCTCCTAATCCGCTTACTGGAATGTGTAAACAAGTCTCAGCTCCCAGCTCTGTATTTGCTAATAAACCATCTGGCATTGCTTATTTTAATTGCACTGTGCTCCAATTGGCGGGGACGGGGGGCTCCCAAATGAGACGATGCCCTAAATTCTTCTGCACAACATTTGGCCAGGGATAATTGTTGCATTCAAATGGCAGGCCCGGCACGCCAGGGCCTTTGATTCCATTCCAGGGTAGGCAGGTGCTTTCAATATTCGCCATGTTAAACCTCTCTGATAGGGAAAGTGTTTGCAAGCTGCACGTTGGTGGGGCCGGGGGGAAAGATCCAAACTTCCCCCAGAATTGACAGAGTCCTTCCTGCAGCTGACAAGGCGCCTGGCCTGTCCTCTGGTGAGACAGAAAGGAGCAGTCACTCTGACACACCTACCGCTCTCTGACAGCGCCTTGGCTCCCCGGGGCGCGAAGGGGGCTCCCTGTGTCCTCGCCAAAGTCATGCTGAGCTGGTTCTGCATTGAGGCGCTCTGATCTCGGCCTGTGTCTTCCTCCCCCACTCACTCACTCACGCATGGGCTCTCCGGCCCCGTCAAAGTGTCAGCATTGACCCGTCCCCAGTGCTGCCTCGGAGCATTCCCCGCCCTGGCGTGTGTTGACAGGCTGTGCCAAGGCAATTCCCCACTCTCCTGTCTGTTTCGCTCCCATGTGCCCACACCTCCCTTTTCACTCTGATTCCTCTGTCTTGTGGAGGGTCCATTGTTTTTCCTTTCTCGCCCTCTTTTGATCTGCTTCTCCTTCCGTCTTCTCATGGCATCTCTCTTCCTCTCTGTCCTGCCCCCCACTCCTCGGCTGTATCTGCCCTTCTGTGGAGCCGTCAGAGAAGGAGAAGCAGAAGCAGAGCCTTTCTGGAGCTATGGCTACCTCGGGCATCCAGCTCCAAACACTGCAGCATTCTGGCTCTGGTGCTCTTAGGGGATCATACCATTGCTTTTTCAAATCAATAGACCCAATCCCTCAGTAGACTCTGGTAGGAAGAATCTCAGAGAGACCTTGTCTATTTTGCTATTTACTTCCCATAACCCCTCTCTCCCGCCATGCAGCCTGTGCACGGTCCCTGACACCTTCTAACGGCAACTCCCAGCCTCAGTCGCTGCAGCAGCCCATCTTTGGGATTAGCAGCCACCTTCATCTCCTGACTTTCCCAGCGCCTGCTGATAAATTCTGTCTCCCAAATCCCAGCCCTCTCAGGCAGCCGGGTGCAAGGAGGCAATCTTTGACCCTGCCGGGTAAAGAGTGCCTAACCCTTATCAGGCCTTCAAATGGCTCTTTTCTAAAAAGTGACAGTGATGCCTTGGTCAACAAAAATAAATAAATACATAAGTCCCGTGACCACCCCACCCCCGACAAGAGCACAGCAGGAAAGATCTCTCCCCTTCAAGCAACCAGCCTCTGTCCTTAGAGCCCTTGGTGTGATTGTTACACTGGTAGAACGGGCTGAGGTCACCAAACTGGGACATGAGAGACCCACTTCCTATTCCTGGCTCTGCCACTGACCTGCTGAGCGACCTTGAGCAAGTCCTGCTTTGTGCCTCAGTTTTCCCGCTCTGTAAAATGGAGATAAGGACACTGATGGCCTTTGGGCTCTACTGAAGAGAAATGTTGTTTGGGAGTTGTTAATGTGGCTCTAGATTTATTCTCATCCTGCATATGTCATCATGCGTTTCGGGCTGGGATTAACCTGTGCCTTAAAGGAAAGTTGATGTGTTTTTAAGACACTGTTATTTGGATTGCCGCAGTGCCTCAAAGCCCCGCCCAGAGACCAGAATCCCCTTGTGGCAAGCGCTGCACAAACCCAAAGAGTGCCCCTGACATCTTACACCCCAAGTACGAGATAAGGAGCAACAGCCTGACAGGCAGGGAAACAGAACCTACACCCCCTTGGTCCAGTCCAGTGTCTGGCCCACGCTGCTGTTGTAGGAAAAGGAGCAATCAGAGACAACCCAGTTCTCCCACAATTCCCTAGGAAAGAACCAAAGAACAGGTCTGCTCGCTGCAGCCCAAAGAATCATGGGATGTGCGGTGCACAGCACCTGTAAAGAACAAGCAGAGTAAGCTTTACAACGCGGCTACTCACACCCAGCGAGGCTGAGCAGAGCAGATGCCCTGAGTTAACAGTGCGGTGAAGTTAGACGCCTCTGTTCACATTCTGCCAGGCTCTGCTTCTGCTCCAGTGAGAGGTCAGCATGCCGGGACGGTGCCAATGCGAAGGAGATCGCTGGCTGGGAATCCCATTGTCCTCGCGTCTTCGCTTGTTACGGCTCAGTCAAGCCACTTCCCTCGGAAAGCAGCAAGGAGCTATCCCCAGAGTGTGTCAGTGGAGACGAGAGGGAAGGTGACATCAGACGGGTTCCAGGGCCGAGTGCAAACCCACACATCATGCACCCTTATAGGGATCTAAACCACATGGCTTAACAGGACTCACAATCTGTAGGGGAGGGAAGATGGTTGACTCGGATCTCCCCTTTTCTACAACCCAGTTGTCTCTTGAGGAGGTTAATTAGTCATGGCCACTTTCTCTTTTCCTCTGAGTTGTTTTTTATAGCCTTTTAACCTTCTCCTACTCTTTATGGGGGTGATAAAAGTGTGAAGACATCCATGACACACTGTACCCTCCCTCTGCCATCAACAGGCTGTCTGTGTAGGGGAGGCAGAGCCGGCCGTTGCAATGTTTCTTTGTGGCTAGGCTCTGCCTCCTGTTTCTTTCCTTCTGCTACCAGGTTTATTGCCAAGATGGGATTAACTGCAGAGGGCTGGCCAGGTCAGGAGGGTGGGAATTTGACTGGCTGATTGCAAAGGCCTCTGTTAATTTAAAAGCGAGTGATCGCCCGAAGCCCTGGCAGCTGCCTGTTGTGAACATGGGAGGAGGGCATCCATCTCTGCTTTTGAGAAGTATTTCTGCTAGGGCAGGGAGGGCCTGAATGCAGGCTATCAGCTGACAATGCCCTGGGAAAGTGCCCTCTGCAGGCCATGCATCCTGTAGCTGGGGTCAGGGTCCTGGGTAGGCTGGATGGCGAATGCTCTAGCATCTCAACTGATCTGGGACCTGAAGGCCAGCACCTGGCTCCCTGGCTTTCTTATGCAAGCTGGATTAACCCTCCTGCAGGCCCTGGGTTGACTCTCCCGTTGGGGGGAGCCCTTCACTGCTGCCCCCCAACCGCCTGCACCCAGCTGGGGCAGACACCCAACTCAGGACCAGTAGGTCGCTGCTCTACACCCCACTGGGGCACGCTGGGCTGACAGCTACTCCATCCACACCTGTGGGTGAGCCGGGGCAGTCACCGGCCAGTCTGCAGCCAGGGAACACAGGGCAAGAGCTGGGGAGATTAAGGCTGGCACTTGGTGCCGGGACTGACCGGCACTGTTGGTCAGTATCGTGATGCGAGCCAATGCAGTGGTGCTGAGTCTGAGTCGGGGATTAGGACTTGGGCCGGCCTGGGGGCAGGCAGACTGGCCAGCCTGGGGGTGAGGCGGGCCAGCAGCGCCATGGCTGGGAAGTGCTGCGTGGGGCCAGAAGTGCTCCAGACCTGGGGCAGACAGGCCAGCCGGACTGGGCTGGAGTTGGATTTATTTTTGTGGGGCTGTAGGGCTCCCCTTAGTCTGGGGCCCTGGGCCGCAGCCCCTAAAGCCCCTGCCTTAATCCAGCCCTGCTCCTGTGTGCCATGACCGCCTGGGGGACAGCTAAAGGAGCTATCATTTATTGGGGGGCAGGGAGGGAGCTGAGGAGGAATGTGTATAATACATGATGTCCTGAGCACAGCGCTCCCAGGTTAGGGGCAGGCTTAGCAATGTTTGATTTATTGTTTTTAACTAAGGTAGATGGATAATATCAATGTTTGTTTTCAGCATTTTAATATTTTTTTTTGCTGATGTTAAATTTTGCCAGTTGAGCAAAATTAAAGATTTTAAGATTTTCCTCCTATTTTTTATCAATTTTAAATTTCATAGTCATGGAAAATTTGGGGAGAGGGAGTCGGGCAACTATCCTTTAATGACAATTGATGGTGAGATTGAAAACGATACAGCTTTGTAACTATTAAAACACGACGTGCCAGCGTCCCAGGGCAAAAGAGAGAAATTCAATATCCTTACAGCAAACTCCCGAGCCTCATTTTTCTTTTCTTACTTTGCCTGTTGGTAAGTTTTGCTTATTACCAATGGCAATGTTTTTGCATCAGTTTGTGCATGTATCGGGAAATTTACATTTACCGTGAATGTGGTTTGGAAGGATTAGATGATGTGATATCTGTGCCCTTTGCCACCAGAATATTTCTCCACTGCTAACCCTCATGCTGTTTGCTTCCTTGGCATCAGATGCTTTGTTCTTTCTAGAAAATTTTGAAAGGGAAAGAAGAATGTTTACCACAATGGATCCTCAGAAGGAAAAGGAGTGGAACATTGTGATCAGATGTATGCAAGGAGTGCTTTTTTGTTGTTTAAAAAGGTGCCGGTACTCAGTGCCCCTGAATATCATCACAAAAAAAGCCCTGGATGCAAGTCTCTGCAAGCATAAAATGCTGCAGATAGGCTTCCGTCCTTTATGAGTCCTACTCTATGCACTCCCAGTGTTTGGCCATCCTTTCTGGGTGACTCAACGGCTCTCTGGCTGGCATCCAAGGACTGTGGGGTCAGCCTCTTCAAACAGTTTCTTACCCGCCTCTCAAAAATGTTGGTTCTTCCGCGCTGCCTTATTGGCTGCTGGGCCTCTCACTCCAACAGTGGGGAGGTGATATGGTGACGGGTCACAAACAGGGATCTTCGCTAACACCCCTGTGTTTGGAAGAGTCAGATACGCAGCCCCCGGCTTGGGAACAGAGGACAGGTTGTGGGGTGGAGTGAGGGCCCATGGATTTGTAGAAGACAGGGTGCTCCTACCTGCGGAGGAGAGAATCCAAGGCTGGAATAGCTGGCGTGCTGGGAGGCAGGAGGGGGAGACATGGGCAGGGAGAGTCTAGGCTGGGTAACAGGGTCCTGCAGCCAGGACGAAGGAAGTGGTGGAAACACACACAGGCCAGCAAGGAGTGGATACGGCCCCCTATACTCCCTTAGCTGGGCAGACAGAAAGGACCAGCTGGTATATTTCTTCTCTCTGTAATTGCACCAATCGTGGAACAGTACAGGGGCATCTCTCCTCCCCCCTTCTTGGGGGGCAGAAATTGCTCCCCTGGAGTCTTGATTGGCCGCAGACTAGGCTGCTTGGGTGGGTTGGTAATCTCCCCCCCCCCCTCCCACCCACCCCCCCCCATGAATACAGATGAGGTTTTGCCAAGTCCCGGCTGTCACGGAGTTCCCACCTTTGATCAGGAGTCGGCATTCCTGAAGCGCTGAGTCGCCCACATGTTCGACTGATCAAAGGCAGCTGCTGCGGGGACCCTCCTCAAGCCCATTTACACGTACAACACACAGAGAAGCAAGCCGAGGGCAGAAGAGGGTGATGGATGGTACAGCATTGGGAAGATTGAATGGGGGACACCATCAGGTGCCTTCCCTTCTCCTGACCCACCTCACACAGAAAAATGGTGGGTCCCTCCCAACCACGGCCACCAGTGTGGCTCATTCTGGGATCTTCATTGAACGTGGAGCTAGTGAAAGAGGTTTTGCAGCCTTAAGAAGCGAGATCAGGGCAGTGGAGGAAGGATGGGCAGTGGTTAGCGCGCTGGTCTACAGCTTAGGTGACCTGGGTTCTCTTCCTTGCTCTATCGCAGGATCTGTGCGTGAGCTTGGGAAAATCAATTAACCCCTCTCTGCCTCACTTGACCTTCTGTAAAATGGGGATAACATCCTGGCTTTGCCTCATATCCTGTCATGAGGAAGATTGTGAGGTGTTCATATACTATGGATATAAATACCTGAGAGAGGTGCAATCATAGCTCAGGGCAAGCCTCCCATCCCTGCACATTCCCTGCGTCTTGGAGGAGCCACGTAGGAGGTTAAGACAGGAAAGGTCTGTTTTATCCAGGTTAAATATCCTGCTCTGATATTGAGCACCCTGTCTCCCTGTCCCTTCAATCCTGGGTGTCCCTGGGGAATGTCAATTGCTTAGACAGATAGGTAGACACGTCTGTGCACCAGGAAGTGAAGGAGGACTCATCAGCTCATTTCCCAGAGGCTGATAAGTCATCAGATAATGATTTCTGGATCCTTAGGAGCAGAGGACTTGCCTGAGTGGATCAGACGTCACCGCCAGTAGCAAGGCCAGATGCTTCAGAGAAAGGCGCAACAGACCCCCTGTAGACAGTGATGGATTAACCTGCCTCCAAGGAAAGCTGCTTCTTAACCCCTGTCAGTTCCAGTTTGGGTTATGCCCATCACAATTATTAGTCGTGTTATTCTTGCGGTAGCACAGGTGGGTTTATGTCCTTTCCTAAACTCTCGTTCATTTCTTTCATCTGGACAACACACACTCTGGAATTTTTCTCATTTCCCATAGAAATTTCCCATCCCTTTCTGAAGCCTTTTGAGGTTTTCTTCTCACCTTGTGGCACTGAGTTCCACCGGTTAGTTCAAAGAAGTGACTTAGTAGAGACGGGGGTGGGGGAAGCTCCACATCCTAACTGCCCCCAACTATTTACTACTGTTGTTTATTGTGCTTTTTTCATAATATTAGGGTAGTGTCCCATGACTCTGCTGAGGACCCCATTTGTACCAGGTGCTATACAGCAAAGAGGCTGAGAACGGTGGCCTGAAAGGGTCTACATATGGAAGACACAAAGGCTATGTCTACACTAGAAAAGTTAAGTCAACTTTATTAAATCGACTTAATAAGGTCGACTTTAAGTCGACTTAAAGTCGACCTTATTATGTCAATTTAACAAAAGTCGATCAAACTTTTCTAGTGTAGACATAGCCCCTTTTTGACCTTATTAAGTCGACTTAACACTTTAAATTGACTTAATAAGGTCGATTTAGGTGCTAATCCCCATCCACACTGGCTTTGTCAATTTAAGGAGTCGACTTAAGCCTTAAATTGACCTAAAACGAGGTGTTATTAAGTCAACTTAAGGAACAGCTTAAGTCGACTTAATAAAAGCCCAGTGTGGACAGGGAGTAAGTTAGGTTGACTTGAGCCTCCTTAAGTAGACCTAACTTCTAAGTGTAGACGCACCCAAAGACACAAAGAGCAGCTCTGGGAATACGCCACACAAGCATTTCCGTTTGCTGCCATTTCCCAGAATATTCCTCCCGCGAAGAGGGTGTTTGTATCCAACAGGATAAAAGTCACATTCCTCCCGGGGAGAACAGCGTGGCCAGCATTACTGCCCTCAGTAACACGGCAGCAAGCAAACCTCACAGCCACCCGCCCATCATCCTTCGGCCCTGCTTATCAGGCGCATCTGTGTGAGCAAAATCAGTCGCTCGTTTAGATGCTCGGTGCCAGAAAACCAGTTCCGGCAGAGGCCACATTGTGTGGAAAGGAGGAGAAGGAACTAGGATACAGATCCCCATGCATTCACGCAGCCCCTTCCTGTGCAAAGAGGAGCTAGTCTCTGCCACGGTAGCAGGTCTTGCTTGTGTACGCAGGGGCAAGAATTAACCACAGTCAGCAGGGCATCAGGCACAGAACTCGCACATTAACTCATCCACTAAGGGAAGTGCTGTCCACTCCCAGATACAATGCACGAGTATATGCAGGGAGGTCTGGATGACACTGACTCTGCTCACTCGGCCTGGGCAATTAACCCGTTCTGGGTCTGCTCTCAGCATCTTATGAAGTGCTCTCCTGGTTGTGGGTCCCTGAGGGACAGAAAGAGACAACAATTAAACACTAGTATTACCTCCCTATTGATGCAGCTAACACATCTCCAGGCCCAGCAGCCAGTGGGACCAATCCACCGGCATGGAGCTGCTCGGAGCTCTAGCCATCTACTTGTGCCATGAGATCTCCTGGCAAGAACCATTTTGGGGGCTCAGAGGGGCACTCTCCGAAGCCTCCTCTGGAGTCTTACCTTCCCTCTTTACCTTCACCAGTGTCCAGCTACAGACATATTGCTCCTGATCAGACAAGCATGAAGGTCTCCCTGGGGGCTGCATCTGCCCTTCCAGTTGTGAACTGGCCATCGCAAGCATGGGAAACCCTGAGCAAAGTTCTACACAGAGGAAGGACAAATTGTCTCACTGAGGGAGTTGCAGTCCCTCCTACCACTAGGATCACGGCCGAGTGGGTAGGCGTTAAGAGCGTGAGTCAAAAGCCCATGGAAGAGTCTTTTCACTGATGTCAACTGGCTTTGAATCAGATGGCAACTTCACTCTGTGCCTCCATCGCATCCATCAGGGCTGCAGTACCTCTTAGCACAACTCTGCCCGTCTTATTAAAGGTTGATTTTTCCTTCTTTCACCCTGACTGCTGTGGACCAAATCAGAAAGCATACATCCTTCATTCTCCCCGGGTGTTAACCTCCGGGGGGCGGGGGAGAAACACAGACCCGCCACTGCAAAACATCACCAAGACTCTCAGGCCACCCTACCTGCATGTGGTTTTGAAAATTCAGCTGCTTGGCTGCAGGCAGCTCATAATATTATTAAAAAGCAAGGTGACCCCCGCTCTTTTGTGCTGTGCCATTCCATGTCCAGTTCCTCCGACGAGCAGGCCGCCTAATTCTTTGTGACAGTTTGAGTTGAAGTTACAGCAGGACCATCTTTTAACAGCCCTCTTTCCCCTCTCCTGTTGGAAGCTCTATTCAGTGTCACCATCCACCCCACCCCCCCCCTGCTTCTTGATGGCCGTGACAGGGAAGGTCCAGGGAGTCAAGAAAGGAGGAGAATAATAGCCAGAGCCACGGCCGGCCAGTCCGTTAGTAGCCCCGAATGCGCTGAGTTGATGAGAACCATCACGGAGATGATGGGGGTTGGGGAAGCAGACAAGCAAAGACACAGATGCTTGTGCACTTTCGGGGAGTCCCAAGGGGGGCTCAGTGGAGACTATTTAAAGGACCGTAAGAGAACAGACCCGCTAAAAACACACCACATACAGAGTGAAGTCTCTCTAGTAAAGGCCTGCTGCAAAACCCATCTGTTTAACCCCTTCCTAGATGCTAGATTTGATCACAGGTGCAGAGTTTATTGCACCTCCACTCCTGGGCCTGTATTCATGGTGCAAACTGCGCATTTCCAGGATCCACTTGAGTGTGTCCAGCAACAGGGAAAGGTTATGGAACAGACTCTCAGAGTGACAGAGGGCCAGACTTTCAAGTGCTTGGTATCCGTGCCTGGAGCCTGACTTTCACACGGGCTCAGCTCCTTGGTTCTCTCACTTATTTAAGGAGCTGAGCCCTTTGGAACGTGTGGCCACAACGGACGTCTGTGGGGTAGAACCCGGCTGATCCTTCGGTGGTGTGAAATCTCATCCCAGCTCTGTCACTGGTGCCCTGCAGGCTCTGAAGGAAGTCACTGCCCCTCACGCACCTCAGTTTCCCCAACTCTAAAATGGGGAAAGGAGTGATCCTCACCCAGACGCGCTGAGATCCCGGAAAGGCCATGAGCTTGGCAGGGCAGGGTATCGGAGTGTGGACCCCCCATTGTTGGGCTGGGGGGCTCTTTGGTGGCTTCTGATGCACCATGGAACCTCCCGCTGACAGGTTAGCACCCCCCCTTTCAATGTCCATTGGCAGTAATGGAGCAGCCCTGATTTACATCACTTGAGAATGTGGTTTCCTCGGCTTTTTCAGCCAACTCTGTGTCCCTTCAGGGGTGCAGCCGGGCGAACCCACTCAGGTGTGCCTCCTCCTGCCGCCAGCACGCCCTCCCCACTCTGGCCTGCCCCTGAACATGCCCTGCACAGGGTGTGCACATCCCCATCCTGTGCCTGGTGGGGGCCTTTGCTACGCTGGGGGGATTGCCCAGAGGGGAAGATTTCCTCCCCACACTGGCCCTGAAGGGGTTAATGGAGGCCAGCTGAGCCAATTAAAGGATTAACCTGAAGACAGAGAGGAAGCCCCTAATTAAGGGAAGCTCAAGTAAAGACAGAAAGGGGCTGAAAGGGTGGGAGAAGGAGGGATGTTTAGGCTGGCAAACCTGGGCAGCCAGCCAGGCCAGGGCTCAAGGAAAGGCAGTGAGGGATTCCCAGGTATGCAGCTGGCAGTTCACCTCTCCCAGCTCACACAACCTTCCTCATCTCTCAGCACTTACAGGGATGCAAATTACCAGCAACTTTTCTCCATTTGCAACTCCCCAGGGGATGTACAGGGAGGTGGAGCCAGCCTGGTCTGACCCCCTGCCTCTTAGGAAAAGTACCATGGGATTTTTAACATCTGCAGAGGGCAGGGCCTTTGTTTTATCTCTCTCCCAAAAGGCTACAATGGCCCCCATGGTACATCCACACTGGAGCCTTAGGTCGATTTAAGGACGGTTAAGTCGACCTACAGACGACTGCATCCACATTGGGCTCTTATTAAGTCGACTTAAGAGCTTCCTTAAGTCCATTTAATAACACCACCTCTGAAGATCGAATTAACGCTTAAGTCAATCTTAATAAATCGACTTAAGCCAGTGTGGACAGGGAGTGCCCTTAAGTCAACCTAATTGGCTTCCAGACCCCACGTGTAATGTGAGACAGCTACCCACAATGCACCACTCCTCCGTCAACCTAGCTGTGTGGACGCTGGCAGTCGACTGGAGTTTTCAGTGTGAACTCTCTAAGTCGACTTAACAGAGCCTCCAGGGTAGACATAACGATGACAACCCTTTAAAAATAATGAGTGGGCTCAAAAGTCATGATCTTTTTCTTTAATTTGCTTTCTGAAGCTTGATTCCCTTTAGGTCGTATTGTCAAAGCCTTTCTCTACAACCGTGAGGGCTAGAAGCTAACTTTTTAAAATGAAAATATAGAATCCCAGGACTCCGGGAGCTGGAGCTTTAAGAAAGCCAACAAACATGTGCTAATCGCCACTGTTGGATCTATCCTCCATGAGCTTATCTAATTATATTCTTAACCCCGTTATAACTTTGGGCCTTCACAACATCCCCAGTTAACTGTGCCTTTTGTGTGAAGAAACACTTCTTCATCTTTGTTTTAAACCTGCTGCCTATTGATTTCTAGTTCTTGTGTTCTGTGAAGGAGTAAATAACATTTCCTTGTTCACTTTCACCGCACCTGTCAAGGTTTTATAGGCCTCTATCATAGTCCCTAAACTGCCTCTTTTCTAAGATGAACAGTCCCAGCCTTTTTAATCTCTCCTCCTCTGGAAGCTGTTCCACACTCCTAATCCTTTTTGCAGCCCTTCTCTGTAACTTTTCCCCTTATAATATATATTTTTGAAATGGGGGAACCAGAACTGGACCCATTTTCAAGGTGCAGCTGTACCGTGGGTTTATCTAGTAGCATTAGGATATTTTATGTCTTATCTCTTTCCCAAGAGTGTCAAACATTGTTTGCTTTTATTTTTAAATTGCCAGCTTGAGCGGAGGTTTTCAGAGAACTGTCCACTATGATTCCGCGCTCTCTTTCTTGAGGGGGTAACAGTTCATTTAGACCCCATTCATGTGAATAGTTAAGATGCTATTTTGCTATGCACATAACTTCGCATTTATCAACAGTGAATTTCCTTTGTCATTTTACTGCCCTGTCAGTCAGCGTTAGGAGATCTCAGATAGTGGGGTGTCAGCTGTAACTTGCATCTACTGTGGGAGCTCTGGATCCCTCCTGCGCCACCTAACGAGCACCACATCTGTGTTATCAAAGTTCTATTCCTCACTCATTCAATAGTGTGGTCTTCAACGAACCCTCAAAATCCTCATTATTACATGATGTCAGCCATGGCGGTACAGCTTAAGGGCCAGCTCATCAGGTCACGTAAATCCGTGTCGCTCCGCTTCATTGTGACTCCATAGCCGATGCCAATTTCCACCCTCCGTCAGCTTCGAGGCCATGGAATTACTGTCTCAGATCCAGGTGCATTTCTGATTCCATCCCTGTCCGTGGGAGCCCATCTGGTCGCTAGGCTGCGCTCTCATCCACAGAGGGATGGCTGTCCTGGGCTGCCGGGGACCCATAGTCTTTCTTGCTACATGGGGAGCTGAACTCCACCTGATGTCTGCAAACACCCCTCTGCAGCCGGAGAGGACAGGAGGAGGCAAGGACATGGTCCGGGTGTGCCAATGTCTGTGTAATGCTCTGCCAGGGCCAGGGAGGGCAGGGGAAAGGAAGAGAGTGAGAGACGGAGGCTCTTGTTGAAGTCGGGGGAGCCTGGGTGGCTGGCACTGTGTTGCCCCCCAGATATTGCAAACTGGCGAGGCCAATACAATTACTGGAGCCTGCTTGATAGGCCCTGAGACTTCCTTGCCCACGCTGCCAGCCAGGCAGGGCCTACTTGACCATATAAGTGACCTAGGTGGTCACCTAGGGCACCAGCTTTCAAGGGGCACCAAATTAGATGAAAGGGAATTTTTTCTCTATTTAAAAGAATTATTAATATGTTATCTCTTATAAATGAAAGTATCGCCCTCTGACGGGGCCACCAGTCAGTTTGCCTAGGGCACCGAAAACCCTTGGCCCAGCCCTGCACCCAGCCCTCAACCAAAGGGAATTTAAGGAGCACAGAGGCAGGCCAGAATGGGAATCGCTCACCTTGGCATCCAGGACAGCTGCCTTCCCTGTGTTTGCAGCTACAGTCCCATAGGGGCTTGCTTCCCCAGATCTCTGGCCCAAGAAAGCCAGCAGCCAGCGACAAGGCATCATTTCAGATGCATCCTGCCTGCCCCAAGCTCCTAGGTTGGAGGGGTAGGGAAAGATCACGTGTCCTGTAATGTGAAGTATGTCCCTGGCACCATGGGGGGGCTCTTTGTTAAATGGGGAGTGGTGGGAAGGGGTGGATCTGCACCAGTCCCCACCCAGGTAAAGCAGAAGATGGCCTGGTTCATCAGGATCTGGCAGTCCTGTTTGGGAACTGGGGAAGGATGGATCATGCCCAAGGGGAAGCTGGCACTACGCATCCTCTGGGTATAAAGACTTCCCAGCTTTGCCAGGGGTTGCGTGCAGCAGACTGTGCAGACCCGGCTGCCCTGGAGAGCCATTAAGCCAGCATATTGGAGTGACGCCTGAGGTTGAGCGTTTCAGCAATGATGTGTGATTTTTGGGCACCCCTTGAAACACCTGAGAGGAGTCTAAGTCTCAGGGGGTGGGTGTATAGCAGCTTCTGAAAGGGGGTGTCAAGTGGGGCACAAAAATATGAATTTGCTCATCCCCAATCACTAAATTTAGCCTTGAAAGACCAACCTGAAGCTAGGGCCCGCTCCGCCACAGAGTCAACAGAGCTGCGCTCACTTAGACCCGCTGAGGAGCCAGTTGAGCGTTATCCCATGGATGTGACATCCCCCCCCCCCAACCAGCTCTAAATAGAAGCAAATGGGATGCTGGCTACTGAGACGTGTAGAAAACAAATATCCTTTCTGCTAGCCGATACATCTAAAAGGATGGGGTCTGGATATGCGTAGTATGCTCAATAACATCAGCGGGGTCAGCTACGGAGATGGTTTAGCCAGCCAGGGCAGGACTGGCCTTTTCAGTGTATTTCCTACTGCTTTCTCCACCCCGAAGCTGAGGTCTCAGAGACCTCACAGTTTGAATTGTTTCCGTCAGTCTGTCTGAGACTTACCTGGTTCCCTGTAAATGATAATATTTGAGTACCTCACAACACCCTTAGGGGACAGAACAGGGCTATTCTCCCCCAATGGGCAGATGGGGAAACTGAGCCCTGAAGACTAAATGACTTGTCTCAAGTCATGGTGGGGCAGGGAAATGAACCCACATATCCCAAATCCTGGCTTAAGGGCACTAACCACTACACCATCCTTCCTTACTATCTCCTTTGCTCAGTTTCTTCCCACCACTGCTATACCCCAGCCTCGGACCCTGCACCCATTTGATGGGGGACACAAGCTGAATTGGTATCTAAGGTTAGGCCTTGGCTTATAATAGCTAATGTCTTGTGCACTCTCGGCACTTGAGGCCTGATTCTCCCCTCACACTGGGGTAAATCAGGAGTGCCATTACACTGGTCTGAGATCAGAATCGGTCCCTAGGTCTTTTCTTGCTGGAGGGAGCTGCCTTGATCTCTTGTTAATTTGGAGTTGCCCTGTTGCAGCTGACAGGGATTCCCCTGCCATAGAGGACAGCGCATCTAGCACTGAACCAATGAACTGGTCAGAAGAGTTTGGAGAATTTCCCCTGTGTGTATAATAAGGCCAAATTGTGCATTTGGTTTGGGAGAAGAATTACCGGCAATAATCCCACAACACAATCAGGCCCACGCCAGACTATTTACCACCAGAGCAGACCACATCTGCTAACTCCAGCACTCTTTCTCCCTACCTCTCCCTCAAACCCCCCTGAATTTCCAGGCTCTCAGTCCTGTCTTTCATGTTGAATCTTAGAGCATTAGACATGTAAAGTGCTCCCTCTTCGGGTCACAAGAGGCATTGTTGCTGGAAATGTCTGTATTTAAATCCTTATTGACGTAATTACTGATTTGTTCAGTGGAATGAAAGTGTTTAGCGGCTACAGTAATGAGTACGGGGCACTACAAAAAAAAAGATGGAAAAATGGATGCAACGCTGGAAAAATAAAATCACCACAACACCTAGATGGTAACAAACTGGCACAAGCAAAGATTTCTAGCATATTTAATAGGCTAAAGAAAAGATGCGTCAGTTCGCAGGTGCTGAGATATAGCAGCGGAGAAGCGGTTGTCTTTCAGGGCTGGAGGGTCCTGAATGCAGTGAACATCTCTCTCTTGGCTTTTTATCGGATCGTGAAGTCAATCATGCTGCATCCATCCAAACCTGCCTTGTGTAAGGAGAAAGGTCCAACCAGATGGCAGCTTTGATCAGATCGTAAGTAACCAGGGTCCAAACATCAGGTGTCACTGGCCGCTTTCTAGCCCAAGGAGCCACTTGTAAATAACCAGCAGAAAACATATTTCACCCATCTTTTCTATCCTGTGTCTCCTCCACCTTGTCTGTCTGTCTGGAAAGAATAGAGTAAATGAAAACCCTTGATATCAGAAGCGAGAGTAAAATTAACCTTCTTTTCATCAAAGAGAAGTTGTTCTAAAATTAAACTCTAATATTTTGACTACAAAAGGTGGTAGACTTTGATCACGTCTGACTACATTTGTTTTGCATAATCCTGAAGCCACAATTTCCATATAAATGCTTGTTTCTATTCATTGTTCTTTGTTGTGTTTAATCAATCTACTTTCCCTTTGAATGCATGCTCTGGGGTGTTTGCCAAATAACCAAAGCGCTCTCTTTAAAAATAAACACAAACCTGCCTATTACTATTGATAAAATGTTTTCACTGTCTAACACTAAACAGCTTTAACTCTTTGGGCCTTCCCAATCACTCTCCCTACAACAGTTCCATGATGTGCTTCGGGCTAGTCCTTCTTCACAAAAGGGCCAGACCTACGTGGATTAACAAGCCCTGCAACAGAGAAGCTCCAGGGGGTCAGCAAGAGTGGCATGCGAGCCCATTTGGAGTAACGCATGATGCTCCCTGCAGCACCACCAAAATTGTTGCTTTTACTGTGGAAAGCTGCACTGGGTGCCTCCTTTCAGCAGCATGCCTGGGGGCCCCCTCTCTGTGGCGTGCTTGGGGATCACCTACCCAGACACACCACCGAAAGAAGCCACCCAGAGTAACTCCTTTCCATGGGGGGGTCCCCAGCAGGCTGTGCAAAGAGTGTTCCCGGCAGCGTATCCATCCCCAAGCATGTTGTGGAGAGGAGTCACTCTGGGCAGCTTCTTCCTGCAGTGTGCCTGGGAACACCCCACCGTCACCCCACACACCCTTCCAGCCATGACTGCAGCCACATTTTCAAGTGGCAGCTGCTTTTTTTTGGCGGAGGGGGCTGCCAGCATAGACCAAGGATCAGGGAGGAGGGGCTGGCATGGGGGTCGACAAAGATTGCCGAACCCTGCACCTACCGTCAATGGGGCTCCCTCTTCCCCTCCAGTTCCAACGCTCTCAGATCTGTGTTCTTCTCCATCTGCGGAAGAGAAGACTGAAGGGGATTTGATAGCAACCTTCAACTACTTGAAGGGGTGCTCCAAAGAGGAGGGAGCTAGGCTGTTCTCGATGGTAACAGAGGACAGAACAAGAGCAATGGTTTCAAATTACAGCTGGGGAGGTCGAGGTTGGATATCAGGAAAAACTTTCTCACTAGGAGGGTGGTAAAGCATTGGAATGGGTTACCTAGGGAGGTGGTAGAATCTCCATCTTTGGAGATATTTAAGGTTTGGTTAGACGAAACCCTGGCTGGGGTGATTTAGTGGGAGTGGTCCTGCTTTTAGCAGGGGGTTGGACTAGATGATCTGATGAGGTCCCTTTCAGCCCTATGATTCTATGATTATCTGTGTGGCATTTTAGTTCACTGGTGCTTTTTATGTAGCCTGTTGTAAAACTAGGCAAATATCGTCCAGAAGAACCCATGTACTCCTATTGCCTTAGGCCATTAGCAGGCCCCCACATTGCCGGCTGAGCTGGGAGCTGAATCCATGTCTCTAGTGAACACCCCAATCAATGAGCCTTCCCCTCTCCCTCCTTGCTGCTGCAGTGGAGCAAAAGAGAGGGCAGAGGAAGGAGAATGGCACAGCCACGCAGGCTCTAGCTGCTGAAATGTGGCAGTGTGGATGGGTGTGGCAGACACCAGGAACTAGCAGGCCAGAGCGAGGCTCCTGCAGCCGTTGGGGGCACTATCTTCCTTTCCCTGATCGGAGCCGGTGTCTGATTTGCTTGTCTCCAATTCCACTCCGGTCCTCTGTGGCTGCCTCTCGCCGCGAGAGATTCGTTCTTTCTGGATGGCCGACCCTTGCTTTAGTACTATAGCCTAAATACCTCCCAGCTAATAGCTCACATGCGGAGGTAGAGACATTTTCTTAGGGGGATCGCGAAGTGGCTAAAATTAACCCATTTACAGATGGGGAAACTGAGGCACAGCTGAGACGCTGGTGGCCTCGCTCCGCCTTCTACTAGCCAAGGGGTCTGGGAGTTAGAGCTGGTTTCTTGTCCTGATTCTGTGACCTGAGGCAAGCCCCTCGGGCCCGCAAGGGAGGAGAGGGACCGCGGCCAGATTGCCATGAGCCGGGGCTCTCCTATGGACCCTAGAGCATCGCCTCCCCATCGCCTGCATCCTCCCGCCCCGCCCACTGGCGCTGACAAAGGCGGCTGCTGCTGCGGCGCCCCCTGCCGCGCGCGGCCCTGCACTGCAGTCTCACAAAGAGCCCCGCTCCGCGCATGCGTATCCGCCCGCCCCGCATTCCCAACGCAGGCGGTCCTCCTCCTCCTTCCGTCCTGCCTCCCACGTGACTGTGTGAGTGCGCTCGGCCGTGCTGTCACGTGACTGGCAGCGGGCAAGATGGCGGCGGCCAGCGGGAGGCGTGCGCGGTCCTGAGCGCCGGGCGAATCCGTCTCCGAGCCCCGGCCTCCCCGTTCCCGCCATGTCGCGTCTCATCGTGAAGAACCTGCCTAGCGGGGTGAGGGGGACATGGGCCGGGCCCGGGGGGGCTCTCTGGGGAGGTGTGGGGGGGACATGGCCCTGGGGGGACCCGCTGGGGAAGAGTGGAGGGGACATGGCTCCGGGGGGGGACCCGCTGGGGAGGGGACATGGCCCTGCGGGGTACCCGCTGGAGAGGGGTGGAGGGGACATGGCCCTGGGGGGACCCGCTGGGGAGGGGACATGGCCCTGAGGGGACCCGCTGGGGAGGGGACATGGCCCTGCGGGGTACCCGCTGGAGAGGGGTGGAGGGGACATGGCCCTGGGAGGACCCGCTGGGGAGGGGACATGGCCCTGTGGGGTACCCGCTGGGGA
>ML685811.1:3395000-3406951 GCA_007922175.1 Pelusios castaneus
GCTGGGGAGGGGACATGGCCCTGGGGGGTACCCGCTGGGGAGGGGTGATTCTGGAAGAGGAGACTTAGTGAGATGAGGGGACGATCTTCTGTTGAGAAGAGGATGAGACTTAACCTTGTTGAGGCAAGACGTGAATCTGCAGGTATCTCTTATTGTAGAAGGGCAGAGAGGGTTTTGGAGCAGGGTGAAGGTGAGTTGTTTTGGGTGTGGGGCTGCTGTTTTCAATATTGGACTGGTGGAACTAGAAGTAGGGGCACAAATAGGGGGTTGCTCTGTCTTTGAGGTAGAAAGTGGTTCACTGCCCATCATGTTAAGTCCTTCCCCATGGCAAGGGGTAGCCCAGTTCTCATGGCTATACTAAAGGATTTACTCATGGCTAGGCTAGAGGATTAACTGATGCAGCAGACACAACCGTAAGCTCTCTCATTTAGCTGCTCTGAGCTCTCCCATTGACTTAATTAATCCTCCCCCAGTGGTGATAGCTGTGTTGGTGGGAGAAGCTCTCCCACCAACATAAGCGTGGGTGTGGACATAGTTAGGTCCATGTATTTTATTCGGCTGTAATTTATGTTGCTCAGTGGATTACTTATTCATACTCTGAGCAACATAAGTTATCCCCACAGAAGTAGTGGAGTAGACCAGTGGTTCTGAACCAAGGATATGCAAACTCCTTGTCACACAGGTCTTCCAGGGGTTACATCAGCTCACCTAGATTTTTGCTTAGGTCAATATTTTTAACCCTGCAGGACGGGTTTGGGGGGGTTGCAAGTGCAGGGCCCGTGTCATGAGTGGCAAGCAGAGCAATTGCCTGGGGTCCCATGCCACATGGTGCCCTGCAGAGCTGTTAGGTATTCAGCCGTGGGGCTCAGTCTTTGGGTACACACAATGCTTGTATTCCAAGTGATTTATTGTATAACTAATGGTAAAAATGAGACGTCAGCAATTTTTCTGTAGTAGTGTGCTATGCCACTTCTATGTTTTTATGTATGGTTTTGTAAGTAAGTAGTTTTTAGGTCAGGTGAAACTTGGGGTACACAAGACAGATCAGTCTCCTGAAAGGGGTACTTTTGTCTGGAAACATTGAGACCCACTCATCTGCTAAGGCAGATGTAATTTTAGACTGAGTTGTGGAAGTCGTGGTTATTGCTGTTTATTGTGGGGCAATGAAATACTTGTGCTTTACAAGGCACCGAACACAGAGCCCCTGCTGTGAAGATCTCTCAATCTGACAGATATAGAGACAGCAGGACTGTCTTGCGAAGTGGGAGGGAATTTGGCTGTTATCAACCTCACCTGTGCTTCAGTATTAGGGTGATGAGAGCTACAGCAGGGGTGCACTAAATCAGGGCTCAGCAAAATCTGGGTGCCAGGTTTCCATGACAACCAGGGTCTGTAGCATGGCTCCTAGCTTCACTGCAAAAATGCAGCAGAGGAGCACCCTTTGGTGACCAAAAATAAAACTGGTGGTGCCTCACTGGGAGCCAGTTTTGTCGAGCCCTGCACTAAACATTGAGTTTCTGAGGCATCATAAAAATGAAGCTCTCATGGGCTTTGACTGTGAGCTCTTCAGTGCACAGATTTTCTGTGCATCACTTTCTGATGTGATATAAATAATTTGCCTCCCGGATGCCCCTCTTCTTTTTTTGCAGATGAAGGAAGATCGCTTCCGGAAGCTGTTTGCAGCCTTTGGCACGCTAACTGATTGCAGCTTGAAATTCACCAAGGATGGCAAGTTCCGCAAGTTCGGATTTATCGGCTTTAAGTCCGAAGATGAAGCCAAAGTGGCAATGAACCATTTCAACAAGAGTTTCATAGACATGGCCAGAATCACGGTGCGTTGGCTTTGAAACTTAATGTTTCTTTTATCCTCTCAGAAGAATTTGCCACTTGATATTCTTTCTAATTTCTTTTTCATTCTGACAAAGTGGGATTGTGCCCAATAAATAAATTTGTTAGTCTTCAAAAGTGCCACCGGACTCCTTGGTTTTTCACTCTAATTTCTTTGACTTTGTTGGTAACGTAGGATGAATTAATTGAGTTTGTATGTGCGCCGGAGGAGGGGAGATTCACGAAACCCAACTTAAGTGGTGGAGACTGATGTGTGCACTGATTACCAAGCATCCCAGTGTCTTGTGTTTGTACTTATCCCTGCTGCTGTTCACGGAGCTAGGTTAGATTCCTGGTCTCTTGTTCCCTGCATTGGTAAGGCCTAGGAGTGATATAGAAGCTACACACTAAGGAAGGAGTCTTTTGCCCAATGTCCAGCCTCAATAAGCAGGCCACTTGCTGGACAAGTGGGAGATAAAATTCTCTTCTTCTTCCATCCCCAGAAGCCATAATGAGGAGCTCTTGGCTGCTTGAGCCCGTTAGATGTTATCTAGCTCCATGCAGGCATTGGGGACAGGAGGATATGCTGTGTGGGTACTGCAACCTGAACAACATGGCATTCCTCGGGCGTCCTGTTTCCCAGCACTCAGTGGTACCATACCATTTCCTTTGCCAAGGGAGCTCCTGCAGAGGTACGCAGGATTAGCAGAGCAAGGCAGGAAGGGGTAAAGTTGTTTAGTTTTGGGCAGGTGGGTAGTAAGCAGTCAGATTCAGGTGTGCAATAGAAATCTAATGAGCTGAGTGAGTTTGCTCTGTCCTTTGCTCCAGCAGTGCTGTTCCAAGACAGGCTGATGTAAAGTATCATATTTTATCTGTCCAACTCTGAAATTGTCTTTATGCTTCTTAAAGTTATTTAAGACGTTTATATTTTCTCTTGTTTCTGTGGAGACAATAAACTGAATGGCAGCGGAGAACAGAACAGCTTGTCTGAATAGGTTCAGGAACGATTAAAATAATTACAGGCTACCCTGCTCTGAAGAGCCATTCACAGATGGTTCTGAAATCCGTGTTTGTTTGGGGTTAGCTATTTTTCACTCTCCGGGTGTTTTAGAATCAGCCCTTAGCATGGTGGTGGCTGAGTCTTTTTGCTTTAAATGCAAGTGGAATAGTAAAAAATAGGGCTTATTAAAAGACAACTCCTTCCTGGTGGCTTTTTTCAGGTAGAGTTCTGTAAATCATTTGGTGACCCATCGAAACCCAGAGCTTGGAGCAAACACTCCCAGAAGCCTGTAGCAGAGAAACCCACCGATAAGCCCCAGACAAGTCCAGCTCACACAGACAAAAAGAAAGTAAGTCAAACGCACGTTCTCAGGTTGGAGACACATACATGAGGGACTTTGTTTGGGAAGTATGGTCTGGTGGCTGCAGTTGGGGGTGGAATTCAGGACTTGCATGTCCTTCACCACTCAGGTTTGTGATTATTGCAGATGAGTCACTCAAGCACTTTCCCTGATCTGTGTAATGGCTGTCTCTTAGACTGGCCTTTCTGAAAGGTGTGTGTTTTCTTTCTTTCAGGATAAAAAGAAAGATACAACAGGAAACTTAAAACAGGTGAGTTGAGAAAAGCAGTGTGAGCATGGCCCATTTGAGAAGGGTTTGGTACAGAAAGTATGGGATAGAAATTGCTGAGTATTGTCTGTGTCAGTCCTGTTCTCAGAGCCAAGACTTCTGGGTTCTCTTTCCAGCTTGCTGGGTGACCTTGTGCAAGTCGTGTGTCAGTTTCTTCATCTGTAAAACAGGGATTTTTGTAGTGGTCTCTGTGCTTGCTTGAAGAGTTGTGACATCCTCAGGTTAAACATGTTTTCTACAAGTGCAAAATACTTATTAGGCCGTTAAGAATTTCTCTTGCTGCCTCTGAGTTACTGTCCACACTTGTTTAATTAGTGGCAGTAAAATTAGCATTTTAGTTAAATCTCCTGCCTACCTATGGCTCTTCGATGTATGCTATAACCCTCATGGAAGGAAGATCAGCCCTGGCAGGTGAAAAACAGATTTGCTCCCCTGAGATCTTACTTGCCAGGAATTACACGGTGACCCCGATCTAAATTTGGCTACTTGTCCCTGCCTCTACCTTCGCTACTCCTGTATTTTTTTTTTCCCCCAACAGCTGGAAGGAGATGAGGCTTTCAGAGAATTTTTGGTGGTTCACCAGAAACGGACACAAGTGGCCACTTGGGCTAATGACACGTTGGCAGAGGAGCCCAAGGCAGAGAAATCAAAGCCGGTGGATGATTATCTCAACTTTGACTCGGACGAGTCAGAGGATCTCAGTGAAGAGGAAGCTGGCAGCGGCGATCGCCACGAGGAGCAGGAAGCCACAGGGACTAAAAGTAACTGCCTCCCTCTGCTGCTCCTCCTTATCCAAGTGGGACCTGATCCTGTGAAGTGCTAAGCAGCCCCTAGGAAATGCTGTGTGTCCTTGGATCCCATTGGAGTGGGTGGGAATTGCAGTCACTCAGCACCTGACAGGATCAAGTCTTGTGTCCCAAAAGAGGAGATGCAAACTGCCTGGTAACTGTAGTTTTAGCACGTTTTATCAGTGTGCGTAACAAAGGCGGAGACCCTCAGACTCCCTGGGTTGTCTGCTCAAACGAGTCTTTCCGTTCCCCTGGGACGCTGCAGCCATTCTGTTCCCAATCCCGTCTGCTGAGAGAGTTTATTGCCAATTGGGCTGGTGACTTTCGTGAGGCCCCTTTCACTGGGGTTGGGGCTGCGATCACCAGACCCTCTAATCAGTATCACCTAACAGCGTCCTATCTTTACATCTCTGGCTGGATTTGATAACTTGGCCCTAGGTGAGGAAAGGGGCTTTAGTACTGGGACATAGAACCTGAGCCAGTCTCTGGTGCCTCCTGTCTGCTCTTGCAGCTTCTGCTGCTCTGGGCCTTTTGCCCCGCTGCGGGGATGGGGTGTGCGTGCATGTGCAATATCTAACGCCTGTCTCTCTCCTCTGACAGCAAAGAGCCCCAAAGAAAAGGCAGCTGCTAGGAAAGAGCTCTCTGATATGGATTACCTGAAATGTAAAGTGGTGAGAGATTCCTCATCGGAGGAGGAGAGTGAGGAGGACCCGATGGACAGTGAGAAGTGTGCGGAGGGAAGCGAGGAGGAAGAGGAGCCTGGCAGCATGGAAACCATTGGTGCCCAAGTGGAGAAAGGGGCAGAGGTGGCAGGAAAGAGCAAAGGGCAGGGGACAGTGGTGGAGAGGACGAAGAAAAAAGGAGCAAAATTGGAGGTATAAGCTAAGTAGAGTTGGGGCTGAATTGTAACACAGTGCCGATTCTCCTGCGATCCATCTCCATTCCTTCTGGGAGATCCTGATCTGATGACTTGTGTCCTCCAGTCCCTCCCACAGTGCTGGGTTTGCAATGAATAATAACTGTCCATCCAAAATGGAGTGGTGCTTTTTTGAGAGAGGAAGGAGGGCTCAGTGATTAGGCCTGGGACTTGGGAGACATAGATTCAAGTGTCTTCTCTGCCACAGGCTTCCTGCGTGAACTCGGGCGAATCACATAGCGTGACTGTGACTCAGTTTCACCATTATATGGTTTGCCTGTTTCATGGGGGTATTTTGAGATGCTCTGATGGTGCAGTGATGGGGGCCATATAAATACCTACACATTTTTTGGTCTCCCCATTAGTATTCTGTTTCAAAGGGGCAGGTTTCCCTATTACTGTCTCAAAATCACTCCCCTCTGTGTTCAAGTTGTGGGGCAGCGCATGGAGAAATGTGAAAGCAGATTAAATGATTTGACTTTTGAGGGTAGTTTAATAATTCATTCCCTTTCTGTTGCATCCTTTGATGCCTATTAGGCTAGGCCAGATACTCTGACGTCTCTGAGGATGTAGCTGGAGCCGTCTTACTGGCTGCCATAACCTTAGGATACCCAGGGCCTTGCACTGCTAAAGGACATTTGAGCAGGATTAATTTCCTCAGTAGTGATTAACCATTTTTTAACCCCGTGATTACAGTCTCGCCCAGGTTGCACTGTAACTGACTAGACATGCTAACCAAGAGTTTGAAAAGTGGCTAGAGATTTTCCGTGCCCAACTTGATGTACCTTGAAGAGGGTTGAATTTTAGAGGACAGATGCTTGGTGCACTCCCAAATTTGGAGCCCTTTAAGGTGTCTCAGGTTGGTCATGTGACATCAGTAGCTGTTCCATGAAAACTGTGGAACCTGTGGCTTTTCCTGAAGGCTGGGGCTGTGTCTCTGAGCAAGGAATGGGCAGAAACTGGGACCTGCTTCCGTGCATGCAGACTCAGCCCTTTAATCTTAAATAAGGCAGAAACCTAATAGGATATCTGAAGACTGCAGGCCCGGTTATGGCGGATGCTGTATATATGCGGGATCTGTTAGAGCCATAGTAGGGCAGAAAGCCTGAGGCTCTCTAAGGCAGGGCTTGAAAAGCCTGCTGGTTGGCTGCCTGCCTACCTATCAGACCTACTCGTCAAAGCTCATACAAAAGACGGGGTGAAGATCCAAGGGGAACCCATTAGTGGGAACACCAGCCTTCCTGTCTCCAAGCTTCTGGCATTCCCTCATTGCTATCTCTTCACATCCATTATGTGATATCTCCCCACCTCTGGCTGTTGGAAGGGAAGGAGTGCTGTCCCTTTCTGTTTCCGCCCTATCCCAGACTCGTGAGCCAGCTGTTACTCTGTCCTTTCCCCAGCCTGCCGGGTGAGACAGTTCCGTGGGATCAGGCCTCACCTCTCCCTCTTTCCACCATGCTGCTGGCCATGGTTTTCTTTCTCTGACAACTGCTCCCGGATGAGTCCTTAAATCTCATTTCTCACTTTTTCCTTTGTCCAGCTGAAGAATCGGGCCAGTCCCAATGAAGCTGTCACTCCACATACAGTGAAGCTGCGTGGCGCCCCTTTCAACGTCACTGAGGTACGTGGCCTGCCATGGGCCCTTTCAGCTCCCTTGTTTACGGCTTCAATGGTGCTTGCGGCAGGAAGAGAACAAACAGCCCTTGGCTTCCCCAATTCGCCAGGCAGGAACTTAAACCAGCAAGTACCGTGCAGGGCCTTCTTGGGGATCTTTCGGTAAATTGATTAGTTGGGAGGATGGACTCTGGCTTGTAACGGACATAGAGTGTAGAGATTCCCTTGCACTCTGTCCCTAGCTGTATTTATTAAAGCTTTTTGTGGTGTTTACTCAGCAATTATAAAATTTCCAAAAGGAGGTCCCAGAAATCTGCCTGGCTTGCTAAACTTTTTGCTTTTCTGTTTTATTTGCAGCAAAACGTTCGAGAATTCCTCTTGCCTCTGAAGCCGGTGGCAATCAGGATAGTAAGAAATGCGCATGGCAATAAGACAGGTACCGGCTGTGTGCGCAGTGACAACAGAATCATTAGCACTGGTCTCGCCCGTGCTGGCCTTTGCTAGCTGCTGTCCCTGCGGTGCCAAATCACTCTGGTTTGCCCCAGGTCTCAGACATCCCATTCCTGTGACCTGCTCCAGTCTCCCTGCCTTAGAATGGAGTTATGAGGAGTGATGCCATGTAAATGGGGCCCCTTGCCCTGTAGATCTGTTCCCTGGACCTGACCGCTTCCTACAACTCCAGCCTCTGCAGGGCCAAGTGCTGGATGGCGTCTCTCTATAGAACAGTTTGCCAGATTCCAGTTAGAGGCTCTTTACCTTGAGGTTGAGGCCTTAACCACACCTGGAATGTAGTTGGGTTATGATTTCTGGTACTAGTGTATGGATCAGAGTACCCGCAGTGAGTTTCCATGGCTGATGGTGTATTTCCACTGCGCGTTGTTTTCTTTTCATGACCGTAGGGAGTTACATCTTCTATCCCTTTGTGAGTCCGAGGCATGTTATACTGTATGAAGAGCCGGTGGGTTACCTGCCAAATTAGTTGAAGACCATTTGCGTGTGTGCACACATGAACAAAAGTAATCTTAAATAATCATTTTTCTTCAATAAAGGATCCATTCCTGTCTGCAATCTGATATAGTTGTTTTCACCCCAGAGTAAATGTGTAAACGTAGATAAACATGTATTTGTGGACATCTAGTAAAGAAGAAGCTGGCATCTTTGTCTTGTGCTTAACTAGCTAGTTAATGCAATTGTGTGATGTACACATACGCTTCCCCCAGTGTGGTGCTTAACTGAACCCGATTTCCTTCCAGGTTACGTCTTTGTTGATTTCAGCCGCGAGGAGGAGGTGCAGAAAGCCTTGAAACGAAACAAGGAATACATGGGTAAGGCTGGCTTGCAGGTCCTTGTTACTGGCAGTAACGGGTTCATGGATGAAGGTTACTCTGTTGCTGGCCTTATTTCCTGCTAACATGTTGAGTGGATTCTGGCCCGTCCGTTGATTTTGCTCTGGCAGGAAGTGATGCTGATTACACACTCAGGCCAGAAGTGAAGAACGACATGATCTAGAGCTCTCAGTCAGTTACTCAAGTGTGTTGAAAAACCAAGTGCTAAGCTGTCAGAACCTAACCGAATAGCGTGGGTTTGTCAGTCTGCAGATGGTCACTCCGTGGCCCAGGTTGATATTGGTTGAAAGCTGCTGTCATTGGCTGGCTGTGCTCTGGGAACTAAGTCGGTGCATTTCAGTCCGGTATCTGTGTCCCTAAACCAGCACGCTCAGCTGGAATTCTGAGCAGAGAGACCGAGGATTGACTTGTCTTGAGAACTGTTCTCCTTCATGTCACCAAAGTCCCACCATGACCATGTGAATGTAATTGGCTTTGTTGTCTCTGTATCTCTGGCTGTGTGAGAACTCTGGCCTCACGGGCCGTCACCCCCACTAACCCTCCCTACAAGAAGCGTTTGGGAGGGGTCGGTCACAATCTGGGGATCTCTGCTCTAGAGGCCAAAAGCTGTACGCTCGCTCCCAGACATCTTCACACACTTCAGAGCTCTGTGACCAGAAGCAGTGGGCAAGAAATGAGGACGTCTGCCCCAGCGTCTCATACTCAGTAACTGAGATGAGCCATGGAGTCAGCCACCATGAACTGACATGTGAACATGTATTTTTCTTGTAGCTCCTGATGTTAGCCCCTCAGCACCATTATATACCCGTGCAGAGTATCTTGGTCCTTCCTTTGTCTTAAACAGAAAAAACGATTTTTTAATTTTTTTGGAAGGCCCTGAGCTCTAAGGTTCCCCTCTGTTGTGTGTGGCAGGTGGGCGCTATATTGAGGTGTTCCGAGAGGAGAGTGTGCCAAAGATGAAATTCCCCCAGAAGGGTGAAGACCAGCTCTGGCAAAGGAGGAAGAAGGATGATGAGGAAGAGGAGGACCTGTCTGAGTCGGGAAGGCTCTTTGTCAGGAACCTCCCCTACACTAGCTCCGAGGAGGATTTGGAGCAGATATTTTCCAAATACGGTAGGGAAGGCCACTCCGAAGTCACTTCTCGGTTTCCTGCGTTCCCCTTACAATTGAAGGGTTAATCATCTTGCTAGGCTTTAAATGCTCATTTGGCTCCCAGGGAAGGAGAAGGAGCAGAAGACTCCATGAAAGCCACAAGGCTGTCTTGAACTGCCAGATGCCCAGATACCACAGGGATGGGCACCCTGGTAAAAGTAAATCTTTACAACTGGCACCCATTTCAAAACTCGCTGTCAGGTTTGACCTCCTGTGGCAATCTCTGTATGGAGGCCAGTGATAGAAATGGCCATCTAGGCTGAATTCCTTTCCACCTCCAGGGCATCTCCTTATAGCTCCATGTTCAGTAGGATTTATGGAGCCCAGTGTGTCAGAGAGAAAATTGGGTGCTGAGCTACCTCCTTTCTGGCCCCGGGTAGATCTCATTGGCCGGAAGTCCCCTAGTCTGTGCATGCTGCTCATGTGTAGGTCCATGGGGAATCAAAGCACATTGCTAGTGGGGGACGTTGGGACTATCGACTCTAAAGGAAGGTTCCCGTGTCCATCTGAATGCGGCTCTCCTTGCTTTTGCTAAGGCAACCTAACTGTCATGGCTCGTTCCATCAGCTCTGCTGCTACAGAAGACACCAGCTCAGAACCTGTTCTGCCATGCCTGAGAAGGGAGCATGTCTCATCGGAAGATTTGCCTTTTGCAGGTCCCCTCTCAGAGATCCACTTCCCCATAGACAATCTGACCAAGAAACCCAAGGGATTTGCCTTCATCACCTACATGATCCCTGAGCACGCCGTGAAGGCCTTGGCAGAAGTGGACGGGCAAGTGTTCCAGGTACAGTGACTCAGACTCGCCTGCATGGTTGGGGATTGCGGTCGTATTTGACCTTCTGGCAATAACCATGGTGGTGCCACTGTGCACTGCGAAAGGGGACAGCTGCTAACCTTCAGTGCACTGAGGAACAGGCTGCTGGGAAGATGGGATGGGCTAGATCAGCAAGCTAGCGGCATCAGTTTGGGATTCAGAAAACCCAGGCTGCCAGCGGCTCTGTGCCCTGGAGAAGTCAAGTGGTGTTACCAGGGGAAGAGGTCAGCATTCCAGGATCTTTCCAACTCCCTGTTGTGCTGCTTTAGTGAGTCACGGTGATGCTGGCCTTGAGCGGCAGAAGAGGAGGAAGTGCGGGGTTCTCCAAGGTCAGGTTGAAAGGCCTTTATGGGAAGAATTTGCGTGGGAAAGCTGGGCTGACTCACTTATCTTACCTTGAGGCAGCAGGGCTGTGATTCATTGGCAGTGGCTCTTACGCTGGCTCTGTCTCCTAGGGCAGGATGCTTCATGTGTTACCCTCCACCATAAAGAAGGAAGAAAGGGAGAACCTGGATGCTGCAGGATCCTCTTCCTACAAAAAGCAGAAAGAGTCCAAGGACAAAGCAAACAGTGCCAGGTACAGAGGACAGCATCACACAACAAGAACCTTTCGTTTTAATACGGCGCTAATCAGAATTCCCCTTTGTGACCAGAACTGAAATGCGTTTGGGTTCTCCTCGGGTGTATTAAAGGACTGGGCCAGTAACATTACTGTTCCATTGCCCCTTCCTTGGCTCTAGGATTCTCTTTCTGTCCTCCGTTCGGCCGAAGAAAAGATGCTTTTTTAGCTCATGTGACTTGCCGTACCAGATCAGTTCTCCTAATCCAGTGTCCTAACTCCAGCTGTTGCTGCTGTTAAACAGTCCACCCAACACTGTAACTGTTCAGGAGAAGGAGTGAAGAACGTCCCACTCCACTGAAATGCAGCCTTTCTGTTTCCTCCCCTGCAACATACAACTCACTTGATCCCCTTCTCCCCCACATTTGATCCTCTACACTTTCTCCGATTCAGTTTGGGATGCTGAATCTAGCTGGGTCTAGCTTTTCTAGACCAGTTGGAAGGCGTGAATGATCTTATCATTTAGGCCTCTTAATTTTATTTTCTCTTCCTCCCCTTCTAGCTCTCACAACTGGAACACGCTGTTCATGGGGACGAACGCTGTGGCAGATGCAATCGCACAGAAGTACAATGCCACCAAGCGTCAAGTGCTTGATCACGTGAGTTGAATTCTAGACTGGAAGCATTGTTTTGCCTGCAGCTGAAAGGCAGGGACTGGCTGGGGCCATGGGTGTCTTTCTTTGAAGCTTCCTAGCACGCGTCTTGGTACCATGCACTGGAATTCCCTTAGGACATGTGTCCCTGGAATGGCTTTTATTGCATCTTGGTTTTCATCTAGAGTCTCAGCCCTTCTGGCTGCATAAAACCTTCACAGTGTGAACGCACGTGCTGTGTACTCAGTGCTAATTACTAACGGTGTGCGGTATCTGGGCGTCCATCTTAATGGGGGTGTGACGGAGAACAGTGCTCTGGAACTGCTGGGGACGAAACCAGTCAGGATTCTCGTGCTCTGAGTCTGGCCCTCCCATCAGTGCAGCCACCTCCTGATCAGTCCTTGGAGAGTTCAGTACCCCTGCTGTCCTGATCTCCTCCTGCGAGTCCCCTTGAATGGGACCCTGGGAAGCTCCCGCACGCCCCCAAAGGGGTCATGCACCCAACCTTGCAGGCAAAAGCGATTCACAGTTGGGGGATACCAGATACCAAAGCATGGAAAGGAGGACATGGAGAAAATGTAGTATTAATATCGGCCCCTTCCCTGCTCCTCTGCCCGCCCCGTGACCCCTTCCACGATCCTGTGGGGGGG
>ML685811.1:3407051-3544717 GCA_007922175.1 Pelusios castaneus
CGATTCACAGTTGGGGATACCAGATACCAAAGCATGGAAAGGAGGACCTGGAGGAAAAGGAGTTTTAATATCGGGCCCCTTCCCTGCCCCTCTTCCCTCCCCCCCCCCCCCCATGGCCCCTTCCCAGCCCCCTTTACCTGGCCAGAGATCCGGAGCTGCAGCGGTGGCTGGCAGAGCCGCTCCTGGGCCAGACCCCTTCCGCCCTGAGCACGCTTTGTCTGAGCACACTCAGGGCGGGAGATTTGAAACTCCCCAGCCTGGCCGCAGCAGGACAGGGCGGAACAAGCGTTCTGCCCGAGTCTGCCGCTTTGCTGGACCCCTGGGCCGAACGCAGCGTGCCGCCCCAGTTTTGGCTGTGATCCGCGGATTAGCTGAACCCATCTTTTCAGTCATATTTTGGACCCTAAAATTCTCGGCTTATACGCGAACATATACGGTAGCTTCATATAAAAAACTGAAATTTTAATTATAAAGTAAAAAGCTAAACAAAATCACGTATTTTTAAAATGCCTCCCGGTTGTCTGGCAACCCTATTCACAGCGTGGAAGTCAGAAGGGTTTATTAGTTCTTAGACTCACAGCGCAGATAGACTTCGTTAGCAGATTAATTAGAAGTTACAGCAGCGACCACTGGGGGAACCTCCAAGCTCATTCTCAGGGTCTACTCCTGAGCGTCCTTGTGGGGGAACTACTCTTCCAGCCAGCCACCCCTCCCAGACCTGTCCTCTGTCCTTTGTTTCCTTTCCAGACAAGTTGGTCGCCCCTCCTTGTGTCTGCCTGCCGCAAACTCTTGCAGCTGGTTGACCCACGAGGGCAGAGGAGGGTCTGGCTATTGTCCACATACATGTGGCTGGGGACAACTGGTCCCTTTACCGAAACACATGAGTAACATATAGGAGAAGCTGAGGAGCACGCAGCCTTCGGAGGAAACCCCAAGAACATCTCTGCTTCGTCCCGGGAGAGGGGGGTCACTTGTAAAGGTGGCTTGTGACCATTTACGTGCTCAATGGAAGACAAGGTATATTCCTGAGTCACCGAAGCGGGAAGCTGCCGTAGGACGCCGTGCACGTGCCAGCAGTGAACAGGGGGAACAGGGAAACTTGGGCCAGGTGGATCAGACTCAGGGGGCTCAAATGTGAGGCAATGATTTCTCCTCTCCTCTGAAGGCTAACTGGGGGCATGTTGGGGAGGAGTGGTGTCCGGGGCTCCTCAGGCTTTAAAAGGAGTAAGTATGTTCCACAGAGAGGATTCCTAGCTCTGCCCGCACAATTGGAGATCAATATTCACCTGTACAAGCCTCTCGCCCTGAAAGAACTGCGTTATAGCTCACCGAGGTCTCAAGCAAGATGTGGGGAGCAGGGTTGGGAAAAATACAGCCCGCGGGGCGGATCCCCCCCCCCCCCCCCCCTCCGCCCGCTTCCGCCCAGGCTGGCTCTTTGCCGCCACCACCGGCCCCCCGCTGCATTCTGTTGGCCCCCCCATGTGGAGTCTCACTCATTGCTCTGAGCAGTGGTATCTGGCACCCAGCGACGGGTCGGGGCAGGTCCCTTGCACGTGCTTTATCCAAACAACCTGACTTGCAATCCGCAGACTCTGAATGCTTCTCTTTAATACTGAGCGCTCGTGCGAAGAGAGCCCGTTGGACGTGATGGATGTAACGGTGCTTTGTCCTCAGTTTGGCCTCAGGTCGTTATCTTCAGGTGTTGACTCTGAGACCTGCTGAGGCGCACCAGTACAGTAGACTCCCTGTCTGAACTGGGAGTTGTGGGGTTCATAAAACCGGAGAGCTGAGTTACAGTGCGTGTGGTGTCTCCGTTGGGGTACCGTGCCCTGCCTCGCTTCTTCTGCAAACCGCTGCCAAGCAATTTCCAGTGCATTGAACGCGTCAGAATGCAATGCTGCCGTCTCTTTTCTTGTGTGACTTAGTCTTTGTTTTTGTCTCCCTACTGGGAAAAACGGTTCCTACGACCACTCATTCATAACCCTGGTGTTCAGAAAACGGAGACTGTACCGTATGCGCCCAATTTGCTTCACAGCTGCGTGCTCCTACTACACACGGCCAAACAGACATCAGCTGAAATAGCTGCGCTCCTAAAATCTGCGGAACACATACACACTTGAACGGTGCATAATGCAGCCGTGATTTCGCCAGCTGAGGATTGAATCATGGCTTCGGTCACAAAGGGAGGAATTCCCAGGGGACTTACTTCTGCATCTCCACTTGCAATTTGGACCTAAAAGCTTAGTTAGGGCCAACAAGTCATGTGCTCACCTCAGGGTGGCATCCTGGCTCCCCAGAAGTCAGGATTTCACCCTCAGTCCGTCTGCACACCTCCAGCTGGGCCTGAGTCTTCTGAGTGGTGCCCAGCACCTCTCCGGATTAGCTTGTTATTGCCAGAACAGTTTATGTTTTTCACTCTGCAGATTTAACCTTTGTTGTTCTCACTTGCAGGAAGGGAAAGGCAGCGTGGCCGTGCGGGTAGCGCTGGGTGAAACTCAGCTAGTCCAGGACGTCCGCCAGTTCCTGATCGATAATGGGGTCAGCCTAGATTCCTTCAGTCAGGTGAGGCACTTCCTCCGCTCAGAAGGGACCCTGCTGGCTGCAGCAAATGGTGGCTTTTTCTCACCTTGAAGTCAGTTTCTCCATTGCAAATGGGAGGGGGAAGGGTGTTTGGGGAAAGTGGTGCATGATACTAGCGTGGGGGTGCTGCCTGTTTAGGGGTGGGTCACTCATCTATAAAAACAGCAGAGAGAACTTTGTATCCGTTACTAGACCACTCCCGGCCCAGTGGGCGAGCGTGGGTGCTAAGAAGATTGGAAGCATTTGTCTTTCAGCTTTCTTGATCACGTGTGGTGCAGTGTGCTCCTTTCACATCTGTCGTCCCACTATTTCGTGGTGCTTAGTCCTCCCAGTGCAGAGGAAAAAGGTAAACCCTGCAGGCAGTGGCACCAGTGTTTGGGATGTTTCTTCTCCCACTTACTTGGAGAGTGAACGCATTTGACCTGTCTCCCTCCACCCTCCTACTTATTTTCAGCCTCCTGTCTCTAAAAATCATCCTTCAGGGCTTTTCAGCCTGCTTGTGTTCCCCTCCAAGAGGCTGTGCGGCTCCATCCGGCAGCCGCAGGGTAATTTCTAAGAGGTTCTGAAATGCTTGAGTAAAAAATGTGAGCTGCGAAGTCTCTGTTCCCATGTCTGACGTTGGAGCTAGGCTAGAACAAGCCGCACGGCATCTTTGCAAGCTAAATGTCCCCGTGTATGGAGCTCGTCAGCACAGCTCTGGGGGCAGTGTTTATTAGCCGACTGCTGTCACCCTTCCCTCTCCACCCCTCCGTGTGCAAATGTAAGTGTTAAATAAATCAGACAAGTGAAGCTCTGTCTTCTGCCCACCCAAGTGTCGCAAAGGATCTGTGTTTGAGCCTGATCCCCTCAACTTTCACTGAAGTCAGTTGCTGAGAGTGCTCAGCACCTTGCAGAATTGAATCTTTAATATGCAGGAGTAGATTCACCCACCAGAGAAATTGCCCGCCCTGCAGTGGGACGTGGCAGCTGTTCAAAGGCAGGCAGCAGTGCGAAGGGAGTTGAGCAGCGATTGTGAACAGTGCTCTGTGTGGTGTATATTGTACCACGGGAACTGTTGGCTGGTCCTGTGAGCGAGTGGAGGTTGAGTCTATGCGTCTGCATTTCAAGTGCAGGAAGGACGTTTTACACAGCTCTCCGTGGATTTGCAGTGTATCCTGCAAGAGCATGAAATGGAGCAGGGAAACATCATATCTTTTTCGCTCCGAAGTCTCAGACCCCCATATAAGAATCCCACTCTATTTTTTCTCCCTCCTCCATCAGGCTGCTGGAGAGCGGAGTAAAACGGTGATTCTAGTGAAGAACCTCCCTGCCGGCACTACGGTCGAGGAGCTAGAGGTCGTCTTTGGCCTGCATGGCAGCCTTGGGCGGGTGCTGCTCCCGGAAGGAGGGATCACAGCCATTGTGGAGTTCTTGGAACCCACAGAGGCCAAACGAGCCTTCACCAAGCTGGCCTACTCCAAGGTTAGTGTGGCAGCAGCGTTATCTAGCATGGACTGAATATTTTGGGGTCAGGGATCAGGTTCGTCTGACACGTGCAGACCCACCCTCTTCTCTGTCCCAAAGTCGGCACTTTGAAAAGCCAGGAAGGAATAATTTTATCAGGTATCCATATCTGAAAGCATCGGATGTAATTGTTAGTAATCAAATTGAAGACGGTGCAAGTTCTTCCTTAATGTGGAGGGGCTGGGAGAAGATCAGGGCCTTTTAGGAGAACAAAATCCTCCAAGTTGCCAGCCAAACTCTGCTGTTAGCAATTCACAGCTTAAATTATAGTTGTAAAAATCTCTTTCCTGCCTCTCCAGTACAGTTAAAATTTCAGCTCTTCCTACTCTAATAGAAAGTGTTAAATTCAGCTGTAGAACACTACTGAACCGTGGTGTGGAGCATGTGGCTCTGTCCTTTAACCCCCCCCAAACAGTCCCATCTCCTGTAATATGTCCTGGAGAAATTAGAGCTGAGATTTGAATTTACATTTCCTTCCCATCCCCAAAGTCACTTCTCTCCTGTCTTGTAGACATCCCTTATATCTGTCACCCCTGCAGTTCCAGCACGTCCCTCTGTATCTGGAGTGGGCTCCTATGGGGGTCTTTTCTTGCCCACCCCCTGAGAAGAAGAAGCCTGAGATTCCTGAAGAGGAAGGAGAAGCGAAGCTGGGAACTGGTGAGAATTTTGACTTGGGGGCAGAGGTGTTTACCATGGTGTGTGTTATCCCCGCTCTTCCTGTATAACAGTGACAACGCTGCTCTCGTCCTTAACGGATGAAAACCTCCACCTTATCTGAAGTCCTCTCTAGAAGCTGCTTTGTGGCTTGTGTGTCTAGAGATGAGCAGAGTTTCTCTTTCTGCCCATGATTGTGCAGGGCACTTGACTGCTAACCTGCCTCCAGCTCAAAGTAATACAGTAGTGAATTGCTGCCGCCTCCGCCGTCCTCTTCTTTTGGGTTTTTGGCAGCCGTTGTTGAAAATGGGGTTAAGATTTGGTGCATCAGCGGGATTCAGTTCTTACCGTGTGTAAGATCAGAGGAGGGAACAGGGCAAGATATTAAGTCATGCAGGAGAGTGACTGTGGCTCAGAAATGCAAGGCGCAGCATTGTAGTTTGTACTGCGGTAGCATCCGTGGGCCCTAGTCACAGATCAAGGCCATGCTGTGCTAGGAGCTGTACAAGGGCCGAACAAAAACCATGCTTTCCGACACTGGGGCCTGTAATCTAATACAAGACGAGATGGATTTAGATGTGCTGGGGAGTACAAGTGAATGATGAGACAGTGTTGGCCAGCGGGATAGGTCGCAGTCTGTACACACCAACTATTGCCGTTTGTTATGTGGGTGTCCTGGCAGAGGAGGGATCTGGAGGAGGATAGTGGGGTAGCCATGCAAATGTTTACTGGCAGCGCCTCCCAAGTGTATGGAGTAGCATGGGAGAAAGCGCAAAGAGTTTCTCCATTTAAAAAATGGGCCGTGCCGGCTGGCATCATGGGCCGATGGGCATCGAACGTCACCGGCTTGATAGCAAATGAAGGACTCGGAAGGGCCTGGAAAGTGAATGCAGTTGGCTTGTATTTGATGTGACAGAGAAGGGGGATCCAATGGAAGGAGGCAAAGTGGGTGACGCAGTCAAAGCGAGGAGCAGGAAAATGATCTCTGCAGCAGCGTTCCGAATAGACAGGAGTGGGGCAGGTGTGCATTTCTCAAGGCCGTAGAGGGATGTTCTGGTAATCGAGGCGGGAGTTGTTGAGACATTTCTAGCTGTGTGGACAGGTAAGAGAGGCTGTATCTTAGAGGTGTTTTGCCTGAAGAATTGGCAAGATTTCCATGTATGCGAGGACCTAGAGGTGTAAGTTGATGACACTCAGGTTGCGGGTCTGGATGGTGCCGTCCTATCATTGAGAAAGGTGATATCCGGGAGGGCTTGCGGGGGAAGATTAGGAGCTCTGTTTTAGCCTTGTTTAGCGTGTGCTGGCGTCTGTAGATTCATGAGGTGGTGTCAGTGACGGGCTCGGTTTTTAGGCTGGACAGTAGGAGACAGATCTGGAATGAAGATGTAGATCTGTGTCTTGTCAGCATAGTGGTCACCATTGAATTTGTATTTGCCAATGAGATTGCCCAGAGATGGGTGCAGAGGGCGAGGGAAGGGGACCAAGCCAGAGCCATAAAGAACCCCCACAGAGAATTGGAGGATGTATGAAGATTTCCCCCAAGGATCAAGCTGAAGGAGTGATTAGAGAGGACAGATGGAAGTCAAGGGAGGAGAAAACTTCAAGAAGTGCACAGATGACTGTCAAAGATGGCTGACAGATTAAGAAGGATGGAGGTGGAATATTTTGATAGGCTAGAGAAGGGAGGAGTCCAGGAAGGGATCCAAAGAGAAATTGTTTGCTTAGACTTTCCCCTTATTTGCCCTTAATGCAAGTGCAATGTGGACCAAGAAAATGTGCATCTTTCTTGGTGGCTGTCGTTTTTGTGCTTCATTTGCTTTATCCAGGGGCAGTGAGTTCCAAAGATATGTAGATTCCTTTGTTGAAGGAGGGTGAATTGAGGAGTTTCAGGAAAACTAGGCTGATGAGATTAACGCCAGGCTATTAAAGGCAGGAAATGTCAGGCTTCAGGCCCTTCTCCTGTTCCCGAAACACGTTGTTAGAAGACGGCGCTGACGCCCACGACTGCCCAGTCTTGTTGCCCGTCTCTGCTTTGTGTCCATGAAACCCAGCTAGCCGGAGAACTTCGAAATCAGTGGATGTTTGACTTTCTGTGGGGATCTAGGGTGGCTTCCATTGGAGGTTTGACCTGGGGCCTTCAGCGCTCCTGGAAAGAGAACTGCAGCAATTCTTCCTTTTCTGCACTCAGGGTTAGGAGAGCATGTTCAGTGCCTTGGGACGCTCCGAGTCGTTCCCAGCGGGGTGGTCTCCGGTGCCCGGCATAGCCCGTCTTTAAATATCTTGGTGGATGTGATTAACACCACTTCCACTGGAAACAATTACACCATCTGGGACATTGCCATTAACGGAGGCCTTCCTGAGATATCCACGTCTGGTGCCTTCAGAATTGGTCTAACTGGCACTCAGTCACTCGAGTGACAGCGGGTGGGCGATATTTCTGCTTCAGAAAGGATGTTGTGATGAATGATTACTCTCGCCTAGACCTGAAGAAGAGCTTTGGAGCTGGGAAGCTCGTCTTTGTCACTGTCAGAAGATGGTCCAATGAAAGACGGTGCCTCATCCATCTTGGGTCTCAGTTATTCCAAGAGGCAGCACAGACAGTTCCCGGGGACTCTGTGCAGGTTGCCTTCCCAATTACAATTCTCTCCATGTGCGCAGCTGGTCTGACTGGAGACAGCTCTGCGAAGAGGGGAGGAGGAGCAGGCCCAGAGCAAAAGGATGTGTGAGGCTAACCAGCTGCTATTTAACCTGCAGCAGGGCCTCACCCAGGTCAGGTCCCCAGAGTGCCAGGTATCGTATGGAGATGTAGCAATTACAGTCTCTGCCCCAGAGAGCTTACAGTCCGAAAGATGAGACAGAACTGGGGGAAGGATGAGATGGTTGTGAAAGCATCTGACTAGGACTTGGGAGGGCGGAATACGATTCCTGTTCCTGTCGCAGCCTCCCTAGGTGAATCACTTAATCAACCCTGTGCCTCTCTTTGTCCATCTGTAAGTTGGGGCCAGTGCTTTCCTATCCCACAGGCTAAAATCCATCAGCGACTTTGGTGTGATCAGGCACCATGGTGATGAGGGTCATATAAGTGCTGGGGTAGGAAGGAAGGATGAAATAACACAAGCTATAGCTGTTAAGCTTTAGTGCAGACAACATGACACTAAAGCAGATCTCTCCCAGCCCCCCAGACTTTATAACAAAGTCAGGTATAGACAGAATTTCCCCATCAGAGAGAAGTGCTCCGTGCAGCTTTTGTCTGTGTGTGTTACGTGCTCCTCTCCCGTAAGGGTCTGGGAGCCCAAGTGAAGGGCCAGGCCTGAGGATTGCAGCTCCGAGTGAACAAAGGAAGGCAGCAGGGGCCAGAACAGCTGATCGCTTGGCTGGCAGGTCGTGGAGACGAGTGTGCACTTGTGTGTGTGCACCTGTGTTAATTTCAAGCCCTGCTGCACGCCTTGTGCTGGTGAATTCCCACTGCTCTCAGGGCAAGGGGACAACCTTTTTTAATGTCTTTCCCCTCCCCGTTCCTGGCATTTTTAGCATTGTCCTTGCATATTTGGATCCTTAAACACTTTTAAACCAAACATGGAAGAGGTTGGGTAGCTGAGAGTTTATTGTTTGGGTTCAGTTTTTCCCCAAAAGCTTTTACAAGACCACCAGAAAGGTGGAGGGGGGCTGATGAAAAGCTTTTTCCATTCCAGGTCCTGGGGGAGGGACGAATTTTGGGCCAGTTGTTTAATCTCCCCATAACAGAGACCCTCACTTTCAGATAAAGGGCTTTCAGCACAGGAGCTCCTGAAAAGCTCAGCCTTTGGCTATAGACTTGGGGGGAGGTGTGGGATGGAGGCAGCAGTAAATTCCTTAGCCTGTTTACAACAGAACCCCCATGTGGCTGTGTGAGGTACCTTCCCCCCACCTTAAATCTTTCCTCTCTTCCACCCCATTTGTCTTCAAAACAAACGAATTCTGCTCAATTTGGCTGATTTCTGGCAAATCGCTAAAAGTTTCTCATGCAACTAAGGGTTGGAAGTGCTTGGGGGAAAAAAAATATATGCTTTGAATGTTTTTTCAGGGTGGAAGAAATTTACAGTGGATCAGTTTTTTCCTTGTTTTAAAGAGAGTGCCAGGTTATGAGCAGCTCTTTAAGCTCAGTCAAACTGTGTTGGCAGTACCTTCCTGTCTGGGCTTGTGTGTTCGTCACTCTTCTACCTTGCCTTGGTGCCAGGTGGGAAAGGGCAGCGTGTGGGTTGGAGTGGCTGGTAACAGTGGAAGCCGACCATGTGTACTAACACCAGCGTTTGGAATGGAGAGGGAGATGGTGGCGAACGGGGACGTTGGAATACTCCACTGCTCACATGGATCGGGGAAGCAGCACCTCATTTTCTGGGACTTTGGGACACAAGGCAAATCTCCAGTTTAGATTCTGATGTTAGCATCAAGTTCTGCATTGTGCATCCCTACTAAGCCTCTTTTCCCCCTTTCTCTCTTCTCCACCTCCTTTCTGGACAGCCACGTCTCTGACTTCCCCACTTGTTAAACAGTGGGCGTGAAAGGGCTTTCTATGGCGAAATGTGTAGTTCTTCCCCCCCATTTCCTTTCCTTTTTTCTTTTTGAAAAGGCTGCGTGTTGCACTGATGTTAGAAGGAGGTTGTCGTTGTTGCTGTTTCCATTAAAACATAAAAGAGCCATTTAGAGACAGAACCCTTGAAGATTAATTAGAAGTTGAATACATTTGGGGAAAGGACAGGCAAGTCTTTGTGGAGCTCAGTGTGATGAGTGAGTGGAATGAATACTCACAAAAATATGTGGAGATTCGTTTCAAGTACAGCCCCCCAGCAAAATGGAATGAGGCAGAAGCTGTTCACGAAGGGGGTGTCTTGGTGCAGTGAACATGACTGAAGATTGGCCCATGAATTATTGAAAAACTAAATAAGCCAAGTGAGATGCAACATTTGCTACGCTGTTGATTCCCAGATGCAGATATCTCAGTGCTAGAGGTTCTCAGGTGCCTGGCTGTGACATAGCCCAGGTGATGCATTTGTATCTCAGTGCTAAAGATTCCTCCTTGATGGATTGCATGGTAACTGAGGTGTTATAGCTGAGTTTAGCGATGGCGGTTCCCATGTGCTACCCTGTAACATGGTGAGTGCCAAGGAACAGCACAGCAAACCCATCATTGATTGCGATAGTTCGGAAGGGCCGTACGACTGTGTGCTGGCTCCCAAATGCTACGATGTATATTTGCGGTTCAGCAGAACAAGGTACGTGGATCCTGGAAGATAAACTGACAGAGCAGGCACTGCTCTAATGGCTGGGTGCTTTAATAGCATGGCTGCCGTCTTGAACCTGGTCCTCAGTTGTCCTCTTATCCAGTCCGCGAGCTGGGTATTTTATACACCAATGCAGGAACAGACATATGTGATTAGCAGCCTCTGTCAAGAGAGGGCTATCTTGGAGTAGCTGTGGGTGTTTCGGGCCAAGGTTGAGGGATACTTGCAGAGCTGTGCAAAAGCCCTCGATTTGAAACAATTACCTACCTAGAATTACCTGGAGCCATGGTGCCTGGCCTCCTGGGAAGTAGCATGCCGTAGGCCAGAATTCAAGGGTGTTAGAAGAACAACATGGGGCTTACACGCTCTATAAACGCTGAGGCCGAGTATCAAGTTCACCCAGCAGTTAGAGAGATGAGTCATTGCAGTTGGAGTGTTGATGACTCCAATAGTGGGATCAAACTACAATAAATCCCTTCAGTCTCCTGAGCTGGCTGGAGTTACTTACGTTTATGGTTTGTTCTCTTGCTTTCCAGCTGGTGATGAAACTGAGGAAGCCCAAAAGGGCTCAGAAGAAGTAGCAGCAGATGAGGAGGAGGAGGAGGAGGAAGAGGAAGAGAGTGTTCCAGGATGTACGCTGTTCATCAAAAACCTCAACTTTGCCACCACAGAAGAGACGTTGAAGGAGGTGAGCAATGGGAGAGGTGGTAGGACTGAGCATTGCATGTATCCAGCAAAGTTCCATTTAGATGGAGCAGCTGGATTTGAATGATTTGGACAGTATCAAAGAGTGACTTTGTGCCCCAGCCTCGTTTTAAAAGTCCCTTCCTTCAGCTGCTCTATTGCTTTGTGTTTTAAAGCTATTAATAAAGTATTCATTAGTTCATATCTTTCAGCTGAGCCTCTACAAACATTAAGCCTGCCCTGACCTGCTTTTTAGCAGGGGGTTGGACTAGATGACCTCATGAGGTCCCTTCCATCCCTATTATTCTATGATTCTGTGACCTTTGTGAGGAAAGTCCCACACCTTTTGCTAGGTTTAAAGACAAGTAGAGAGGTGAAGTAGCTTTCCTAAGGTCATGCAGGAAGTCCGTGGTAGGGCCACGTAGAGAAAACTGAAGTTCCTTCTCTTTCTCCTCCTCCAACCACTGTTTGGAGAGAACAGATCTAGCTTTAGAGCTGTTTTCCAAAATGTTATCCTGCACAGCCTGGGGCTGGTAGTAGCTTTGAATGCTCAACGAATCATTCAGGGTGTTTTGGTTTGGTTTGGTTTTTTCATTCACATCAATTATCATGTTACGGGTCTGTCAAAAGTAGACTTCGTACCTGAGACGTTCACAAGCCCTGGCCGTTTTCTAAGGCCAATTTAATAGCTCAAACCTCCTATTGGTTTGGTTGCCTAACCATCCCCAGATTACAGCATGTTATCCCTTCCAGCATCCCAGCAGAGGTCCCCCATTTCCCTTATCTTTCATACTTAGCTCACTGGTGAAACACCAAATGTTTCAATAATCTCTCAAAGAAGTAGTCAAAAATGGGGGAAACTTGTCCATCCTCCTTTTTACCACCCTCTTTCCTTTCTGTACATATCATGGATCCAAAGGCCTTGAATTTGTGGAATTGCTCTATTTAAGGGAACCACAGAGCTCTATAGAGTCAACAATTGGATGCAATCCCTTCACTCCACATTGTATTTACATTAGAGCTGCACAGCATATAGTGAAGCTTGGCAGCATATAATTTGGATGGATAATGCCAATGTTTATTGCTAGCATTTTTTATTGTAAACTTGCACAGTTGCATGAAATTATGGGGAAGGGGAGAGTAAGACAGTGGGGGTGTCAAACTGTTATTTAATGACAGTAGACACCGAGATTCAAAAAGTTAAAGCTTTAAAAGTGTTAAAACATAAGTTATCATCACACATGAAAACATACAAAGTAAGTCTTCAAACTGTAATTCTCCAGCAGCATTTTTCCTTGCCTGCCTGTTTCACGTTTGATTGTCAGGGGAACTCTGTTGTGTGTGCGAGAAATCGTCATTTATCGACATTTGCCAATAAAAATCTAATCGTTCCAAGCCTACCTATTGCATAGCAGGGCTGTCTCAGTCACTTCTAGGTATCTCCCATGCTCTTCTGGAAGGAGAAATGTTCTGAAGCTATTGCAATGAGTTGGCAATTGTTAGATCAGCTTTGAAGGAGCCAGTGTCTGGGTAGAAGCATTCTTTTAAGTACTTCAGTATTCTGTAGCAACGATCTAAGCCACTGCAGCTTTCCATAGCTATGGTGCAGTGTGTTGGGTAATTACGGAGAGAGTTTTTAAATAAAGAATATCAGAAAAGAATGCATGATGACGTCTGTCTTTTCCTTCTTCAGTGTCTCGCTCTGTGGGTTGACTTTGTCTATTTCAGTTGCTACAAAAGGGGAACATTGTCAAAGGGTTACACTTTAATTACAAAGAGAACTAAGGGCTGTGTAAAATTCTTTGCAGATGTTTTCCAAAGTGGGAGCTGTGAAGAGCTGTACAATCTCAAGGAAGAAAGATAAAGCAGGTATTCTATGAATCGCTGTGCATTCCCTTTGCTCAGGTTGGTGAGGGTGAGGTCTTGTGGTATTCATTTGATGGGCTGTTGGATAGCTGATGTTAGAAATCTCCATTGTGTGTTGAAATGACTGAAAACGTAAACCAAAAAGGCCGTGCATCAATCGTAGGTATTAAATCTTGGTGAAATTTAGGGAACAAACTTGGTGATCAAGTGAAATTACAGCAGATAATACTTTTTGGCTTGTACATTGTTCTCAATCCAGGCCTCAACAAATGCACCATACTCCTAGCTGCTAGCACTAAAGCTGGGGCGCCTAGGTGTGTGGCACTTTAAAGGGGCTTCCCGCCTCCAAAATGCTGTCGTCACCACTTTTAGCAGCCGTGCTGGCTGAAGACGCACACACCCGTCACCAAAAATCCTCCACGGACATTGGCAGCAGCGGCGATCTGGGGTGCAGAAGCCCCGCTGCCATGAACGCTTGTGGCAGAAATCCGAGGTGAAGACGCCCCCACTGCTCCCGTCAAAAAAAGCCACGCGTTACTGAAGTCACCACCTAAAGAGTGGACGCTGTTTTTACGTTAACTAATGGGACAGTGAAGAGCATGAAATCGCTGGCTCGCTTTTCCAAATTAATTGAATTCCTAGTTTGGAATTACTTAACAAGCCCTGTCTGTTCACGTATCTCGGAAGAGAGCTCAGGTCCAGAATGCCAGGTGTTAAATGTACGCAGAGACAGCCTCTCAGCCCAAAGAGCTTACATTATAAATGTGACAAAGAGCAGCGGGCTCATGATTGGCCAGAGTGAAACCTCGTGAATTTCAGATGAAAAATACAGTCAGAACACAAGACTCAGATTTCACATCCATCTAAAAGGAAGTAGAAGTTACTACTAGATGTGCCCTTTTCTGAAACAAACATGTTAAGAATGCCCAGATTCCAAGAGTGTTTATCTCTGGATTCTGAGGGAAATTTCATTCTAAAAGTTAGCCGCTGCAGCGGTGCAGGAAAATCCGGTGTGGGAACAATTTTGCAGGTAAGCATTATGACCACCAACCTTATACGCATATAGCAATCATTTCTGTAAGGTCAGTGATTAGTGTTTTGTTTAGTTATGTTCACAAAAGTTACGTATGAAATGGACTTCCACAGTGTGCGGCTCTAGTACAGCTTTCTTTGCTTCATCTCCAGGGTGACTGGATCCTGGAATGCTGCAAAATCAGTTAGCATTTTAATTACCCATGTCTCCTTGGGAGCAGGTTTGTTCCAGTGTTGATTTCAGGTTTTCTTTGTCTGTCATAACCAATCACAAGGACCTATCCATTGTGCATGGCCTTATCAAATGCTTTTCACCAAAGGTTTTATGGGTCTTTTTCCTTTTTTCTCTGGTAGGCGCTTTACTTTCTATGGGTTTTGGATTTGTGGAGTACAAAAAGCCAGAGCATGCTCAGAAAGCCCTCAAACGACTCCAGGTAACCATGGGTGATGCAAATAAGAACTGTGTCTGCAGGAAAAGGAGTGGGGTAGTTGAGAGGGTTTGGGGACCCCATAAAACCCCTTTAATAGTTGTAGGTAACTGCTGATTAAAAAGAAGCTGCAACTGAGATCAGGCCCCACTGTACGGAGTGCTAAAGATACTGCTAGTGAAAACAGAGACTGCTCCGCAAGGCCACACCCTTAAGTACAAAGATAAGCCGGAAGTGGAAATATAGGTGCAAGGAGGGAAAGTGACTTGCTCAACATCATGCAGCATCTCAGTGGCACGTTTGGGATTAACTCAAGTGTCTTGATTCCTATGTGAGTGTCCTGGCCAATAGACCACAGTGTATTGTGTACTTTTAACCTATTTGAAATGTGCTTGGAAAGAGAAGAGCTTTCCCTGAAGGAGAGGTGGGGGAAAGAACTGAGATGTGAAACTCCATTCTCTATTCTTTTACCGAACTTTGTAACTTGCTTTTTTAGGGTTGCTCAGTAGATGGCCATCAGCTGGAAGTGAAGATTTCTGAAAGGGCTGTCAAGTAAGTCGGCCTGATTCCTATCTGACTTCTCTAGTACCAAATATCTGTAATCCCTCCATTGCCCAGAATAGCTCTTTAATCCCTTTACAGTATGGTTGGTGGTGACACTTTGCAATTCAGTTTGTGAAAAGGGCCAGTCACATCTACCTGGTACGCTGGAACCATCCTAGCTTATGGAATAAATGTTGTTCACGTGCTTTTTCAGGTGATCCCATATCGGACTTCAGAAATAGCGGTAGCAGTGGTCTTGGTCCAGTATATTAAGTCAAAGGTGTAGCCAATCGTTTGACTCACTCACTGTTCATTCTTTAAAATGTTAGAGGCCAAATGTCAGGTCTTAGTCAAACGTATTGCCTAAAGGCAAAGTAGGACAGTACGAAGAGGAAACGTACATACCCTTCCTCTGGGAAGCAATTCTCATCTCTCAGCATGTTCACCTTGTATGCAAGCTGTGCTTCAAAGATGCACATTGCAATAACCAGAGACCCATAGACTCTAAGGTCCGAAGATACCAACCCAATCCTCTAGTCTGACTTCCTGCACAATGCAGGCCACAGAACCTCACCCACTCACTCCTGTAATAAACCTCTAACTTATCATTGAGTTACTGAAGTCTTCAAATCATGGTTTAAAGACTAAGCACAGAGGAGAATCCACTAGCAAGTGAGTTATAGTAAGATTTTACAAGTTACACAATTCTTTTTACATCACTTAAAGTTTAACTTTAACTTACTGGTTTATGCCAGCTTTGTCCTTGATGCCTCGCTGTGCTTTCCTGTATCTTGTGCTGAATTAATGCATTCCGAGCGTTTATGAGCCATGAAAGTCCTCCCAAAGTGTACTCGGTACAAAACATTCATGCATCTTTGCTTTGACAAGTTTCCTATTTTCTAATGCCAAAGCTGATTTTAGCTTCGCAGAGTGTTGTGGGATGTGTGGCACAGGTGAACAGAATTGTGGGAAAAGCATAATATATTTAGTGACCCTAACGTCCCACCACCGATATATATTCTTTATTATGTTAATGCTGCATGCGTGAGACCTGTTAATATGGTGCGTACTATGCCTAACATACATGCACTGGCCAGCAAGCAGATGAGAATAAATGACATTTTAGGTGGCAATCTGTTTTTAGACCAAAGAGAGAATAAAAAAGGGAGTGCAGAGCTTCTGGGGATCAGAAGAAAGTAAAGCAACACTAAATGATTTCATCACTTAACGGAGAGAAACTAGCTCAAAGGCAAACTGTACTAGAAAGTTTGTCACAAGTTTCTCCTGGAGGGTAATTAGCTACCTTCACCACCAGTTTCTTAAAGAAAAGCACCTTTCCACTGTCATCCTCATTTATCCTATAGATGATATTGTTCTGTGTTTCCCTCGTGTTCAGGGCAACTTTGTTAGTGGGTTCTCGCTCATGAAAGCTTGTCCTCTAATAAATTTGTTAGTCTTTAAGGTGCCACTGGGCTCCTCATTTGTTTTGCTGAAATAGGCCATCATGGGTACCCCCCTGGAATTTGTTAGATTAAGAGGAGCTGCATTGGACTTCCCTTAAGGACCCATCCATACAGCTTTTTGGCTGCTCTGGGGTAATGCAACACTCTGTACACTGAGGCCCAAGAATTGCCTCCCCAGATCTCCCAATTGTTGCTGGCTTGGATAGCCAGAATTCATGCTTGGGAATCAAACCTGAAGGCTTCACACAGTAGCACGAACTGTTCGTGCTATTTACAGCCTTTCATAGGACAGTTAAAAGTGAAGCTAAAGGCACAAGCTGTGCTTCATTTACACTCATTTAGACAGCGTTGCAAACTTCTCCCTGCTGTACTGGCACAGGTCAGCAAACCAGCGAGAGGATTGATCTGTTCCAAGCAAGAATCTCTAAATAGCACTTAATTTACCTGTTTTGCAGTAGAACCCAGCCCAGAAGCCCCATTCAGGATTTGGTTTGCTTTCTGCAAGATATTGCACAAACTCACAGGAAAACGATGACCTTTTTAAAATAACGAGCGGATTTTTATATACTCCAAGCATAACTGTAATCAAACTCTTCTGTTCTCCCACCTGGTCTGTGACTCTTCCATTGATTCAAATAAGAATCCCCTGAGCATATCGGTCAGGAAACGACTCCTAGAGGTCTAGATTCGTAAGCTGGGAGGAACCAAAAGAGAGAAGTCTGTGTTTTTTGCTTAAAAGTGTAACGTACCATGTCTCTGTTGATTTACTAGGCCCACTGTGATGACATCCCGCAAAAAACAAACACCCAAGAAGCAAAAGAGCTCCAAGATTTTGGTCCGAAATATCCCATTCCAGGCAACTTTGAGGGAAATCAGAGAGCTATTCAGGTAAAGAAATTTCCTCCAGCTTATCTACTCCATGGGCAGTTGGTGGTTTTTACCAGCTGGCCTCGCTATCTCATCCAAAATATTATGGAAATGTTGTATAACTGGTGTAAGTGCGACTTTTCTTTAATGCAAAAGTGGACACATGACATGAAAGAAGCGGATTCCTCCTGTGTCTGAGTTCCATCTGGAGAGGAGCATGGGGTGACACATCAGCACTTGATCTTGAGGGCAAATCTGGCTGAATTAGAGCAACCTGTGGCTGTTCTAATGTACATTAGCACACCTTTAGAAGCACACTAGGATCTCATGCACACTAAGGATCAGCACAGAGATGCCCAAGTGCCTCCCGGTTTCTTCCGATGTGTTCCTTATGCTGCGTTGATGAACACGGTGCAGGAGCTGAGTGCTGGTCTGTACTGCATCATGATTTCAGCAGCAATCAAAGGGAGATCTGCAAAGTTCTTAAAACACCTTGCATATCTCCCTACCGCCTATTTACCTACTAACCCATTCCCTCTGACTCAGCGTGACTCCTTTTCCGGGGTAGTCTTCCAGCGTCAGCTTCCTGATTGCCTGAGTGGGTTTTCCCAGACCCGATCAGTCAATCAGAGAGATCGATCTGACGGCGGCGAATTCGTTGTCCTCAGTGAAGACAAGCCCTAGGTTCTGTATCCTAACTCCTCCTGACTGGGAAGATTCTCAGCTGGTGGGTAATAGCCAGGATCTGCAAAGGGTTCAGATTGACTGAGGATCAGGCCTCAAATCTCTCCTTGTCCACAATGTGTCGGTGGCTTTCCCAAGAAAGTGAGGTGAGGAGCACCAAGAAATTGACCGGACAGCAGGTAGGATTGTTTTACATAGAACTAATCAAATTCCTCACCTGTCCTGTACGTGTGGTGCTATGGTTTGCGCATGTCCTCTGTTAACAAGCTTGTTCTCTAGGAACAATTCACCTCCTTCAAAATGGTGTAGGTGTAAAGTGCTTTGTAAGGTTGCCCCAAGGTGTGTGTGGATGAAGCAAATAGGAGTTATTTTCATCAGAACAGTTCTTCTGTAATGGACAACCAAGAACACGCCTCGCTATGGGAAACTATGTGGAATGACATGGGTAGCTAAACAGGAGTGCTTGAGAACTTTGAGTTCCACCTGCTGCAAAGGGGGGTGACTTTGCGTTTTTTTTAAGTGATCCTTGCAGATGCATATTCACTGACTACATCCACAGTGTCTCATTTGTGTGATGACAGAGAAAACATCACAAATCTGTGACTCGTTGCGTAATGTAGAATAAAGTACATTCACTACCCCAGTCCCCAGTTGCTTAACCCATTCAAGGAAAACCTGTATTGTACACTGAAGAACGCTGTGGGGAACAGTCCTGCGACGTGTTGGGGGAGCAAAACTAGTGGCCCCAAAGGTCTTTTATTCAGGGGATTCTAAATACTGTATCAGCACAAAATGTTATAGAAGTGTTGTTGATGCACAAGAAACAAAACTCATAACAAGGAAGTATGATCCTGTGTCCTCACTGCTTGCTGGACAATTCTTCTGTGCAGGGGATGGGGACAACCTCCGGATGAGAGGTTAAAGTAAGGGGGAACGCACCGGAACGCAGTTCCGGGGCCCACAAATTTGAGGAGCCAGAGTTCCGAGGTCCCTAAAAATAGAAAAATCCGGCAGAGCGCATGTTCTACCCTGTCTGCTGGCAGGTCCTATGCCCCACCGTTGTTAATCACAATACTTATTGTGTTATGCAGTGTTTGCTGGTTTGTGACAATAATTGCTATAGACATAAACGCCATATAAAATTATAAATATTTTTATGGAGCGATAACCGATGCATGTGGTACTGAGAAGTGGTTGCAAATGCCTACCTGGGCTGGGGCCCACAGATGCATGAAGGGGGCCCAGACAATACGGGAAGGGGGCCCGGAGATTAGGAGGGTTCCGGGGCCCGTCAAATTATACTGTAACCACTGCTCCGGATGCTGTATCTATTACACTGGAACCGGGATGAGGCAGCCATATGTTAGAAGCATGTTAGTCACCTAGCTCAGTGCATGACTAGAAGCCACTCTGATACTGTTGTGAGGAACACAGTGAAAGAACCTATGTGGCGTGGAGAGGGTTCTGCTAGCTAGACGTCTTTGTCTATTTAAAGGCTCTGGTATGCTTGTACTGATAGTGATACAGCCCCTAGAAACGGTCCAGACTCAGAAATTGGTTCTTAGAGCTGTGAGGGTTCCTTCGAATGGGGAGGAAAATTGCCATCGATTTCTAATAATTCGAGACCCTTCAAGCCCCCTACTTCCCTCTTTTGGCCATCATAGAGCAACCAATTTGCTGAGTCGAGTTGGCACTGCTCACCTGATAGCCTCAGCAGCCCCAGCCAACAGACCGAATGATAAACAGAGCCAGATTGGCTTTTGGTTCTGTAATATATTCAGGGGACAGGAGGAATCTGTGCGTCTCCAAAAGATAAAAGCTTGGTACAGAGAAACGTTTTCTTTCATGTTATTGAAAGGGTGCTGAGAAACAATGCATGGTTGAGAAGATGGGCGTGTGGGAGCAGTTTGATGATGTCTGTTTTAAGGAGCACAAGGTTTCTGTAGCCGCATTATCAAACATGTTAAGAACAATGATGTTAATGAGCAAGCAATGTTCCACCAAAATGTCAGTTTCACTTAGTTACACAATTTATTTAGGGGCCTGTTATTTATCCTCAGAACAAAAACCAGCAGCGAGAAAACAGCTGATGGAATAATGTCCCTGCTTATTTTTCAGAAGAGCTAAAAATGCTCACATACTGAACATTACTAAATGTCATGCACTCTTTCTGGGTTTTGTTTAAAGTTATACGCCTTTACCATGGATTTAGATCCTTCTGTGGGTTTCTTTTTAATAATCATTTTTTAGTTTAAAACAATTCTTTGGAACCTGAGGCAGTTCTCTCACCAAGGCAGCAGGGGGCACTCGTACTCTTCTCAGGAAATGAAGGACGAGGAACGTTTGTTGCAAGCAGATAATGCCGCTGCATGGCAGTGGTAGCTATGCCTGTGGAGGTTAAAGGCTTTGTGGAATAGGTCTCTTCTCTATTGTTTCACGTGTTCAAAAGCCACTTTCCAACCACCCAAGTGACATCGTCCCATAACCCACTTCCTTTACTCCACCTCTGAGCTGTTATCTGGGCAGGATATGAAACACAGAAGGTGCAAATCCTTTTTATTCTATAGAAATGTCTCCACCTTTCAAGCTTGAAATGAACTTTCCCTTTAAAATCTACCCAAGAATAGGTGTCGGCAACGCTCGCTGTTTGAAATGGACAACGGGTGGGTCGGTTTGTGGAATTTGGGGGCCTTCTGTTCATGGATTGTTCAGGGCTGAAGCTCACCCTCTTCATCTTTCTCCTCCAGTAATTTGTTGAGTCAAAGATCCGTCGTCGCAGTGCTTAGCTTCTCTGAGGATTATGGGTTAGGAGGCAACACTGGCTGGGCAAGATATGTATAAAAGGCTGTCTTGTACCTACACTCCTGGGCTGCTGTTCTCCTCTAGCTATATGAAGCTAACCTTGAAGACCTGTGCTTGGGTCATGGCAGTGGTGGATTTTGGATCACTTTAACATAACTTTCATGGGAAGGAGGAGGATGCAGGCCAACCCTTTTGGGAAATGGATGCAGGGGTGTTAAAATGGTATTTGTTTCCCAGAGCCATAGTTTGCAGGGGATTCAAGATGCATCTCTTTGATTTCAGAGGTTGGGTATAAGGTTTTAATCCATAGGAGTGCATTGGAGAGTGAAGGTGCTTGATTTTCTTCATGTGCATGTGAAGATGGTGAACTCTACCAAATTGACGGTCCTGGAGTCTCAATGCTTTGCCCACAGAATAGGAGATGCATGGACAGCACTGGAATAAGCTTTCCCCCATACTGTACCTGTTCCCATACTTGAACCCTGGCCTGGAGGGACAATCTCTAAAAATAAGCGGGTATTTCAATCTCTCCGCTTTCTTTGCTGAACCTGCCAGATACGTAAGTTATCGATTTATAATTTCCAAAAGATGCATAATTGGGGGGGACAAAGAATTTGTTGGGTGAGGACTTCTAATTCTTTGCTGCTGTTTTGGGAGGCTTTTCAGCCAATGTTTTAAAAGTGACTAAAGGTTTTGGGTGCCTTAATTGAGACTTGTAAATGACCTTATTTTTCAGAGGGCAGCTCCTCAGCAATTTCCGAAAATGAGTTTCCTTTAAAATGATGCTAGTCCCACGTAATCACGACTTTATTTCAGAAGTCTTGATCTTAACGCTTTGTTCCATAGCCACTTCACTTCCTGCATCAACTTAGGGAGCGTAAAAAATGGAGGCAATATCATACAGACCCACATCACTGAACGTGAGGTGACAAGGATTGTTTTCCCTCTAAAATGGGACCAACTAGAGTAGAAAAGGGTTCCTTACATTTCCCCTAGATCAAATGGGACTTGTTGAGTGGTGAACACTGTAGGCTGTTGTAGAATTAGGGCTAGGCGCCAAGTTAGATCGATTTTTCCCAGTCGACTGGTTGGGTCTGTGAAGACTCGCTCAGCTGATCAAGAAGTCGATCACTGAAGACCATCCTCGCAACTGGAGTAGCGCTAAGTCAAAGGGGGAGGGCATTTTCCGTCGACTTAGCACAATGAAGACACTTCAGTGAGTAGGTGGTAGGCAGTCGAAGAGAGATATGCAAGGAATTTTAAGTAATTTACGTATCTCCCTTTGACTTCTGCCGAAATTCCGCTGAGGTGTAGACCTGCTCTTACAGATGCACATGGTACATACTCCACCAAATAAGGGAAGCAGAGCTATCATAAAATCAGATTCAGAGAATGCTTGCGATGGGGTATGGGTGTGGAATGGGAATGGCCTTCTGAAGAAAGCAAATGGCATTTGGGACCTTGCATGAACATTGGGCAAGGTATATAAACCCTTCTCTAAGATAAGAACTAATGATCATTTCTAGATGAACGGAGGAAGAAAATCAGGCTGCCTGCAAGCTCAGTTATTTGCATTGAGTTCATTTTTTTTTTTAAGGGAAAAAAAATCCCAAAATTTATGGCTAACTACAGTCCAAACACCAAGATATATAGCTTTTATGCAGATATTTTATTGTACGTCTGATCACCTCTATATTCTACCTGTTGGACTCTAAGTCATACAAATTTAGTGAGGTTTTTAAGTTACAAAATGTATATGGACTTATATTTTAACAGGGGTAAGATTACAACTATGGAGGAAAAAACACAGCTCAGAATGGTACCAGAACATGTCTCGGGTTCCTAGGAATAAATATATCCTATAATATCACACTGTGTTTTAGAGAAACCAAATGGGATTAAAGAATGAAATGTGATACTGGACAGAGCTAGTGTACTAAAAAAATCCACCTGTTTATCCATTTTATTCTTTTTTAAAGGCTTTGTTGCTACTTTTTTCTTTTTAAAAAACAGCCCTTCCACCCCAACAAACCCACACAAAACCCCACAACTCACTTGGTACTGTATTTAGAAGAGCAATCTAGCCAAACTAGCTAGAACATCTGATGGAAGAAGTGGAAACAGTTGTGAATCTAAAATTATTAATAGGAGCAAGATTTAGAAGTTGGATCCTATCTCCTGGAAGAAAATAAGAATGGATGAAACAGTTGAAACAGTTTCAAATAAATAGATACAGTTTCAAATAAATTTGCTGAATCTTTTTATCAGTTTAAAACACAGTACAGTTCTTACAGATAAAATTATTTTCATTATTCCACAGTTCCCAATATTTTTCCACAGAACAGAAGAGTCCTCCATATAGCCTCTGGAAACAGAGACGTGGTAGGTGTGTACGCATTAACAAAAGGATTGCTCTTAATGCCAATAGAATGCTCTCCATGTATTACATTATTTATTACCCCTGTAAAACAGAAGCAAAAACAAATCAGCACACAGATATGATGGGAATATAATGCAGACTAAAAGAAATACTGGATGTGTAAAGCTTGGGTGTACCAATATGCAAAATTACTGGAAGGACATAACACAGATCATCAACTTTTCTGTATTATGGCTTGTCTACATTTAAAACGCTATGGTGGTGCAGGTGTACTGCTGTAACACTTCAGTGTAGACGCTTCCTATGCCAACAGGAGGGGTTCTTCCACTGGCGTACATAATCCATGTAATCCACCTTCCCAAGAGATGGTAGCTCAATAGATGAAAGATCCCTTCCCTCAATCTAACATTATTTATATTTGAATTTGTCACATCCATGAATGACTTAGTTAAGCCGACTTAATTTTCTAAGGTAGACCAGGCCTCAGAATTTCACCCAAAGACTAGACTGCGTTTTCATCTTTGTTCAGGGCGTGTAAATCAATAATCAAAGGCTGTCTGTGACATTAAAAATCTATAACTACAGCTGGCCGGGAACTGGAATTTCCATTCTTTGGGAAAATTACAGTTTTTTAATTTTGATTCTGAATTAAAAGCTGAAATTTTGAAATCCCTTCCCCCTCCCCCCATGGACATTTCAGGAAACTTCAGCTTGGGATCATCAGTACACTTTGGTAATGTCAATGTTTTCTTTTGGTTCGTTTTGTTTAGCTATTATGTTACAATATTAAACATATTGTGTACGTTGTGTATACATATAATAATAAAATAAATATTGTAATAGGAAAGTTGAAACAAACTGAATCTGTCACAACATGGCTTTTTTACCTTGTTGAAATGGAAATCCCATTCATTTAGACTTTTTCCTCTCGAAAACTTGGTTGAATTTGACACCTTGCCATGAGATGTTGAAATTTCAGTGACATTGCATTTTTGTCTGAAAGCTGTGTCATCGAATTTTGATCAGCTTTATCTATATCCTTATTGGTGCAGAAGGTCAGGATTAACAATGTACCAGTGCAAAAAAAAAAAAAAAAAAAAAATTAGTATGCAGGAGCAGAAATAGCACAGGAAAACCTGTTAATCCTGCTATGACTGAATGCTACAGCAACTTGTCCTAAGATCTATATTTAATACCAGCTTTTGGCTAGAATTGTGAGGTGGTATATTTATGTACAAAGAGACAGAAGTAAAGATACAAGTCTCTCGGGGAACACTGGACTGCCCAGGAAGTAAATTGAAATGAAAGATGCTGCCATTCTTTTGGTGCTGAAAGCAACAGAAGTCTCTTACTCTTTCGTTCGAGCATTGTGCTGTTGAGACAGGAAGAAAATAAATTAGCTGGGTTGAGTGTGCAACAGATTTGCCTCTTGGATTTTCCAAAAAGATCCCTGTACTGAATGTCATCTGAATGATGACCTCTTCCGAGGTGGATAATGTTCCTATCCGGGTCTGATTGGTGGATTTCCTGTAATGATCACAGTACTGAAGCTAGCTGGAATGAACTGTTTGTGCTAGAGTGTGAAGATGCACAGCTAACACGGGCACTGGTTTATCTAAGTGCAGCCGGGTGCTCTCCTACCCAGAGAAAGATGTAGTCCCTGCCCTAAATAGTTTGCATACTTAAATTACATGTGATAGGCCAGATAACCAGGCAAATGTCTAATCTCAAAGATGAACCAAAGTCGTCCTTCCTCCCCATATTTTTGTTAGTGGGCTATTTGAGAATGTGGCTGAAGAAGAAAGGAAACCGAGTTCTTTGTAAGACAGTCTTTGTAAGACTGAGCAAAGAACCATGGTGGGCCAAGTGTAGAAGGCAAAAGGGTCGTTTGGGAGTGAAGGCGGGTTGAGCGCAAAGAGATGTGGGGTTATGCAGGATTGTGAAGGTGAATCAGGAGCTTGAACTTTCTCAGGAAGGAGAGAGAAATCCAATGAGAGGGTTTGAAACTGAGTCATGTAGTCCAAATGGCAAATGAGAGAGATGCTTTTAGAAGTAGTCGTTAGATGTCATGGACCAGGAGCAAAGAAGGGAGGAGGTTGCAGTAATCAAGGCATGTGAGGACCAAGACTTGGACGTGCAGATTTTAGGAATACGGTAGAACATCAGAGTTATGAACTGAGCAGTCAACCACATACTTCATTTGGAATGGGAAGTACCCAGTCAGGAAACAGCAGACACCAAAAAACCCCAAAACAAACACTGAACTACTGTGTTAATTGTAAATTACTAAAAAAGGGAAAGTCGCATTTTTCTTCTGCATAGTAAAGTTTCAAAACTGTAGTAAGTAAACGGTCAATTGTAAACTTTTGGAAAAATAACCAATATGTTTTGTTCAGCGTTACGGATATTTCAGAGTTATGAACAACCTCCATTCCTGCTGTTTGTAACTCTGAGGTTCTACTGTATTAATGAAGAGATAAGGCTGGGTTTTAAAGATGCTATGGAAGAAGTAATAAAATTTGGTGGAGGAGAATCCTATCTTCCTAATGGACCGCATAGTATAGCTTGTTTCATTGCGACTATCTGTGGGTGCAAGAGCTAGAATAAATCACAATTGAGATGCATGCATATGGGGTGTGTCTACGCAGCAGATGGATTCATGTCTGGATAGTCTTTTGTATGGCGCTGATGGGTTTGTGTAGCTCAATCTGTAGATTCACTAGTGAAAAGCTCTGTGCTGCAGACCCAGTTCCCCAGGTGGGAGCTACATGCAATGTGCAAACCCTGTTCTTGGGCATTTGTTATAGGTGAATTAAAACAAAAATGGACACTGATTTAAGAGCCAGATACTAAACTGGCATAAATCAGAATGGCGTCAGTTTATCCCACTTCAGGATTTATTTTTTAGTGTTTAATTCTGGATTTCAGCTTCCTGTTTCGGATCCTGGATCTGACAGTTGGGCATCTCACGAGTAAACACATTGAGTGTTGCAACTCTGGTCAAGCGCTGTGCATGCTGCGATAACACAGGTCATGTAGGTGCCATGTCGAATGTAAACAGGAATTTTATCTTTGGAAATGTTACACTTCTAAGTTCTATGCTTGTGTTCCGATCCCTGATTAATTGGGAGTGGTGGGGGCAGGTTCGGGAATGCTGATGGGAAGTGCGTGAACAAACCCCTTTGCTTGATGTTTTTTCATCAGTGGCTTTGTCCCAGCTGGTTGCCCTCACCTTCCTGTCTGAGGACCTCTGTGCAATAGGTGTCTTTCTTTCCACATTGCCTCACAATCATAAAGAGATGGAGTTTCTCTGCTCTGCAGCACTTTCCCTACAACATAGAATCATAGAATAATAGGGATGGAAGGGACCTCACGAGGTCATCTAGTCCAACCCCCTGCTAAAAGCAGGACCACTCCCACTAAATCACCCCAGGCAGGGTTTTGTCTAACTGGGCCTTAAAAATCGCCAAAGATGGAGATTCTACCACCTCCCTAGATAGCCCATTCCAATGCTTCACCACCCTCCTTGTAAGAAAGTTTTTCCTAATATCCAACCTTGACCTCCCCAGCTGTAATTTGAAACCATTGCTCCTTGTTCTGACCTCTGCTACCATCGAGAACAGCCTACCTCCCACCTCTTTGGAGCACCCCTTCAAGTAGTTGAAGGTTGCTATCAAATCTCCCCTCAGTCTTCTCTTCTGCAGACTAAATAAGCCTAGTTCCTTCAGTCTCTCCTCATAAGTCATGTGCCCCAGCCCCCTAATCATTTTTGTTGCCCTCCGCTGGACTCTTTCTAATTTGTTCACATCCTTTCTGTAGTGGGGAGCCCAAAACTGGACACAGTATTCCAGATGTGGACTGACCAGTGTCGAATAGAGGGGAATTATCACATCCCTCGATCTGCTGGCAATACTCCTACTGATGCAGCCTAATATGCCATTGGCCTTTTTGGCAACAAGGGCACACTGTTGGCTCATATCCATCTTCCCATCCACTATAACCCCCAGGTCCTTTTCTACAGCGCTGCTACTTAGCCGATCGGTCCCCAGCCTGTAGCAGTGCATGGGATTTTTCCGTCCTAAGTGCAGGACTTTGCACTTGTCTTTGTTGAAACTCATGAGGTTTCTTTCGGCCCAGTGTTCCAATTTGTCCAAGTCTCCCTGGATCCTGTCCCTGCCCTCCAGAGTATCTACCATTCCCCCCAACTTGGTGTCATCCGTGAACTTACTAAGCATGCAGTCTATTCCATCATCAAGTTCTCTGGGAACTGTTCCTTCTGGTAGGTGTGAGCCTCTGGCTAGAAGAGTGAATGGCCACCTTCACAACAGATCGGAAGAGGCATTCATTAACACTGCGTGGGCTGGGCTGAGATGGCCTCACCTGTTGTATCACTGTACGATCTTTGTCTCTTTTGAGTCTCTCCTTTCATCCGTGGTTTGTGGGGTTCCCTCCGCCCCCAAGATAGAAACGACCAAAGATTAAGCCTAATGGTTTTAGCCTCTGTTCTCGGGGCCCATGTACACTGAGTTGCAGTCATGTCTGGTTCCCTTTTAGAGTGTAGACAGCACTTCAACAGTGTTCACATCCAAGGCTTCTGCACATTTCAGGGAGACTCCATCTGTGCTACTCAGTGGGTCAGGGAAATCGATGTTTGTACAGCACCTAGCACAATAGGATGCTGTACAAACAAACCATCCCTGACCGAGGCCTGCTGAGGCTCTTGCAATATAAAGATTAGCAGAACAACGTTATGATCTGTTGTATTTGTATTGCTTGTGTCAAGGCCTTACTCTTTCCCCAGCAATTCACCCTTCGTGCGTGCTAAGAATAAGGCTTCTAGAGGATTTACTAATAGCTATACATGCTGGCTTCAAAACACCAGGTTGCCTGGGACAGCGTCTGTGAAAATGTACACAGGCGCCTTTATAGAAGTCAAATTGCAGATGCAAATTAGGGAGAGACTGGTGCATACTTTCAGATGCAAATACAGGGATTGTGCCTGTCTGTCTGTCGCCACATATAAAAGTGTTCATGGTTCTTTTTTAAAATGAAGATTTTCTTTCTTCTGAGGTCTGTTCTTACAGTGCTGGAAACCCCAACATAGTAATATTGGACACATGAGGACAAACAAATGAAACTGGCCAGTCCGGTTTCACAAGCCAAGACGAGCCGTAGAGGAAAAAGTTAAATGGGTTTTCAGTATTCTTTTCAGTTTCAATTTTTTTTAAAAGTGTTTAACTGAAGAAAAAAAGTAACTACCTGGATGGCGTTACGTCAGTGTATATTTCCTTTCTGAGCCCTGAATATTAATCATAATACTTGATTTTAGTGAGTTGCTGATATTCCAGATCAGAAGTCCCTAATTACTCACTATAAACCCTCTCTGCTGAGCTATTTTTCAACTGTTTCCTCTTAGTCAGCCTGATCGCCTGATGCAAACCAAGAATTTTCAGGGTCTCTTGTGAGTTTTGCTGATGTGTCTCTCACCAACGGACTAAGCCGAACTTAGTGATGGTGCTTAACTAGTTTCATACGCCCGCACCTTGCTTTTCATCAGTGCTTTTCTGGTTTTTTTGTTTGAAATGCCACGTTCAGGTGGGTTACCCTTTGGCATTTTTTTCCTTTCTCTCTGTTTATTCTGACTGGTGACTAAGGATTGTGTGTGTGGTGGAGGGATAGGGGGCTTTTTAATTTTTATCCTGATAGGAAGCAACTTGCTGGGCCCTGATAATATTATCCAGCATCTCCTTTGGGTACTCACTTGGTGCTATTAGTTTTACAAGGTGTTATTCTTCTGCCTGACCTGTTAAAAAGAATATTTTTGTCCTAAAACAGACACTAAGCATGCAGGTTAGCAATGTGCATATCTGGCCACTAAAATTGCTTTTAGGTTGGTTGTAAGGGGTTTTTTAGAAGCTATTATATAGAAATCATACTTGCCTGACTTCTAAAGCTGATCAAGGAACAATCAAGATGGAAAATAAGTATTAAATTGATATTTCTTGGAATGCTGAGAATGAAAAGCAGTTTAATTTTTTGCATTTTCATAATGAAGCTAAATAATTCGATTTCACTCTTTTTTCATTAACGTATGGTGTATTTTATTTTTTAGTCTCCCTCCCTTCATAGGAATGTCTTATTAAAATCACATTCCATTAAGGATTGATAAATGCTTTTCATTCATGTTGACACATGCAAAAACCATTATTTGCGTCATTTTAACAAGCTGCAGCATGAATTGATGTTATTTGTGTCCCTTTCAATCTAGTGGATTTTAAAATTCAGATAATTGAGGAAGCCTTACCCCTCTGTGCTTATGAAAAGGCATAGTACAGTTATAAACCCCTTGTAAGCTGTCCTTTCCTCCAAGGAGCATCAGCCTTGCAGAGAAGTAGAGAGCTAGCTTCTATTCATTTTTGCTGCTTACGAGAGGAAAGGAGCTCTCAAAAAACCAGAAAGAGCCGTTGGAATGTTCAGCGTTTGATTTGGTTTGAGAGAGAGTGCCCCTGTCCAAGCTGTCGTGGTGAAAAAGACAAGTCTGATTGGAATTGGGACCCGTTCTTGTGTCACATGACCAAAGCATGAATGAAATTCCTAAGTCCGGCTGTCTTAGGAAAGACCTTGCTGAGAGTGCTGAGACTGTAGTTAGCCTGATCAGACTGGACGTTGTGAAGCTACAACACCCATTTGTCTTTGCCTGGTCTGGAAGAGGTAGAGTTAAGGGCTGGCTCTCTAGCTGTTAGATATCTCACCGGTTGCTCCAATTTATAAGCTAAATACTTCAGTCCAGGAAGATTAAAGGGGATGGTGGATCAGTTTGTAGCAACCAGTGCGTACTAGCAGAACAATACAAATGTGCCGCTTAAGAGTGAAGCAGGGTGGCCTAATGGATTAGAGAACTGGACTGGGTCTCGAGAGCAGGGGTGGACAAAATTGGCTCATAGCTAGGCGCCAGCAGTTTGACTTTTGGTCACCAGAGAGTGCTCCTCCATTACATTTTTGCAGTGGAGCTAAGCAACAGGCTACTAAAAGTGGTCACCATGGCGACCAGAAACATAGATTTGTCAAGTCCCGCTCGAGAGACCTGTTCCTGGCCCTGTTGCTGGCCTATTGGCTGACTTTGGGCAAGTCACTTCCCTGCTTTAACCCCAGTTTTCCCCTTTGTAAAATGGGCATAAAGATACTGACGACCTTCGTAAAGAGCTTTGAGATCTACTGAAGAAAAGCATTAGACAAGAAGTGGGTATTTTTAGAATTCAGATTCTCCTCATATTTGAACACACTCACATTGACCACCTTTCTCTTTTGTAGCCGTGGCCACAAGAGACCAATCTGCTAGTGATTAGTGTCTGGGCAGAGAACACCCCCTCCATTCCTGTTGGGATGGGGCCCTTCTTGGCTTTGCAGAATTCCTTCATCCCTCTGGCCCAGCCGTGAGGTCTTTTTTCTGCCTGTTGTAATGCGAGGTAATGGGCTAACTCTTTATTCTGGACAGAGGAGCAGTTACATTTTGCTGGCTTGACCAGTGGGGGTTGGAGGAAGGAGCGAATGCCTCAGGGCTTCTACCTGCCCCACGTGGGGATTCCTTTTGTGAATTCCTCTGAAATCCACCCCTGAGGCTGGACGGAGAGGACAGTCCAAGAACTCGGGTATTCCACAGCCCTGGGTACCGCGGTATCAGAGCATCTCCCCACCCACTGCTGCCAGCGTCGTTGGGCCCTCAACAAGACTCAGTCTGCAATCGATTGCGTGCGTGGAGCCAAGTACATCTTCATGGCTGCTGCCCTGCAGAAGTGCGATCGTTAGCACCTTGCGCCTATACACAGGCTGCTACGTTTGTGCCGGCGTGGCATGCCGGCAGCAAAGGGGTTAAAGTGGGAGCGAGGGGTGGAACCAAGGTATTTCAGATGCTCATTATTCACTGCCAACTTTCCCCCAAACCGTATTAATTTCACGCTGTCACGCAGGACTGCGCTGTCTCCTCATCAGTATCTTGGAGGGCGGGAGGTTCCGGGAGATGGGAGAAAAGTGCGCACTCACTTCAGAACTGCTGGTATTTGGAAATATCATTGGTAGCTTCTCTGCTGCACCATGGGCCCAGCATGTTCAGGCTGCCTGGGTTCTGGGGGAGGCAGGCCGGAGCTAGGAAACGGGAGGGGCGCGTCTCTACATGATGGCTCCTGATGATCATTTTCCACCCCACTGCTTGCACAAAAGCCCCATGAAATTAGGTCTGCTGCAGCAAGCAGGTCTGCAAACCAGCGGCACGGGAGAGGGTGGGAGGAAACTGCCCGACCTGTGGGGAATCAAGAAGCTGTTACACCTTGGTCTTCGGTCAAAGCCCCTCTTTACAGGCAATTGCCATCTGTGAGGGAGGATTCTCGCAGTGGTGGGGGCAGACAGGCAGTCAGGTTCTGTCTATAAACTGCTGTCCCATTTTAAAAATCTTCCATGGACCTGGCCTGCACAGAGCTCCTTCCTGTCCCTTCTCCTACTCCAGTCCTGTAGGTGGAAGAGCCTTCAGCTTCCAGTCACCTGCCTCTCTGGATCTCCGCTTTTTGAGTCTTCATCTCTCTTGTATTTGATGCCGAACCTTTTCATCATGAAAGGATCCCCCAGCACTTTGCTAACTGTATGTTTAACAAACAGAGTCCTGTGGCACTTTTACAGATGAACAGATTTATTTATTGCATGAGCTTTCGAAAGCTCATGCGATAAATAAATCTGTTCATCTGTAAAAGTGCCACAGGACTCTGTTTCTCTGCGGTAGACTAACACGGCTACCCCTCTGAAACTTGTCTGTATGTGTAACGGCACTGATGGGGTGCAGCTACGTTTGGGACGGAGGGCAGCTGCAGGGTGAGGAGATGAAAATTTTAGTCCAAGTTTTTTCGAGTCCGTGGGATCTCGGCATCCGTCAAAAACCGAGAAGGTGGCTTTGTCCTCTTCTGGAAACCCCAGTGAAAGTTGGCCCGCCCTCGTATAGGTACAGGTGCTCTTAGTGATACCTAGTAAGAGACCTTTTTGGTACACTGAGCTTATTGTTAATTCTTCAAGCAGTGATTACAGCAATACCAAATAAAAACCCCATCAACAATGGTTAGAGGGTCCTGTTTAAACTGTGTAAGGCTGTTACCAGCTGTTATTGAATGAACAAATCCATGATGCTGTTTCCTGTTGAAGATTAAGGGAACTGTCCAACCTTAAAAGATACTCTGTGTTGTCTCCAGCCATTCATTCTTCCCTGTTTCTCTTCCATGCATGTGCCAGTTCCTTAGAAAGTCTTCCTTTAAGGGACTGCAATTTACTGTCTCCAGTCCCTTTTTCCCCTGACGTCGTGGCTGGATGCTATATATACTGAGAAGGTGACACCATCCGGTTGATAGAGCACTAGCGTGGCGTTGGGAAATTCACGTTTTGTTCCTGGCTTTTTCGTTGACTTTCCACGCGACTGAACAAATCACATCACAGCCCCATGTCTCAGTTTCCCCATTTGTGTCGTGAGAATAGGCACGTCTGTAAACTGCTTTGAGGTCTGTGGAAAAGCCCTTCATAAGTGACAAAGCCTATTACCTCTGCTCCAAGCATCTAGGGTTATGGGTACTGGGAGGGAGGGGAGAAATAAAAACACTGAGCTAGCTTGTTTCAAGAAGAATTGCCTGCTTTCTTTAGAGTGCAAGCTCTTCTTCTGAGAACACTGTGGGCACTACCACCCCCCACCCCCCGGGGGGGCCCCCATAATTGTGACCCAGAATGTATCATCTACAGTCAGCACCTAGTTACTGCACTGAAATAACCAGAAGAAATGGTGCTTCCTGAACTCATCCCTGATCTAGGGCCTCTCCAGCTGCAGTGTTTGTTTACGGATCACTTTTTGTGCAGCACTCTTATTTTAAAGGGGCAAGCACTCCTGTTCACACTCAGAACCAAGCTTCTGGGGGAAACCTGATGCATTCAAAGTTGGAAGCTAGATGCAGATTTTTAACAGGTGGACAATTAACCATTCGAACAACTTACCAGGGGCTGTGTTGGATTCTTCGTCATCGCAATTTTGAAATAAAAGATTAAATGCATTTCTAAAAGAGATGCTCTAGTTCAAACAGGAATTCATTCAGGGGAGTCCTCTGGGCTCTTACACAAGGGCTCAGATCACAGTGTGCCTTTCTGTCCCTGGAATCTATGAATCTATTCCGCTCTGAGTAAACCCCGTCTCCGGTATGTGATTCAAAGTCTGTGTTTCGGTGAGATATAAAACCCAAACCAACTGCTTGGGATCTGAAAGTTTAACTCTTTTGCCTGGGTGTGAACACCAGTACTTACTTAGGTGCTTCCATGTCTTGTCAAAATCAGCGTAGACACCTATATTTGAAAACGTAACCTTGAAGACTTCTCCCCCTTCACAGCTGGAAGAACGGGAGCCCGGGGTGACTTAGCTCGTTTCTAGCTTTGGGTAACTGCATCCTGTTTTCCTAAATTTTCCCTGCAGTTCCAGTTGGGAAAAGTCGTTCTTCTTGACTCTCAAAAAAGAATATGGATGGCATTCCTGGCACAAAACAGCAGTTCTCTCCCACCCCAGAAATGGCTGCATTTCAGCTAGAGCTCTGTAGTGCATGGTGGCTGTAAGTGCTTTGGGGCCTGAACAAATGCAAGGTGGTATTTATTAGAAATGTTTGCGGCTCTCCATTTATAGGCATATCTCTTTAAACCATTTGGCAGTGGCAGGTTATTTTGGGGTATCTCATTTCCTTTCCTCCCCTCTTATTGTACGTGGGTATGTTACATCTCCATCGAGTTTCTCTGAGTGTACAGCGCCAGCAGACTGAGAAGACAATTGATCCCACCCCTCTCTGATAGCCCCTCATTTCGTATCTCATTTTCACATTATCATCGTGACTGCAAGGCTATTTTGACAGCATCTGTCAGCAAGGTACAAGCACCTGCCATCACTTATGATTGGCTGCAGACACTGATGGCATCGTGCTGAATATTATTAGTCCAGATTTTTTTTAGCAGGGGGAGGAGGAACCAAAACACACATGGCCCCTGTACAGCGTTTTGAGTCTTCAGTGAGCCGTTCTGCCGGTCTCTGGATTCATTTGCATTTTTCTGGCTCCTGCTGGAGAATGGAGCCATAAAATGCTCAGGCAGTGTGTTTTTTGTGTGTGGCTTAATTTGTTTTATTTAAGAGGTTTTTAGTCGGGAGGGCACAAGTGGAGGGGGTGGGAAAGCCATCTGAGCAGCCACTTAGTCTCGTCAAAGGCTATTTATTGAATTAGTGAGGTTATGTAGCCAAGGTTCAGAGCTGCTATTACACAGGCTCGCTCTGCCTACAATATATTGCGTGCCAATACAATGGGACCATATTTAAGAGCCATGGATAGGTGCATCCTTACTTGAGTAAATCCTATTTGTATGTACTTGAGCTCTATAATGAAAGATGGTAGAACCCTGCTAAATGAATACCTGATAAAAGAACAACCCATTTCCCACCGTCCCCTCCAAACAGTATGAAAAACGTACGCTGAAAGACTCTAGTAATACACTGTCAAAGTGAACGCACTTCCTGTGCATCAAATTCCAGTTTGCAGGAACCCTACTGAACACCCGAGTGCAAAGAACACGATGTTGCTTTTACGATCTGACTATAAACATTAAATATAGCTGTCAATTCACAAAATTGATTAGATTAATCCTAGTTTTAAAATGTAGGGCCTTCAAACACTGGGCCTTAGTCTCCGTCATATAAAGGCTCATTTACACTGCGCTGGTGGTGTAAAGGGCCCTTAATGTCAGCCTAAATTACACGTCGGGCCTTTACGCCCACACAGCAGTGCAGAGGGATTTTAGTATAAATGTGGATAAGGCTCAGCAGTGGAACCACTCATGCTAATAAGCAATCTTATTTACTGTATTGTTTCAATTAAAATCAGGCTGCCACTGTGCATGCATTCAGTGACACAGTCCCCCCTGCTGAAGACTGCACAAAGTGTGGAGGAAGCAAATATTGTTTCTAGTCTATAGATAGTAAACTGGTTTGCCCAAGGTCGCGCAGAAAGTCTGTGTCAGGGTTGGAAGTTGAAACAACCTCTCCTGCGTCCCAGATCAATGCCACAGCTGCAAGGACCATCCATGTTTCCATTCCTGGTAGTAAGTATTTCTGCAGGATTTTGCCAGAAGACTTGTCTGTATATGCTTATACCATGATCCTGTATGTGCATCATATACAGCAGAGCCAACTTAAAAGGGCTGGTTAGCTGTACTATACTAATCCTAAAACAAACAAGGAGTCTAGTGGCACTTGTAAAGAATAATACATGTATTTATCGCATGAACTTTCTTGGGAGAAAATCCCACTTCATCAGATGATGTCAAATCTGCAGATGAATTCCAAAGAGAAACTGCAGAATTGGAATTCATCTGCAGATTTGACACTGTCAACTTAGGGTTAAATAGAGATGACATTTTTTCCCCATTACAATAGGTAATTTTGCTTTCCTTTTTCCTCCCTCCTATATGCTGTTCTCCACTGTTTGAATCTAAACAATTGCATTGATTTGCTGTTACAGTCTGACCTGATCCTGTGACATACACTCCCCTGCATTTATTTTCCTCCCATTCATCTGTACTTCTCCATCTTCAAGCGTCTGACAAACTGGGATTTTCTCCCACGAAATCTCATGCAATAAATAAATGTATTAGTCTTTAAAAGTGCCACAGGACTCCTTGTTTGTTTTGCTGAACTATACTAACACAGCTACCCCTTATTGGAACTATACTAACACTGTATCAAATGATCATTACAAATTCAAACACAGATGCTTAAAACAAAGTTCTGTCAGGCAACTTAGGGACAAAAATATGGATTCACTCTTTTCAAACTGATGTAAGTGGGTAGGGTGTGTTGAAATTCTGAACCTAGACTGTAGATTTCAAAGAGTCTACGGACAAGTAAAAGATTTACAGTCTTTGCAGCATCCTTTTGGTAAAAAAAGGCTGAGCTCCTCCGTTCTCCATAGTGCCACTGTTTCCAAGGCTGTACACACTTCTGTTATCATCCCTCAGCCAGGCTGATACCCAAATAAGTCTGTAAACCAATAGAGCAACTTTGTTGGGTGGCTTACCCAACCTAGTAAAATACTTTTTTTTGAGAACTATGAGTAAAAAGTTGTCTGATGTTAGCAGAAATAAGATAAAGGCATTTTGAGAGGATGCCTGTAAAATAACATTTTCTTGTATGCTGCCGGTGTACCAAGTGTTTGCAAAGAAAGACGATTCATAGCCGGTACATACTTGGACAGGAAACATTATTTGGGTGGTATGACAGAAACGGACGCCCAAATTCAAGATACAAATACCAAAAGCACTGTTTGGAAGGGTATTTTGTTTTTTCATTTCAGCAGGCTTTGACTGAGAATGCTAACTTGGTGATAAAAAAACAAGGAGTCTGATGGCACTTTTAAAAACTAACAAATTTATTTATCACATGAGCCTTCATGAGTAAAATCCCACTTTAGCAGTTTCCTAAGTATATGTTGTAGTGCTATGTTCAGTCCCAATTTTAAAACAAATCCGAGTGGTGGATGGGAAAGCTTCTCTGCGGAGACCGTGCCACACTCAGATCTCATGATTATTTTTGTACTTGCATAATGAGAATAGAGGCACTTAATGTGAACTTCATTCTTAATGTATCTGCATTTTTAAAAAATCTGTGTATGCCTCTCTGTTCTTCTGCTTAAAATAATTAATATGGCTACTTATGAAGTCATTTTGCAGCTTTCCGGGAATGGAAATTCTCTTGGACATGTAGCTGTGTTCAGAAAGGTGTCTACCTAAAAACATCTGGTACTTCTGTATTTATTCTCCATCAGATCAGATACAGTCTGTCTGCAGCTGAACCTGAAATTAGTATCTTGTGGCTGCCAGCATCATAATCGCAGCCTGGTATCCAAGAGAGACTCTCTTTTCTCATGTAGTACCCTGGCTAAATAGTCTTGAGTTTGAGATTTTCTTGGTGACACACAAGGCACAATGAAATGTGTTCTCAGTTACTTATATCCTCTGCAGTGCTGAGAATTTTAATGTATGTTTTTGAAACTGACTGACTGAAAAGGAGTCTATAAGAGAGTGGATTTGTAGTGGACTCTCTTGGGGCTACAGTATTTTTTTAGTTTTAAATTATTTTTGATCATGGCTGCACATTAAATATTTAGATGGGGATTTTCAAAGGGAGGGTTTTCTAAGGGAGTTAGGTGCCTTGATCTCAGGCACAGGTGAGCCATGGACTGTTTTGAAATTCCAGCCTTAGTGTCAATACCATGGTGGCTTGGTTCTTTAGGAACTTTAAGCCCTGCTTCTGCAAGGTGGATTGCACATCCGCCAATTATAGTCCGGGAATCTCCGCTCACGTACAATGCTCCGTGTGTGCCGAGTGTCTCACACGGTTCAGGGCAGGAGATCACAGATCTTCCTGTTGATCGAGCCCAATGGCTTCAGTAGACATTGCATCTCTATATCAGAGGTTGGAAATTGGCATCGGGGGGTATGTCTGTACCACGGTTAAATCCTGGTGGTTGGCCCTGGCCTGCTGACTCAGGCTGTAAGGCTGTAAAATTGTGGGGGGGGGGGGCTGCTTGGGCTTTGAGACTTTCCTCCCTCACAGGGTCCCAGAGCTGGGGCTCCAATCTGAGTGTCTACATTGCAGTTTTCTCTCTCTTGAGCCCCAGCCAGCTGCATGGGCCAAGGGTGTGTATTTACTTGCAGTGTAGATATACCCTTGGAGGTTTGTGGCATACTCTTTAGAAGTGGGGATACTTGTTCAAGGTACACTGTAATTCCTAGCAAGGGCCCAACAAAGGGTCACCCCCTGTGTCTAGAAAAAGCCTTTTCACAGAGATTCTGCACTAATTTCCAGTTCACAAAACCCATGCTTAGGCCTGAATGAATCTTGCCCCGAGGGAAAAAATTTACAATGAACTAGATTTGAAAGTGACCCGTATAGGATAACTAAAGCATTCATGAGCGGAGCCGTGAAGGTAAACAGTCACCACACGCAAACAAATCAGTGGCGGATCAATTCCTTGCCATCCCCCATGCCTGTGTTCAGTAAGAAATCAAGCTGTTCGTCTCCACCTGTGATCTGATACAATGCCCTCCTACAAATATCTATCTAGGCTGCAACATAAAGTCATACCTGACAGAACTGCCTTTATTAGGCCAGGAAACCCATTCTGCCTCGGATATTAACACTTCCACCAGCATCATGGGAATGAGGATTATTCAACTAGTATAAAAGCAGTGTCTTTTGGAAAAGTGTGCAATGAAGTTGAAAGGTGGGACTGGGAAGGAATGGCTCTGATATGGACAGGCCTTGGGAACTGAGCATGTTCATTTTGTGAGATGGGGAAAAATAAGTGATAAATTTAAATGAGATGAGGCTGGGATTTTCAAGCCACCTAATGGGGTTGGATGCCCCCTTCCCATTAAAATGAATGGGAATTGAGTGTCGAAGCACCCTAGATGGTTTTGAAAAAATCTGAACCTCAGTGTACAAGCATGTACAAGTTTGGGGGCAAGATTGTTTCTAGCTTGAATGCTGTAACGTGTGATGGGGTTTTAAAGCAGAAGAATAAATTTAGCTATGAAGCAGATACCCTGTCATTGATAAACACTCCAATCAAGCTGTTAAATGCAACAGCAAAGAAGAATTTGAGGTTACCGTGGACTTACTCAGTCTGACTCCTGCTAAATGATTATGTTTGCAGAGTGTGCTCCCAGAAGATCGAGCATTGCAACGCTAAGCCTTATAGCTCTTCCAATCGAATCCATTTCTGTACCTCTCTAATTCCAAAGGCATTCCAGTGCGGCTCTCTTCGTCTCTACTTCTAGTAGAGATCATCAACATGCATCTTTCAAGATGAAGCTTGAACTAGGTTTCCTTGAAGGAAAAGTTTAGATGATTTGGGCTCAGCCACCCAGCATCCCCTCCTTCCAGTATGGCTGGTTAAATTATTCTGTGGGAGCCAGCACTGGAGAGCTAAATTACTGTGACATTTGTACCATGGCAACTGTACCTGTCGGTCTGTCATTCTCCTCTAGATGCAGCTGAGGAGCTGTCGAAAAATAATCATTATTTGGGAGGTGGAAGGAGTGTGTGGCGCGGGGGAGAAGAGAGAGAAATTCAGACAATACAATTCTGCATCTTCGCTCTCTGCAAATCCTGTGTAGATCTAGGAAAGGAAATGCCCCTTTAACACTAGCTTTACAGTAATTATCATTAAGGAATTTAGTATCTTGCCTAATATTAAACCTTGCAAAGTGAGATTAAATGAAACAAATTTAAGAAGCCAAACCTGATACTAGAACCTGTTTAAAAAGAAGTTAAATGGCGAGATTTTGAAAATTTTAAACCCTTCCCTGAAAGACGATGTCTTCACTCTCACCCACCCCCGTTTTTTTGGAATTTCTTCTTATTCTGTTTAGCGTACAGCCTAAGTGTGTAATTACACGATAGACTGGAGTAGAATTTGGAGCCTGTAATACCAGTTATAAAGAAGAGCCATAATTAAGTATTTCTTCACAGGTAAATAATACATCAGGGGGGCATGGAAGGGCATAATTATTGTTCTGTAAACTGCCTAATGACTAATTTACTTGGAATTTCAGAAAACTTTTGATAAGATCCCTTAGAAACAACTGTTCAGGAGAATAAATTGCATAAAGGGCAAAGCGTTGTTCCATTTTTAAAAACTGTCTAGCAAGGGGAAGCAGCGTTAGTGAATAGCTTCTCTGGAGAGAGAAAGGGTGGGTTTGTAAGGAAGGATCTGGATTGGTACAAAGGAGACCAGAACCCTGATCCTGCCTTTACCACAAACTCACCGTGTGAGGTCAATCTCTGCCTCGGGTTCCCCATCTGTAGAGGAGGTGTAATTACCTGTTTCATACGGCTGTTGTGGCTATCCCAGTGCCATAGGAAAGTCAATTAATTACACGGGGAAGGCTTAGGGACAGGTTTTAGGGTCAGTAGAGTTTCTCTGTGCTAATGATTTGGGAGCTGACTATACAGTGAGGTGTAGGGGGGAGACCGAGTTATTTCACATAGTAAAACAGCAGTGGAGGCCAGGCCTAAATGGATTTAAATCTCTCTGGGAGAACAGAGCAGGATGATGGGAGACGACGATAGGTATATTATAGATTTTCCTCCCCAAAACTTCGCTTGGATTCTGATGGGCTCTGAACTTGTGGGATCACGTGATGGGAGAAGAGCCTTAGGAATTGGCCCAACCTGACTTCAGTGAAGCCGTATATTGGGCAGAACCAGACAGTTTTCTTTGCCATGTGTCACCAAAAAGCAGCTTTGTGAGTTATAATCAAGTCTCACGCTAGCCATCTCACCTGCAACACTATACCCAGCTTGGGTCCCCCCCTCCACAGAGCTGTGAAGGAGAATGTCCTGAGAAGGGAGTTTGCTAGAGGAGGGGTGGGTAAAAGTGGTCATATGTGGCCACCTGTGTTCCCTGGGTGTATCTTTGAATTTTGAAATGTGTTTCTCTCTTCTGTGCTGAGGCCTTTTGGATGATGATTAATGTGTTAAGACCAAGGTGGCTTTCAGTATTTGCTTCTCTTCCTTAGGAAACACTGAGTTTTCTTGGTGGGATTTTGCGTGTGGTTTGGGGAAGTCCAAGTGTACAGAATCTGGTGCTGGTGCTTAATCAGCTACTTCACCTTGGTTAGCAGTATCTTCTGCTGTGTCCCACACTTCCTAGCTCCACCTGGATCCTATAACCAAGCTCGGAGCTTTGTTCCATCCCTGCGGCAACCGTGATGTTCTGTGATCTGTAGAGATGTCTTTAATCTGAAGTACACAGGAAGCAGTAGCAGGACACAGCAATAAAACTTCAGTGAACAGTAAAAACGAGTCAACTGATGGTCCTGTGTGAGAGAAAAGTATTGGCTGACAATAAGAGGAAGAAGAGAGGCATCCACCCATTAGCTGGAGCATTAAGAAATGATGGGATTGAACACAACATTCAGACGATATGCGGGTGAGACACGCAGAGTTAGTGGGAGAAGAGTAAAGCCAAGGTATTTAGTTATGGTCTTAGAATCTGATTCACATGGAGAGAATGCCTGAAAGGAAGTGAGCTTGATGGTGGGGGAGCGAAGAGGAGGAAAAGGTAGGTTTGGGACAGTGGCTTAAAAGGAAAGAAATGAGACTGATCCGGCAGTGGTTCCTGGACGATAGGTGAGAGGGGCGCTTGGGGGTAGATGTGACTAGCAAGGCGAAATAGAAAGAGACGTTGCCACCCCACTATAGTGGCTGAAGAGAGGATTTTGGAAGAGCTGTGGGGAGATGTTGAAATCCAGTCCACCACTCCAGGTTCTTCACTTCCTGCATCCACAGCTTTTTTTTTTTTTTTTTTTTTTTAACCTGTTCACATCATGTACTTTTATTTTACAGCTTGAAACTGGTCCTCTTGACTAATCCCCACCTCTCCTTATATTCATAATAAGTTCAAAAGAAAGAGAAACCACACTTCATTTGCAAGTCCTTCCACTACGCATGTACCTAAGGACCACTCTAATTATGATATCTTTTAGTCTCCCTATTCAGGGGCTGCCTGTTCCAGCTGCCTTTTGACATCTCACCAGATGAGGGACTGTTTGAATATTTTTGCAGTGAAAAGGGAGTGGTCCAGGATGGAAGAGTGACCCCATGAGAGCAAATCTGTTTTTTTGGCAGCAACACTTGTTTGTTTCCACCCACAGCTCCCCCTTCTGCCGTGTGACAGGTTTGCTGGTGGGTCAGTTCTGGGAGAGGCTTTCAAACGGAGGAGCGAAGCTGGAGCGGGCGGGGGGTGGGGGGTGCATAGTGGCGCAGTGTGTAAGAAAGTGTTTGCCGAGCCGGGTGGGGGGAGTCAGCAAAAATTAGCATGACAGGTTCCTCCGCCGTGCCGGTGAGAGCCAGCGGTGGAGATAAAGCGAGAGGGTGCTTTGTGCCTAGCCGGCGACATGATAATTGGCTTTCCTTCCTAGCGAACTTTGCAAATGATGCTCTTTAACTCAGCGGCGAGATAAACAGTTGCTGTGGCAGGTGTGCTGAAAGCGCCGTCTGGATGTAATTAGACATGTGTGCAAGAGTGCACCCTGAGAAATCTAACCATGGTTTTCATTCTGGGCACTTCCCATGGGCTACGCTGCCCTGTCTCCCCCCATCACCTCCCGGCGCCTCTCTCTCTCTCTCTCTGGTGTTTCCTCCTTTTGTCATAGAAAGTAAAGTCCTCCCGCTGGCTCCTCTCTGTGTTAGGTTGGAGCATGTGCAGCACCGCCAAATAACTGTTAGGTGCCCTTTGGCTGCAAAACCCCAATTGACCAGCTGAGGCTGAAGCCTTTCTCTCTCTTAATCACACAGGGCTGTAGGCGGTTTGCCTTGTTTGCAAACCAAAATCACTCTCTTGTGTCTTAAAACTCATCAGACCATTTGGAGTGTGTCATTATTTTTCTTTACCCCTGAAAATGTTTGTATTTGCATTGCACCTTTTTTTTTAATCCCAGTGCACTTCTGCTAGCATTAATTAATTAAGGAATTAAGCCTCACACCACTCCATGAGATTGGTAAATATTGTCCCTATTTTGCAGGTGGCAAACTCCAAGAATGAGGCTGTTGTGATTCTCCCAAGGTCATACAGCAAATCTGTGGCTGTGTTTAGAATAGAAACCTACAAGGCCAGTCTCTTGTTATAACTGTTGGGTTATTTAACAGATCAACCTTTGCAGCAGATCAGGGGTTAGCAGAGCTCTAAATATGGGGATATGCTTGAGCTCTAACCCTAAGGCTCAGCTCGGCACTGGAAAGATAGTCACTCTTGATTTCCATGGGATGTTTTGATAGGATCTAGCCAAACAGCATTCGAAGCTGCTACCGCTTTCCCTTGGAGCAGTCTGCCTTGCTAGAAAGCTTATGTCACCTTGAGAGTTAACCATTTTTGTTTTCTAATTTTACTTCTCTATCATACTGAGCATAGGGCTTGTCTCCGCCACCGCCATCAGATCGACTATTCGGGTCTGTGAAGACCCACTCAGTGAATCGGGAGGCTGATCTATTAAGACCACCCCGGCAACGGGAGTAGCCCTGTGTTGAAGGAAGGCCCCTCCCTTGAACTCAGTGCAGCGGATGTGCTGGGCGGAGGGCAGTTGAACTGAGAGAGACAAGTTATTTCTCCGTTCAACTGCTGGTGAAAGCGATGGGCAGTGTAGACCTGCCCGTCATCTTCGAATGTGATGGGAAATGAGCTGTATGTAGTGAATGGGATTCCAAAGCACAGACAACATAGCTCACGATTGCTTAACTCACTGCTGAAGTGCGGCTGAATCTGGGGTGGAGCATGGCAGTTATCCGATAGTGCACGCTAACTCTGTAGGTCTGGAAGTGGAGAAAAGCACCGTCTCCACGTGAAATTATGGACGGTATTAAACCGGCAAGATGAATTTGGCGTGGATATCAGAGCTAACAATTCTACTCCTGTTTAACAGTGTCTTGGCTATTAAGTGACCCTACTTGTTTTTCATGACATACTTAATATGGCACCTTCAGGAGTACAATGCCTCACCCCCACCAGTTGTAGGGCATTCACTTATTGCTGACTTGGAAGATAGAGTACCCCATACAGAAGCAGACCCCCTGATTTCCCTTGGTAGTCTCCCACCCCCATGCTGGCCATATCTAGCCCAGCTTAGCATGTAAAGTCACAATTTGAAATGCCATGTGCACCCGTCCTAGGTTTCTCGTACCTCTTCCTTCGTTCCTAACGAAGCTTCTGTTTAAAGGGTGGTTTGTGTCCAACATTACCCTCTTCCACAAGGCATACCCACCATTTCTGGACTTCTACCACAATCCTTTCCACAGCACCCATTTGAGAGGCCTCCCAATGAGAGAAAAGTTCTGTGTGATAAAGGAGAAACACACTTGTGTGGGTAGCCCTCCTTATTCATGCTAAGAGGACAACTGGTTTGGGGGGTGAAAGGCGGTGAATTGCCAACAGGATTATCTAGTGCAGGGGACCTCAGTAGGTCATTTCCTGTACAGATTCACCCCCCCCCCCGGGGGCTATTGTGGGAGTAGCCCCTTCTAAGGATTGTTTTAGCTGTGTACTGTAATTCTTGTTCTGCTGGAAAGTTCCTTCAACAACCTTCTCCTGCCTTATTTCTCAGCTGGGGCTGTTGGTAATGACAGTGATACACTTGTTTCAGCATGTCAAGAAGTCTTTACTCCATTCCTGCCCTCCTTCCCGTGCATTCATTCATTAATTTTCGGAGGTTACCGAGGAGACATTATTGATGATGATGATAATAGTAATAGGGAAGATATGTGGCAGATTAATTCCTGAACTCTCTAACAGGATTTAAGCTAACAAGAGAGGAGGGCTTTTTTTCTTCCCCTTTCTCCTTTCAGATATTTCCTGTGCTGGGGATAACGACACCAAAGAGTGTTAAATTGGTTCTGAATGTCCACCTCTGGCTGGCCACATTCTTGTAACGATTTCATTAGCTTGAATTATCCACGTTATTTTCTTGTAATGGGATTAGCTGTGCTGAAGTCAGCTGAAGACCTGAGGGGGAGGAACAGTCTGCTGTGTATTTCATTAACTCTCTCATGTAGGGGGTGGAACGGATCACAACTCGCCTAGGGGCAGAACTATTTTGGCAGGGTCCTTCATTCCAAAAGGAGGAAGAAAAAGAAAAGAGGCCATTATTCCTCTGTAATCAGTAAATTGGTGCAGGAGCAGAGCCTGACAAGGAATAGTTTATTGGGGAATTGCTATTTGGGGGTGACTTATAAAAAAAAATAATTAAGAAAATCACTGCAAAGTAATGACTAAATTTTGCTCATATGATGCAGAGTTTTGACCCGATGCTTCAGAGAGCGTTCTGCAGGTCAGTGAAGGGAAAAGCTATATCGCACCAGTCCCTCCTTGGGAACTTTTCATTCACTGCCCAGAATGCCCTGTGTTACTGGCAGACCGTTAAATCTTTTCTTGACTAGACTAGGCAATGTGATTGTTATTGGATTTGCTTGGAATGGGAGATGAGCTTTCTCGCATATATATTTTGGGGGCCTCGGGTGATTTCTTGCAACGGTTAGATTAACCATCTTGTTCTTGGGATTCACTATATACAGTGTCCTGTGCAACCACTTGTATAGACCCGCGGTGAAATTACGCTCTCCCTTTCTGGAGTCTTTCTGCAAGTTTCCTTTGATTAGATAGTGACTAACAGCTTATTGCGCTAATTCTGATTGATCTTTGCTCAGTGTCTGGGGTTTAAGAATAATGACACCATTTCAGAAATTTATACTGTGAATGGGCTAAATTATGGAAGCACCTAGTACAATCTCTGTGTTATTTATGTAGTGCCAGAGGCATGCTAGACACTTTGCAGGGAGGAAGGAAAGCTCCCTGCCCTGAAGATCTTACAGTTGAAACAGACATTATTCAAACAGCGAATGGGATAAAAGGGTACAGGAAAGCGAAAGAGCACTCAGGGTTAGAACGTATCTTGCTGAGCCAGCGTTTCTTGGCTGATTTTTCTTGTCGGCATCATAGCAGAGTTGGGGCTTGAGGGGAATTGTGGTGTGGGGTGGGGAGTGTAGCAGCCTAGGCACAGCAGAAAAGGCCGCTGTATAAGAAAGCACAGAGGGAGTTACAGGAGACATGGACAGACAGCCCATGAAGAATGGGGTCATTGGTTCAGCAGTGACTGTGGGTGACCTGCAACACAGTAAGAGAAAAGAACAGGTGAAGAAATGCAGGGGAAATATAAAGGGCTTTGATGGCGGGGCCAAAAAGCATGAACTAAAGGTGGTGGAAAGCAAGGGCGCATGTGCAGGTATCCTGTCACGGGGCGATGAAGCCCGAATGAAGAACGAGGAGGGTTGTCCTGGCAACTGTGTCGTATGGACCGGAAGACGGGGCGGGAAGGGTGTCGGAGAGGAGACTGGTACGGAAATTGAGATGAGGGCCTTGAAGGACTTTCAGCGGGCCTGGAGAGCAAGGTGATCCTGGACCTTGGAGATGTTAGATGTGGCCTGGATATATATATAAGGCAAAAGAAAGGGGTGGGGCAGTGATGATCTCAAGGTTACAGGCCTGAGTGTCAGGGAGGATGGTGCTACTGTCAACAGCGACAAGACCTATAGGGGAAGGTGTGTGATGAGGAAGAGGATGTGTGGACATGTATGTTTGTATTTGCCTTCATATGCACAGTTAGAGGAGCGCAAGTGCTAGCACCAGCTATCTGTGGCCTTCCTGTGCTGAGACATGCCAAGTACGCTTTTTGGTTATCCACCAATGATCTCAATTCATTCACATAACATTCCCACGATCAGCAGGTAATGGGCTCCTTCTTCCAGCTGGCCTATTCCTAAGGGAGAGTTAATCCTTCTACGGGTGACACTAGCCACTTCTGTCTGCTTCTTTCTTTGTTTACCCCGTTGGATAAGTGGAAATCCACCAATTTGTTGGAAGAATTGACAGTGTTGTGGGGAAGTTATTGACTTCCAGGAAAGCCATGCAAATAATCTGCAAATTCGCACGCTGCCGTGTATGTTTCAGTGGGAGCCACACTAGTTGAGGTCTTTGCACAGGAAATCAGCTCATCTTGTTCGTTTGCCACATGTGACCTTTGACTTGCCTCCGTGGGTCCTCTAGATCTCTGAGCTCCGTGGGGTTCCTACACTTTGAGGGTTATTGAGGAGCAGATCTGGGCATATGTGCAACTGGGGAAGAAATATGTGACCCTCTCTTCCTGAACCCATATTGATGATTCACCTCAGTAGGGCCAACTTGCTGTTTTCTTTGCATAGATGTTGGTCAGTAGGAAGTGAAGTCACCATTGTTCCTTTTAAGGAGTGAGAAGTTACGGTGTGGGGCTCTGAGAGTCCTATCGCACTCTGAGGAAACCTGATATTCAGAGGTACGTATCCTAGCACCGGACAAGGGTCTGTGAGGATCCTTCTGCGCTGGCTCTCAGGGAATTGTGGCAGCAGAACCATTCCTTTTTCTACGCTGCTCTATCGGCAGGTGAGTAGCACGGTACCAACAAGGGAATTCAAATTCCCCTCCCAACATCTCTGCTGTCTGTCTCCGTTACTTCAGAGAGTTTGATCTTTGGTCCTGCACATGTGTCCCATGAAGAACGGGTCACTTGCCTCTTCTGAGTCTCAGTGGATTTTTCCTTCAAAGACAGGGAGGAGGAGAAGGTATGAGTCTCACAATGCGCCACTTTGTGGTAATAGCTTAGTCATTCGGGTTCCTTGCCAACCTTCTCTTATACTAATCGAATTTGCCACAGTCCTGTCAGGCAAACCTCCTCCACGCTCAGAGAGAGAGCTGCATTTTCACCCGGAGATTTATGTGCATCAAAACTAGTTATGTGGGAGGCATCTGAGCCACCATAAAGCACACCTTCCTCCCTGTACTTGTGCAGCATGTGTATGAGTACCCACTCCCCTTAAACCAAATTAGAAACGTTACATCTCCTCCCTTTGTTTAAAGCATAAACCGTCTTCCTCAGATAAGGGATATCCCATTCAGGAGAGAGTAATTGGTAACCCCCGCCCCCCATAAATAAATAGATGGAGGAAATAATTGGATATGCGAGGTGTGAGTTTCTCCGCGGAGGTGGCAAGGGGAACATTAAAGGCCCGGTCTCTCCACTTCATTCACAGCTTCTCGTACAGTAATTGCTGTGTTATGGTTTCTAATTATCAACACAGTGGGTGGCTTTTCTCCCCCTCCCTAGTGGGGTCATCTGTGCTTCTCCTAGGGCTGGTCTACGCTACAAGCACTTGTCGACCAAAGTCAGCGTTTTGTGCCAAGACAGTGGGGTGTACGCTGTGCAGTGCCCCCCGCAACATTGACCCAGCTCGCCCTGATTTTGTGACCCAATAAAACCAACCAACTTTATGAAACCAAACTTTTAGTGACAAAATATCAATGTAGACACTGCTGGGTTATGTCTCCATAAATGGCCACCAGGAAGTATCCCACAATGCCCAGTTTGACCGCTCTGGCCATCAGTTTGAACTCCGCTGCCCTGCAGCAACTGGCCCCTTCCCTTTTCAAGGAATTTTTAAAATTCTGTTTCCTGTTTGGTCGACGTGGAGAGCTCTCATTGCATCTTCCCAGCAACCCATGGTGGCTCCGAGCACCAAATGTTCTCCCACTTGGAGCACACTGGAGCTTCTGGATCTGATCAGTATTTGGAAAGAAGATGATGTGCATCCCAGCTCTGCTCCAGCTGTAGGAACTTTGATAACGATGGTCAGGTTTTTGTGATGTGGTTGAGAAGGTCTATGAATGGGACAGGCTGCAGTGCTGTGCGAAAATCAGGAGTCTGCAGCAGCAATACCAAACGGTTAGGGTGTTGAGCCATCGCTCTGATGCAGCACACCAAAAGTCTACCCCTTCTATAAGGATCTGGAAGCCATCCTAGGTGGTGACCCCGCCTCCACTGCCGAGACACCCCTGGATACCTCCTGGCTCAACCCCAATGAAGAAATCGTGGATGAGTAGGTCAAGTTGGAGGACGATGTGGAGCAGGGGATTGGGGCAATTGGAGAAGTGGAGGAATTAGAACCTCTTCTTGACCTTGGAGGGTTAGAACAAGTCCCAGCCCTCCAGTACCAATGTTTCCCATCCCCTTGTGCAGCGAGGCAATACGGTAGAAAAGTGTATTAATGCACACCAAGATTTCATGGGAGTCTTCCAGAGAGATCTCTAGGAACCTTTCCTGGAGGTGCTTGTCAGTTCTGTTCAGGAGATTCCTCTGCAGAACTGCTTTGTTTCTTCCTCCGTTGCAGAACACTTTCTCACACCACTCGGCAATCACTTTTGCAGGGACCAAAGTGATAGAGGCAAGCAGCATAGGGACCTGGTTTGAAGTTGCTCGCATGGAGAAGGTGCACCCCAGCATTTCTACTTACTCTCAGGAGTGAGATGTCAGTTTTTATGGCCCCCGCCTGTGGCACACTTTGAAATTTTGTCCCTATGTACCTGAATCAGTACCCCAAATAATCACCTAGAACCTTTTCCGCAGCTAGTGTCCCCCTCCCACTGGGCACAGCTCACTGTATCCTGGCCTATCATTGAAGTATGTGCTTGTTAGGAGATGACGAGAAAGCGGTGTATTTTACAGTAATGAACCAGTGCTGTTAGCTCACTGACAAGTGCTTCTGTTCATCGTTTATTGTGCTTCTGCAAATGGGCCCTGGAGGGGGAACACCTCCGCACCTGCCGAACACCTGCAGCTGATAAGAAAATGACCATAGAGAACCAGCGAGATGTTCCAAGAACTCTTCCAGTCTACTGAGGCAGGAAAAAGGTCAGGGAGATGCAGTGGACTGAAAATCAGAAAACTGATGGGCAGGAGAGGAGGGAAAGCCAGGAGCAAGTGATTGATGATCATATGAGCATATGATAAAAGCCATGGAGGAGCAAATGGAGCTGTTATGGTCACTCAGTGCTGGAAACTGAATTCATGCATGCTTGACCTCCCTACCCATTACAGCCAATACAGAATTGCTTTTCAGGACCTGCCCAAACTCCACCTACACATTCTTACCCGACTTCCAGTCCATCTTGCCTGTTCACTACAGCCCTTCAGACAACATCTAGAATGATAGCAGTCATAGCTCACACTATCCTTCACTGCTTTCTCCCCTCCAGCCCAACTTTGTGTCTGTGTGTGAATAATTATTTAATAAAGACATCCTCTGTGAAAAATAAGCAATCTTTATTTGTCTCTTGCTCACGTTGGCTGCAGCTTACTTTGATATACAGTGCAAGTTGGCTGGCAGTCGTAGTATGGCACAGTGCTGTTTCTGGAGACACAATTGGTTCTCATTGTCAAAATGGTTCCCTGATTAGAGTGGCCCCATTGTGCCCCTCCAGTAGCCCTGACATCTGGTTATTCATAGTCGGCCGCAAGGCGATCCACCTCTGCACTCCACCCAGAGGGAAACTTTTCACCCTTACCTTCACAAATTTTATGGAGCAAACAGCAGGCGGTTACAATCCTGGGAATATTTTCCTCATTTATTTCTAAACTTCCATAAAGGCATCGCCAGCGAGCTTTTAATCTGCCGTATGCACATTGAAGGGTCACTTGACATCTGCTCAGCCTGTTACTGAAGTGCTCCTTACTGCTCTCCAGGTTGCCGTATAAGGCTTTGTGAGCCATGGCAGAAAGGGGTAGTCGGAGTCTCCCAGGATCCCTATGGGTATTTTAGCATCTCCCATTAGAATCTTTTGGTCTGGAAAGAAAATCCCTGCTTGCACCTTTCTGTACAGGCCATTGTTCCTGAAGATGCATGTGTCATGCGCTTTCCTTGACCACCTCACACTGATGTCCATGCAACGCCCACAATGATCCACTAGTGCTTGCAATACCGGATGGGAGTGTCCCTTTCTCTTGAAGTGCTCTGTCGCAAGATGGTCCAGGGCCAAAATTGGGATATGTATGCCATCTAGGGAATCCCATCACTGTGAAGGCATCCACTGTTTCTCGCACGTTTCCGAGTTGCTCAGTCCTGTGTAGCAGAATGCGATTAATGGCCCTTCACGCTTTCAGAAACACAGTTTCAACAGTGGACTTCCTGACTCTAAACTTTTTAGCAGCGAACTGGTGGTAGTCTGAAGTTGCCGGCTTCCACATGGTGATCGCCACGCACTTTTCCACTGAGAGGGCAGCTCTCGTTCAAGGTGTCCTTGTGGTTCATGGCACAGGTGATCTCTGTCCAGTTCCATGAAGGTCGTTTTGCCCATTCAAAAGTTCTGCAGCCATTGCTTGTCATCCCAGACCTCCACAACAATGTGATCCCACCACTCAGTGTTTGCTTCATGTGCCCCAAAGTGGTGGTGCACCGTGCGCCGATACTCCATGTATGCAAACAGTAATCCTTAGTAATTTGTTTGCATGGTTGCATCAGTTTCCTGTTCCGATTGGAAGTTCATGATGTACCGCATGACCAGCTGTGATGTGTTCAGAACTCTGACAACAGCCATGGAGGACACTGCAGGATCCATCCTTTCAGATAGGGATGCAGGTGCACAGGAAACTGGGGCCATTGAAAAATGCCATGAAACTCTTGGCATGATGGGACAGAAATCACATCATCATGATGCACTGTTATCCTCACCACCTTCTGACACCTCTTAGCAACGGGAGGTGGTGACATGCACAGGGAACATTCCCACAATTCGCTGCTCTCTGTCCATGCTAGAGCACTGAGTGTGGACGTATTTCAGCGACACATAAGTCCTGTGTGAAGAGGCACAAGGTTGATCATTTTGATCATTGCTGTAACTTGTGTTGACCACACTCTCCAGTGCAGACAAGGCCTCAGGAGTCACGTTCTGGGCCCTTCTTTCCACACCATGGTCTTCTCTTGAAGAAGCCCGTGTGGAGTTTCCTTTTCAGCCCACCAGAAGCTGCTTAGTAGACACCACTGTCAGGTATCTCAAGTCTGGTGTAACTATTGTCTTTTCCCTCCAACCCTCTCCATCCCTAGTCATAGGGAGGCCCAAGTGACTCAGACACACTCAGCTCCCAAGATGTTGCAGCTTGCATTCCTGGAGCTCCTACAGGAGTTCTAAATCTGTTCTGCTGTTCGGGTCATATTTGTGCCCAGCCTGTGTGAGTCTGAATGAAAATGTTCTTTCAAAGAACCTCCCAAAATCCCCGGGGTTAATACAACAAGGAGGTTGTTACGACTGCAAGAGAGCAATGGGTGGAGTTCCTTCCAGGAGCAGCCATCTTTTCAGTGGCAGAATAAAGCAACTCAACATGTTTCCATGACTGACATCTTGCTCTGACTTCTTGTGGGTAAGGCACAGGGCTGGGAGGCAGAAGGATGTGCTGCTTTTTCCACCTCTGTCTCAATCTCCTTTTGTGACCCGGGCAAGTCACTTAATTTCTTTGACCTAGATTTTCAAAGATATTTAACTGTTGCTCCTCTCACCGTTTCACCACCTGTTTTGGGAGTCGGTCTCATTGAAAATCAATGGAACGAAACAAAAATACATATAAAAACCTAGGCCTGTGTGCCCCAGTTTCCCCTTTAGCAATTCGGGTGATGCTTGCATATCTCACATAAGGATTGCGGGACTTCACACCACGGTTCTATGTAGCAGTGCGAGATTTTTTTTTTCCCCTCTGTGGAATGCATGTTGTACAAGTGCAAGGTATTAATATTCTTTTGCGTGCATGTTCCCTGCCCAGGGCTCCTCTTCATTCACTCGCCATCAGGCAATGGCATCAAAGAACCAACGAATTCCCATGTTGGAAGCATGGCAGAATGCTGTCTAGTATTCAGGTCGCTGGACTGGGAGCCATGGGACCTAGGTTCAGCAAGTGACTTCCCCTCTTTGCTTCTGTTTCCCCTCCCACCCTTTGTCTTGGCTCTTTAGACTGTAATCTCTTTGGGGCAGGGACTGTTTCTTGCTGTGAGTACCTGGAACGCCAGGTTAGCTCACCCCAGCCTTGGTTAGCTCACCCAGGCACACTATAATACAAATGATAATAAAGAAATACATGGAGTTCTTGTAGCCTCAATTTCCCCTGGCTGCCTTGTGGGAGACTTTCATTGTGGAAAACAATATAATGTTTCTGCCGCTTTTAGACTCGAGCACTCCTGCTCTCCAAGGCTGTTGTGTCTCTTCTATTTTATTCTGTTTGTTTGTTTCCTTAGCACCATCTCAAAGGGGGGGGTGGTGGAGAGAAAGCTACGAGGAGCAGACGTGCAGATTCATTTTGAGGATTCATAATGCTACATTTACACACCGCATGGCCTGTGGAAATTGGGTAGATGAATGCCTGGTCATATACCAGTGCAGCAGGTTAACTCTCCGGATTTAGCTTATATCATTTCACGAGAACATTTACGGCTTTTACTGTGTTTAGTCCCTGTCGATCTTTGGCATTGTAGCGTCTCCAACCCCTTTGTGTGTGTATGTGTGTAGATTTTCAAATAAAATAGCACATCTATTCAGACCCAGTCCACGTTAAATATTTATTGTCTGCAATTTGTGCATATGATAAATGGACATTTACAAAAAAAAAAAAAAAAGAAAGGGAACTAGAGCTTAGATGCAGAGAAAGTGGCCTCTTGTGGAATTTCTAGTATGGTAGTGCGTCGCTCACTCTCTCTCAGTTGGGGAAGTGGAGAAGGTAAACTATTTAACGTCAGCCTTCGTCTCTCACAAGCTGTTTCCCTGTCCCCATCTCATCCAGGGCTCAGAAGTAAGAGAATAACTTGAAAAGGGAAGCTGATAGGACAGGACTGGGAGAAAACTTGAGTCAGCTTCATGATCCTTTTATTGCTTCAGAAGCGATGAGGCAGCTCAGAGGGTGGTCGTGTCCATGGGGAATGATGAGTGGAACCTGTGGGAGATAAGGGAGCAGTCCTTGAAGGAGCATGTTAGTTGTGCTATGACCCAGCCTGGCCTGGCTTTCTGTCCCTATAAGTTCCTATTCTTCCCTGGCTCACATCAGTGTCCTGTGTATTCTGGTTGATTTCAAATGCCACCTGAAAGGCATAGGGAGTTCACCATAAATTGAGTCCTAATATTAAACTGTTAATGAGGAAATGTACTTGAGTCCCCAACACTGTACAGCGCAAATCCTCACTTTCTTCCCAGGAGAGAAGAAACATGGCACATACTGCAGAGATGTCTTCTGCTGTGTTGGACGGGCCAAATGGACCCTGAGTAGCTCAGATGAATCTTCAACTGTCACTAAATGTGGCATAGAGAGAAATGGGTTAGTTACATCACAGCATGTGCTGACAGTACCCAGTCTAGAACTGTAATGCCTGTATGACATACATGAAGGGAAACATCCCTGTAACGGCGCTTCCTTCGCTCACAGATGAGGCGGGTTTTTATCAAAGCATTTTTCTCTGTCTCTTATTCACAGCACTTTTGGAGAGCTGAAAACCGTCCGCCTGCCTAAGAAAATGGCTGGGACAGGATCACACCGTGGCTTTGGATTTGTGGATTTCCTCACCAAACAGGATGCTAAGGTGAGGCTTATACCGTTTCCTTCCAGCCCTCAAATGATGCTCTTTAAGTGAGAGGCCAGAAAGCAGACAAAGGCCTTGTCCGAGGCAGGCTTCAGCCCAGATTTCAACAATCAGTAGCTTTATTGTGGCTTTCTTTGTCTGCACGTGGCTTTCGCATGGTGCATCTCCCTGTGTGCTTGGCCGGCAGTGACTGGATTCTTTGCTGTTTCCCAGTGTGGGCAAGGCGTAAACTCTGGAGACACCATTTGGGTCTTTGACTCTTCAAAGCCACCGGATTCCTAGTGCCCATGATTTGAAAGCTCTGTCGCATCTGCTTGCCTTCAGTTGTACGCGGTGCTGAGTAAATCAGATGAAACTTGTGCAGATGAAAGGTGATGCTAATATAATGAATGAGACTTCTTTCTAGAACACCTCGTGGGTAGACCTTCTGAGGCGCTGAGCAATGCTCTTAGGAAAGAAATGTCTCTTTGAAGCAGGTGGTGCAGCCCAAATGGCTGATTTAAAAGCTATTTCCAAACAGCCAGCCTTTAGCATTGTTTCAAAGGAGGACTTTATCCTCAGTGGGTTTTACATCAGCCCAGAGTAGGTTCCAAAAACAGAGCAAGATTTTTAAAAAAGGGATCGGTGTCTAAGCCAACAGATGAGGACAGAGTTCTTGAAAGAGCTAGAAATGGCCTGGAGCAGGTGGGAGACTGGCCAGTGTGGCTGATAGACAGCAGAAAAATCACCCATGCTGCAATAGGAAGATGTTTATTAGAGAACACCACAGCAAAGTCCATATCCACTGATGTGGTGAATTTTCCCTGTCACCAGAAGCCAAGTTCATTTCCAGCGATTAGAGTAAGCGAGACCTTCCAAGGTAGTAGGAGTTAGGCTTTTTCGTCGTTTGCTGCAGCCCTGTCCTGGAAAGCTAATTGTTCCTTGTAGTATAGACCGTTGTCGGCCCTTTCTCAAACATGAGGTCTGCAGGTTTCCCTGGCTGTCCAAGCAGAGCTATTCAGCTACCGTCTCCGGTTGGCTGAGATGTAGTCATGAAACTTCAAGTTGTGTAAGAACACAAGACTGCCCCCAGAAGCACCCTCCTTCCTCACATCAGGTTCTGCCAGCCTTCATAGGGGTTGGGTGCTCATCAAGCCATCTCCTTTTCCAGCCCAGTCTGATCACCCACTCTAACAGGCCCAGGCACCTGGCTTTAAAGGGGCTCTGCCTCAAAACAGGGCTGGCTATCCACAGATTTCTCTGGGGCAACATTGCTTGGATCTGTTGTCCCGTGTATGACTTCACTTTTCTCTAGACCCCAACATGGCAGTGACTCTCGAGGACATGGACCGTGTTGTGCTGGGGCCCAGCCTCCTCTCTCTCAGAATCTGAGCGTATAGTAAGCGTGCAGCCCCTCAAGAGATTGCTTTGCACTTTTCTGCCTTTATGGAAAGTAGCTTTGATTTTTTTCCTTTTTGTTTGAGAGATTTAATTGTCTTAGTTAAGTGACATCAGGTACAGTCTGATGGCCATCTAGGAAAGAATGAACTACATACTGGTGAATAGGATCCTGGATATCATAAACACAGGCATAATTGGATCCCAGTTGAGCGTTATGTAACCAAGCGGGAGGGGAGGTGGGCTCAGAGACCTCCCAGCTGAATAGTTGTGGTGAAATGTAAAAGTGGTAACTTGGGAGCGTTTTATAAACGTTTGGGGAAATATGCTTGTTTTGTGATAAAGATGTAGGGTTTACTTGGCTTTCAGATCCTGTGAACTGCCTTGTCCACCCATTTCCCAAATTGCAGTGAGTCTGAGCGAGGGAGCAAACAAGCTGGAATTTTCACAGCAGCCTAAAGGAATTGGGCACCTGAGTCTCTTTCAAAATTCCAGGCATTGTGGTTAAAATGGCTCTTTCAGAACCAGATTCGGGTCCTCTTGCTCACATTGAGTAGCACATTATTCCACATGTAGGTCCAGCAAAACAAACGAGGAGTCTGGTGGCACTTTTAAAGATTAACCAATTTATTTAATCTCATGAGCTTTCATGGGAGAAAATCCCACTTTGTCAGACGCTTGAAGATGGGGAACTTACAGAATGGGAGCAAAATAAGTTCAGGGAAAGGTAAATCATAGGATCTGGTCAGACTAACAGCAAGTCAGAGCAGTTGTAAGGATTCAAACAGTGGAGTACAGCAATTAGCAGGAAGGTGGGTGGGGGACAAGGAAAGAAAAATTACCTGTTATGGGAAAAGAACGCCAGCTCCGTAGTGACGTGCTATTCTAATTGAGTTAAAGGTATCTGAATCTGAACTCCCCATCCGACTTCTAAATTGTCAAGTCTTCGAGGCAGGGACTCCCCCTTGCTTTATTAGTACAGCTCCTGGTTCAGTGGTGCCAGATTGCCTCAAGATGCTCCTATAATAAGATGAATAATCCAGCAGTGAAATGCAGCCACCTCTGGTGTATGATGCTGCTGCAAAACACAGCAGCCCTAAACACATTAGAACAGAAACTGAAGAGTATCGCGTCTAGGAAAATGATTTAATGACCAGAGTTGGAATTTAGCCAGGGCACCATTTTAAAAACCCCGACTCTTGTGAAAGGCACCCTGGGATTTTTAACACCTGCAGGCCAGGTCCTTGGTTTCGTATCTCTTCTGAAAGATGTGTGTTGTTTTGTGATTGTGTGGAGGAATCTTTTGCACGGATCAGTGATGCTAACGACAACTTGTTTCTGGTTAAAGTAGCACTAACTTATTTGTGGGTTTTCTAGAGTACTCACTGGAGAGAGCTGAGTTGTTTTTAAACTAATGCTGCAAGCCGAGTTTTTTTCCCCACCTCCCCCGTGCTGATTATAAAAATACATCTGGTCTCTAAATAGAAATTGGCCATTCAAGGAAAGACGTTCAACCCATTAAAACAAACTTGAGCTCAGCTGGCCTTTGTAGGGAATGTCCTCAACTGGGACTCTTTCTTTTTAGGAAGGAAGGGAAATTTGCCAGCAGTTTATCAACCCTTTGTCCCGCTAATGACTCTGGCCCGGAGGCTCTTATGTTTGAGTATTTAATAGGGCAGTAGGGAATGCAGAGGTGAAGCAGCAGTGTCCCTAAAATTAAAACAGCATTTAGGAATGGTGAGCCATAGCACCCAAGGGAGATTAAATGAGTGGTCCAGTGTCTTGATCTATGACTTTCCAAATCCCCAGGCCATCGGACACTGTTACAAGCAGAATATCTCTCATCTGTACAGCCCCTCCTCAAACAACTTGGTTAGCACTGCTCCTTGGTTTTAGAATCCACTGCAGAATTGCCCCTCCTTCTTTCAAAACACCTTTCATCAACTTGTCCCACTCCATCTTCCAGGCACCTTTTTCCTCTCTCTGTTTTTCCCTCTTCCTTTGGCTTCCCCAACACTTGCCTCCTTTCTACCTCTTTCCAGGACATGGCAAATGTTGTTTTGTGCGTTTCCAGCAGCGGTACAGTTCAACTACTCATCAGAAAGCACATTTTGAACATGTGTATGGTGCTTCCTTGCTGCGTTCTGGATTTAGCTGGCTGGTTTTCTTTAGGCTCTTTTTGAAAATGTTTTGTATGCTGTCAGTTCACATCTGCATGGGCTCTAGATGCCTTTTAATGAGCACCCTGTAAGTGGGTTACAAATGAGCAAAATTTAATTTATTACTGAGCTTTCCAAAGCATTTTGGGGTGCAGTTTGCTTAAATTTGCAAATGAAAACTGTATTAGGCTGATTTAGTCTATTCACGGCACACAGACCCGCCATCTCTGCCTCAGCTGGTTGACTCTCCCAAAGCCATATTGTAATTTTAGGACTCTGTAAGTGGCACTTAGCTAGCAAAGAATTCCTGCCACAGTGAGCTGTTACATTAAGCTAAAGCAAACAATGTCAAATCAGACCTGCGAGGTTCAGAAGCCAGGTTTTTAGCATGAGCATGTCTTTTTTTCCTGGGACGTTAGGCCTGTGGTTTTCATGCGAGCCCTAAAGCCTGTTGAAAGCAGCAGTCATTTGGGAAGATCTGGTATTGTACTAGCAGACATCGCTGCTGTCTGGCTGTGGCGGAGCTCCATTTTGATACGCATTTTTCAACAATCAAGGGCGCCTAGAGCTTTGAAAGGAGAGTCAGCGTAACAAGATACAAGTAAATGGATGGCTAGAAATCTCTTCCGATGAGTTCTGGTCTTGGATGAACAGCTGGCTACAGCTCTGGTTATCAGCCATAGGTAGGATGTGAATAAATTGTGGCCCTGAGGATCAAATTCACCCAACCTCCTCTTTAAAAGGGGAGAAGCAGTTGGGTTTGTGTCCATCTCCTTTATTTGTATTAAGAACATAAGGTTGTTTTCCTCTGATTCTCTTGATATCAGGAACATCAAGTTTCTTCTTGCCTGTTTTCTTTTGGAGAAATTCCAAAGCTGAAGCCTTTTCCGCTCTTGAGATTTAAACAGTCTGAATTTTAAAAAAAAAATCACTATCTTTCTATATGATGTATGGCTTCTCAAGTAATTTAACAATATCTTACCCTATTCACTGGTTGTCCATAGACTCTTCCAAGGTAGGCATGACCTGAATTTCTAATGTTGTGTTTGAAAAGGGGGGGCAAGTAGAAGGGGTGAAATTATAAAATAAAGAAGAAAAAATCTCTGCAGGCCTTCATCATATCTCCTAAAGAAATAAAAGAGGACACAAACACACTTCTCTTCCTCTGCACCATCTTGCAGATGAGCCCCTAGATGCTACAGTTTCCAGCATGCAAGTCGGCTCAACGTATCCAAATAGACTGGATGGAACATCCTAAAATCTGTGAGCAGCACCTTCAGCAAACGATCCAGGGAGCTGCAAGCAACCTCATTTGCTGAAGATGTGGTGTCCAAGCACCTACCAGCTGGCCCCTCGGTGGGAAGAAATGTGTCTGCCTTGGCAATCCATGCCTGGCTGTTCTCAGCGCAGCCTTTCTCTTCCTCGCATTGTGGAAAGTGAGAAATTAAAAAGTCTTAAATTAACAAATGATACCTAACGATTAGAGCTGCAGTTGTTTGCCAGGGTTGGAGTTGCTCTTCACGCCAAGGTAAACAGCCAGCACAGCTCCATGCTCCTGAGTCCCACCCCAACCCCTCGAGTGTTTGTTTAAGCCAACACATTGCTCTGCTAATTGGGTAACATTCCATGTGAAAATAGGCCTTTAAAACAACAGCGGCAGCAAATAAAAACAGCTGCAGCTGCAAAAGTATGAGGAGGAGAAAATACACCCACTGAAAATTAATGCATCTTTGCATTCCCAGTTTAGGATCATATAGTTCAGAGCTGTGGAGAAGAGGCGCAAGATGAGAGGTCTATAAAATAATGAATGGGGGAGGGCAGGCAAATCAGAGGTTCCTTGTTCTCCATTTTTTATAATGTTAGAATGGTGGGATGTTCACTGAAACAGGTAATGTATTGAAATGGCCTTTTAAAAAAAAAAAATGCAACAGATAATTAACCTGTGGAATCCATTGCCTTAAGAGCTTTGTAGGAGTCACACAAGAGGATCAGACATGTATATGGTTAAGAACATCCATGCTTAAGTCTGGTTAAAAATGTATACCAGTTATAAAGTTGTCTCTTCAAAGTGTGAGCCAGCCATCGACAGAGTAGGGCAAGTAAGAAAAATTCTTCTCCCCCTTTGGCAGGATAGTCCCAGAGGGTCTGTCGACATTATATTGTAAACACACATCTTGAGCCTGTGCTTAACCCTGACTGTCCTTTATGAACATTTTTGCACCTTTCTCTTAAGCATCTAACACTGGTCATTGTTGGAGACAGGAGTCAGAATATGTTAATCCTGGTCGTCTGATCAAATGCCAGTCTGAAGAACTACATACACTGCTGTCTGGCTAAATTGTCCTTGCAATTTTAATTAATATGCTATTCAAATCCTGTCCTGAATAGTTGTGTAGTGTCACTATATGCTGTTAAACCCCTCTTGCGACGCACCCCAGATGTGGCTTCATTTCACTGCCTGGTGAATTGATTTATTTTTCACTCTCCATCCATGTAAGTCACTGTAGCTGTTCCCCAGAAGTCATCTTACAAACGCGTTTTATTTCAACCTTATCTGACACATTTAAAAAACATTTTAGTCTTCCTTTGTATCCCTGTGCATGGTTTGTTCTGAAGCACTTTGCAGTCCCTTGGAATGAACTGTTCCAACTGTTGAAATGGTAGCTCTTTGTGTCTGTGCATTTGCATAATGGGGCGCAAACCTGCAGGGTGCTGAGCACCTTCGTCTCCTGTTAAAGCTTGTGGGAACAGAGAGCAACTCAGCAGCTTCCAGGATTAAGCCAGGGTTACCGGCACATTCCCATTGATCAGCTGAGGCTATAGAAAGTCTTGTGTTGACGGTGCTACCTGCACTTGTACGTTGAATGTCAATGTGAAGTCATGACCTTACTAACATTCTTTAGCAATAGCAAATAAGAGGGAAACATCCTGACTTTTTATTGTGTGAATAACAAGGCAACAGCAATGAAATAGGAGGAAATTCCATCATGGGGTTCTGGTGTATCTGGGTTTTCTCCCATGACGTAAATCATCACCAGATCGTAGTGGAAGGGAAGACTTCTTACCCCCACTAGCTCTAATTCTCAACATGCATTTCCCCAGCAGGCCTGCTTAATTGTAAAGCTGTGCCCTGAAATCATGTTTGCGTTTCTTGCTGTCGCGTTGATACAGCAGGAGAGGGATATGGTTTGTGGTGTTGTCATAGATTCCATGGTCAGAAGGGACCCCGGTGGTCATCTCGTCTGATCTTTCTGGGGTGAGAGGCTTCGCTAATGGCTACCGTTCTAAGCCGAAAACCACGTTCCAGGTTGTGCTGCTGCTGTGTTGCGCTAAGCATGTGCCGGGAGGGAATGTGGAGTTGCGCACCCAACCCATGCCAGGATTTCTCAGCTGCACACTGTGTTCCCCCTCCAAATGTATTTGTAAGAGTTCATACCACAGAAGACTGTTCTTCTCAGCAGAAATAGCAGTTGGCTAAGGTACGTCTGTGCAGCAGTTAAACACCCACAACTGGCCTCAGCTGGCTCAGGTTTGCAGGGCTGTAAAATTGCAGTGTAGATGTTCATATTGGGACCCTGCAGAGCGGGAGGGTCTCAGGGACCAGGCTCCAGCCCAAACCCAGACATCTATGCTGTAATTTTTAGCCCCACAGCTTGTGAGCCTGAGTCAGCTGAGGTTGGCCAGCTGTGGCAGAGCTGCAGGTCTTTTACTCCAGCGTTGACTTATCCCTAGAGTAATTGGGTTTCAAGGGACGACTCTATAAGGAAGATATTTGGGAAGATCAGCACCCTGTCTGGATCATCAGATCAAATCTGCCTCCTCCACAGTTGGACGCCAGGAATCCTTGTAGATTTTTGTGGGGGGACTGGGCAATGCCTGTTAACTGTATAGACACCATGTTTGTTTCCTTACGTGCCATTTCTTTTCTCTTCTCTCCTTGTTACCTTCAGAAAGCCTTCAATGCTCTATGCCACAGCACACACTTGTACGGCAGGAGGCTGGTGTTGGAGTGGGCTGACACAGAGGAAACAGTGGAGGCCCTGAGACGGAAAACGGCGGAACATTTCCACGGTAACGTAGTAGCATCCAGCTGGCTGGTGCAAGCATCTGGTATCACGGTGTGTCTGTCTGGCATGGTTGAGATCAGCCCTCCCCCAGGAACTGTCTGTTCTCACGGCTTGGCACATGGGTGGTGGCACATGCCTGCAAGGTGAATGTGGCCACCGCTTAAAGCGCTTTGGAAACCAAGGAAGCCTCCTGCGCTTTGAGAGCAAACTGCCCCAGGAGCAGTGAAGTGAAGCCATGATTGAGCCAAGAAGGATGTTGGGGAAACATCCTGACTTCTCCTTTGCTCGTGCCTGCCTGTATGCACCTGTATGTTGACGCGGAGACCAGCGGCCTTCACTGCCTCTTCCTGCAGTCAAGTGGTTGGTCCATATTGGTTCACTAGTCTGACAGTGCTGTGGGAAAGTCCACCTATTTGGGCATCCCAGACAGGGTGATGTCCTAATGGTGAGGAAGCTGTTTGCTACCCTTGGCTCTGAGTAACAAGGCAGCGGCATTGTACAATGTGGTCTAGTAGACGGAGCGTTGGACTCGGACTCACGAGACCTGGGTTCTATTCCTGGCCCAGCCAGTGGTCTGCTGAACCTCAGTTTCCCCATCTGTAAAATGGGGGTAATGCTACTGCCCAGCTGTGTAAGGTGCATTGAGATCTACTGTTGAAAAGTGCTACTAAGAGCAATCTTTTACATGCTCTGGTGCATTGAAATGCCGCATCCCCATGTGCTGTGTTGTAGGCGAGCATATGTTAGTGCCTGGAATGGCTAATTTATAAGAAATGCAGAAGCAGGGTGAAGCTCAGCTCAGGCTCCAAAGAGGAAAGCCAGGTAAGAAATGGAACAGAGAACTGAGAGCCGAACAGTCTTGTTTGCATCAGATTCCAGAATCTGACACTTCCATAGATAACACCACCGCAGACTTCTATTGACAACTGCAAATGCATTGGTAGGCAAATATTTGTGTAAGAAACTCTCCCATGGGTTCAAGGACTACAGTGGAGATCAATGCTCTTACTTCAGCCTTTCAGCACAGCCTCCCCCCCCAACATAAACACGCCAGCTGCCCTAGAAAAAAGGGTTGAGGTGAGCAATTCCAGGAAAGTGTTGAAAGCAGCAATTTACGTGCATGAAGACGAGAAGAAGCAAACCTTGCTGGAATCGTGTATTGCGTGCGCAGTGCTTCTTGACGGGGTAGAAAGTGAACGGGGTGAGGCTGCATCCCACCAGATCGACCAGCTGGTGAAGGTGAAGGGGTGGCAACTGGTCGGAAAGCAAGGGAGCATAACAAAGCTGCACGGGGGAGGCCTGGTGAGTGCTAACGCCTGCCAACAGAATTGGACCACCAGGGTGTGTCAATGCGCCAAGAGGGAGAAATTGTGCGCCTAGATGGCCGCAGACATGGCATGTGAAATTAGCAATGCATGTTGGAGAAAAAAGGCTTCCTCAAGGTGTCCCCAGTCTGGCCCAGGTTTGGAAAAGCAAGCTGCAAGGCGAGGGACTCATTCATCCCTTTTATACTTAGAATCATCCCCCCGTTTTCTCAGTCTCTAGAATCCCTTGATCTTGACTTTCACTGGTGAATACAGACCTCATAAAAATGCAGTCTGCTCCCCTTGATGCATCCACCTCCCACCCCACCAAGCTCTGGCAGGTGCCCTGATTTCTGCATGCTTGTTCTCTGTCGGTTTTTGTCTTCCTTGAGTCCTTGGGATCCAAATGTCACAGCGTTTGTACACTCTGCTGCGGACAGAAGTTGGAAGCCAAATATATGCCCAGGATCCTAGCTTCGCAGCAAGAGAGAGTTTAATAAACCACATCTTTTAGGAACTGAAAATAAGAGCACGGTCTGGCTTTGAATCCTTGTGTGAGTGTGCTGGGAGAGGGGCAAATAGACACAATGGACGTCAGTCCTTGCCCTCCCTCTGCACACCCTGAAAATTGTCCCAACTAATTGCTGCTAAATGCTAGCTGTCTCTCAGTTACCAGGAGCTGACCAGGTACCATGTTTCACCCTGGAAGTGGCTCTTCGTGGGGTTGGAGTATGCGGGACACAGTAAGATTGTGTCCTGCCCATTGTGGTAATAATGCAGAAAATGGAAAGATTAGAAATAAGTGGAGGTGATGCTTTCCCTTCTATCAGCAGCCTCTCTGAGACGCCTTCTCTATCGTTTTGGTCAGTATGATCACCTGAGGGTGCGGCTGATTTTTTTTCATTAGTGAAGCTGGGCATATTGTGGGTATGTGCCATCCAACACCCAGCTTTGTGCCAATGCACTGCAGTTCTCCTTTGAAACCTCTCCGACCCTGCCTATCTAGCCCAGTGCTAGGACTCTGGTACCGTCCTCTGGGTGACTGTTGCAGTAAAAAGTCGAAATATCTATGTGTGAACTGGGCTGAGGACCCCCCAACTCATTTCTTTGGTGATTTGAGCTAGATAAGATGAGGCTGTTATCCATTTACTCCCCTGACCTCCTCATCCCGTCTCGCCGTGTAGCTAGTTGCTCCCACGGCACAGATTGCTATAACCACCCACGACTCATCTCTCCAGCCGTATTTCCTGTTCCTCACAGGCCGATTAGGGGGCTGTTCTGAGCACAAGCACCCATCGAACAAGGCCAAGGTTTAAATTAGCAGAGTGAGCCTGAGTCGTGGAGCGGAATACTTTTCATTTGTTGCTGGCCATGAGCATTCCTGCTGGGGGCACACGTGCTGGGCCATCCGAACGCCACCTGAACCTACTCTGCCAAGGACCCACGTGGCCTCCCTTGGAGAGAGCACACTTGCTTTTCCTCCTTTTCTTCTGCTTCCAGGAGAGCCATTTCCTAATCAGTTCTGCCTACACCTTTGCTCTGAAACACAGGGTCCCCCCTTCCCTTTGGCACCCCAGTTCTTCCAAATAATACATGGGACAGCCCGGGTTTTTATGCACCCAGCATGTATTCTTTACCTTGAATTTGCGGGAAGCTTATGTCATCCGGGAGTTTGTGCCCTTCTAGATCACAGGCTTCGTTTCTTTTGCCAGTGTTTCCCAAGAGACAGAGAACATGCATCTTGCAATGCAATAGCTGTTTTAGAGAGGAGCATAAACCGCTCCAAAGATTGGCAGCCTGCGAGGTAAGCTAACTAAAGAGCAGAAAGCCTCAGGAGGGGAGGAGGGCACAGCTTCTTTTATCCTTTAACTCCAGCCCTCCTCCCCCTGCTCTGAATTGGATTTCGAAAGCAAACCCATGTAGCAGGCAAAAAGGGGGGATGCTCCGGTGGACATGGACGTGGGCAGGCGCTTGGGAGAGGAGGACAAGCGAGCGTGAACGCCAAGTGAAGGAAAGTAAGCAAGCAGCTGGCTGTGTCTCATTCATCCAGAGCACAGTTCAAACAGCAGGCCTGCCGTTGAGAGAAGCTTTCAGGCCACAATGCCGGTGAATTCAGCGGTGAGCTCGTGATGGTGCCGAAAGAATCCGATGCAGAAATCTTTGTTTGCTGGTCTGTCCGGCAGGAGGGAAATGGCTTTGTTTGTTTGGCTACACGCTCAGGTGGTTTTTTTAAGAAGTCCCCCTTCCTGTTCTTTTGTTAATAGCAGGTAGGCAGTGCTGCAGGTTAATACGCCTGCCTCGAGAACTGGATTCAGATACCTCGCTAGAGCCAACAGCCATGCCCCCAACCTGCCTCCATCTCTCCCCACACCCACTCAGGCTGTGATCTCGTCCGATCCGAAGGAGCAAAATACGGTCAGAACTGGTCATTGCTTGGTTTGAGAGACTGCCCAGAGGTCCAAAGTCAGGGGGAGCGTGGTGCTGGTGAGACAGAAATTGGTGCTGTGTGTAGACCCTGACATAGCTCCTCATGCGTCTGGCGGTGCTGTACGAGTGGTTTTATGGTCTGGATGACACATCAAAGCAAGATCCTGACCATTGGTCACTGGCGATCCCGTGGCATTTTTCACAAGAAGGGGGGTAACAGCTGTGTTGCCTTGGCCAATCTCCAGTAGCAATCACTGCTGTCTTCCCAATATTATTCCACTGTATCTCCTTCCCCGGAGTACCTCGGCACCACTACCTGGATTGATGAGGAAGCAGCTCACCGAGAAGGCAGAATCTATGTGTGGTAGCCAGTGTGCACAGCCACGATGGCTCCTCATTTACTTGGTTGGGGAAAGCCAGTGGGACGATGGCAGGAGAGAGCTCACCTGGTGCCCTGACATAGGATCACTACTGGGAGCGAGTTCTGCTGCCATGGGCCTTCTGCTTCCTGGCTCTTATCCGTTCCAAAGTGGGGTCCGCCAGCCTCAGCGGTGTGGGGCGGGATGCAGGTGAGAGATGATCTTCAGGAGATCCAGGCTCAGGCCCATTTAGGGATTTAAAGAAGTTTGTGTTCTCGAAATGGACCCACAGTTTGACTGGCAGACGGTCTAGCACATGGAGTGCTTGGTGGGCCGACGGGAACACTGATTATTAAGAGGGCTACTATATGCCTACCTGGCTCCAATTTCCAGGTGGCTTTGGGTCATCCTCTGGCAGTAACCTAGCCTGGAAGGTACAAAGGCACATACCACCATGACCAGGACAGCGTCTAAGCGGAAGGAGAGGAGGGCTTTCTGCCCACCCAGGCTCTAAGCGGTCAGAGATGAGTCCTGCAGGACCCTGGTGTAAGGAGAGCAGACGCCCAACATTAAGTGTGAAATCACTGTTATTACCAATTCTTCCAAGTACTTCCTTCCCCTGAAAAGATCCCACTTCTGTTAACTACTTTTCGTGCAGAGCCCTGCATCTGCTGTACTGTGCACATCTCAGAAGGAGAACTGGAGATAGATGCTCTCAGCATATTGACGGCGCAGCAATCCCTTTCTTAGGTTGGCTTTGTGTTCTTTACTTCTTGCCCTACACTCTTGTGTAGGGTTATGGTGCATGGATCAACAACTGCTTCCTGCCACACCAGAGGGTCTGGTGCTTCGGAATCTTTTCAGGGTCCCGGCGATGCAAGTGATTTGCATTCATTGAATGAGTCTGTGGACTCTGGATGTGTCAGGCACAGGGCTGGTATAATGAGGTGGTTCATGTGCCATGCTCATTGGCTGTGCTACGCGGGCAGAGCTGTGTAACATATGCCTGGACGGCAGTACACCTGGCTCTCTTCCTGGTTAATAACAAGACTTGCACAGAAGCAGGAGCAAACAATGAACGTGTCAAGGAAGTTTCTGCACACTGTAGAATAAGGCAAATGTCTGTGGGCAGGACAAACATGATGGACGTTCCATGGCCCTTGGGGGTTTCAGAACATACCCCTTTTCCAGTCATGTCGTTCCGTGTTTCACGGTAATTGACGGTAAAACTTAACAAGTATTTTGAAACCCCGTGAGTTTGAAAAGGGGCTTTTTTAAAAAACAAAAAACCCAAATTCTTCTTTTGTGGCCATGACGAGGTTAGACAGGTGTTGTCAACGTTAATACATCATGTGTTGGACAGGCGTCACAGTGCCAGCGAGGAGGGAGATGGGTTTGTACCAACGTGTCCGTTTTTCTAGCACTGGCCCACGTTTGACTGGATGACACTCTGGTATACACTCCGAGACTGCTGCCACCCCTCACTTTCACTGCTCCAACAATAAACACCATCCTGTTCATAGCGACTCTCCTAGACCAGTGGTTCTCAACCAGGAGGTTGCTACCTCCTGAGGTTTCCCAGGGGGTACATCAACTCATCTAGCTCAGTCTTTCACTTGGGGGATTGCAATGGGATTGGGGTCACAAGTGCAGGGATGGCAAGCCAGGCAATTGCCAGGGGCCCTACAAAGCTAAGTTAGGGGACACGGGCTTGGATTTACAGTAGTCTGCAAAGGTTAAGAACCACGGTCTTGGACCATATGGATGAGTGTCCTTTTTAGTATTTCTGAACATCAAAATAAATAGAGACTAATAGATTTTAAGGTCTGAACGGACCTTGATCATCATCCAGTCTGACCTACCCACAACAGAGGCCAGAGAATCTCACCAATTGATTCCTCTATCCAGCCTATAACTGCTCTTGCAGCTGTACGTCTTGACTTCCCGACTGCTAGAGAAATAGTTCCAACAACTAATTCCTCTGCACTGTCATGAGTTTGCACTTTATTTCTAATCTGCATTTGGCTAGGTTCATCTTCCAACCAGTGGAGTTTGGTTTTCATTTTTGCTAGATTAAAGAGCCATCTGCTATCAAAAATCTCTTCTCCATGTAGATGAGTTCCGGAGGGGTGTTAGTCTATTTCAGCAAAACAAGCAAGAAGTCCTGGGGCCCTTGAAAGCCGAACACACAAACTTTTGTAGGCTATAATCAACTTCTTCAGTTGCAAGTTTCACTTCATGCTTCTGAGGAAGTGGGTTCTAGCCTAGGAAAACTTATGTCTTAAGAAATGCGTTAGTCTTTAAAGTGCCCCAGGACTCCTTGCCTGACTTCCCCATGTAGGAATTTGCAATTGTCATCATCACCTCTCAGCGTTCTCTTCAACAAACGAAACAGACAGAGCGTCTTCACCCCCTCACTTGTTTTTCAGACTTTGAATCATCTTGTAGCTTATTCTGAAACCTTTCCATGCTTTTTTCCCCCAAGGATCTTTTCAAAACCAGGACCCACAGCTGGACATGGTATTCCAGAATGGTCTCACCAAGGCCACCTGCCTACTCCTAATCTTACTGATAGTCCCCATGTGTGCATCCAAGGATCATGTTTGTCCTCTGATCATATATTAGCATAGCCTTGGTTCAGGGCTCTCTGTTTCTGTGTGTTTCCTCTTAACACACAAACTAAGATTTTAATTTATTTTTAGACATCCCTCCATTAGTCTGTGGCCCTCACTGCTGAGCTAGCGTTGAGGCCAGAGTCTTAGCAGAATTCCAGCAAAATACTAGATGTTTTTATGGCCAAAGAGAATGTCCACTGTAATGTTAGGGAGAAAACACAATTGTAAAGGATATAAACTCTTCCACTTATGGGCATTAAACAAGCTAGAGATCTGCTTTGATTTTTAAGTAGGAACCAAACCCAAGCTCACCTGACCCCATGCTTCCCCTGGAACCAGAGTCGGTGACGCTGGTGCCTCCTGCACATGGGATTGGCACAGGCGGCCGCATGCCCGACGCCTGCCATTCACGGGATGTGCATGCTGTACAATGGGAGGTGTTGCGACCCCTCCGCACGTTTGCTCCAGAGCACGCAGACTGCAGCGAGGTGCTGGTGGCCTGCGGTTGCAGGACAGGAAGCGACTATCACACTTGACCCCGTGGACAGGAGCTGAGCCGACCCCACCAGGACCTGAGAGGTACTTTTAACTGTGCCCCATTGGGTTCAGATCAGGTTGCAGGGCTATAAAACAAACATTAAGGAGAGATACTCAGGAGAGTTAATCTGAATTATCTGAAGATGTAATTAAAGTGGATTTGTTAAACCACATTAAACCCCTGCGTTGACACTTAATTCAATTCTGAAGTGAACTAAACTAGATGGAATTAAGGGCGTTTTAATTCTGACCAAGAGCATCCCAACAGGGATTTAATGCATCCTAATTAATCCACTTGAAAAATTCATTCGGATTAACTCTCCCGAGTGTCCTTGTGTAGACAAGCCATAACTGAGGGGTGTCTGGAGGAAACGTCTCCCTGTGGGTAGCTTTATTATGGGGTTTCTTGCATTTGCCTCTGACATCTGGTGCTGTCAACTGGCCCATTGGGGTGATTTCTTTTGGCATTTCCTATGACTATGAGCCTGTATAGCAACTGTGTCAGCCACCCGAGGCTCTTACAGTGGGCTCTGGATTCCTGCAGGGAAGGAGTTGGGTGATGGGAAGAATTTTCCTTTGGTATTTCTCCATTGAGGGGGATTCTTTCTATTTTGAGGCTGCTTTGCACACACACCAGTGCCCGACTGAATGGGGAACTAAGCGGTGCTCATTTCAGAATGCGTCCCGCTGTGACCGCTCCCGTGGCCTTTGGAAAATGGGGGTAGTGAATACGTTCTGTCCAGTCAGTTCCCAGAGGGCATGATGCCTGAGAGAGGGGGAAACATCTATGAACAGACACAGCTCACTCTTGCCCTTCCAGACAAGAACTGCCAGAGTCGGCCTGCAGGCTTGCATCCACCTCCCACTCTGGCAAGTGTTGTTTTGGAAATATTTCCGAGCAAACTAGCAATATCCTGCACACACACTCCTTCTCTCCTGGGAGCTGCAGTCCGTGCAGGGAAGGTACTTGCTCCCAATCCAGCTAAATTACTATTGACTTGTGTTCTCTGTGCTCCACAAACATTTCACTCAGCCATCACCAGCAGGGCCGGCGATCTCCTGCCAGGGGTAACTTGGAAGGCCAGCTGTGCAAGGCCGTTTTTTCTGCTCTTCCCCATCGATCAGAGAATTAAACTGACAGGGGGAATTTCACACTAGGCATAAGAAGGGGAAAGAGGGACTTTTCATTGGAAGGACTGGGGGCCATCGAGCATAGGTGTGGATAGGGTGATAGGTACATCCAAATGGAAAGCATGGGGCGGGGGAGACATGGCAGGGGACTTGGTTCATGCTTCAGTGCTAAAGAGGCATAGAAAAAACAAATCAGTGAAGCAGAAATATTTGATAACTAGCTCATCTTGTGTGGGAGGCTGTGGGGTGAGCAGACATTGCCAGCTAGATGCTCTGCAGAAGACTGTGGGACTGGTGTAAATCAGCGTAGCTGCCCCGAGGACAGTTGATGCTGAGAATCTTTCCTGTTATTGACACCGACTAAGGATCTGGCCCAGTCGTACCCCTGATAAATATCAAATCCAGTGTTGGTTTCTATCTGCGAGTCCTTGAATCTCCCCCCCGGAGACGCTTTTGCTATGTGTGTTGTAAGGAACCTTCCAGTAATAGTCTTCAAAGAGCCCCGTGGAGCCCGTGTTTGGATTCACTGCAGACATGTCCCTTTCACTAGTGTGTGGCTCGCTTCCCCTCTACTTTGTGCCTGTGTTTTTCTTTTCTTTTTAAGAGCATCTGTAACTAATGCAAACGCATGCCATGGGGCAGAGAGTAAAACTCTGCCGGATTAGTGTGGCAGCCACAACCCTGCCATGCGATAATCCCATGGTAATTCCCCGTTAGCCTCCGCCCCTGTCGGCTTTTGCTATTGTCTAAAGGAAGCGAATGGCGTAGGTAGCTCGGAGCAGCAGTGCGACACGCTCCACAGTCAAACCACTCTGCTTCTCCTTTTTAGAAAGTGTGCAAATGGTTGTGTGTGTTCCCAGCTTGCTGCTCAGTATCCTCATTCTTCTCAATCTCCAAGCTTTATGCCCAAATTTGTTTCCACCCTGGGCGTTCATGCTGTTGTCAAGTTGCAAACTTAACTCAGTACATCAAAGATGGCTTCAAAACCTGCAGAATTGCAGGGGCTCTGTTTGTTGATCTGTCGTCTGCCTTCAACACTGTAAGTCATCATGCAGTTCTTCTGAAACCAGCAAGGACTTTGAGTAATACCAAGAGGACCCACGTCCTCTCTTCTCTGCTTGAGAAACAATGTTTCTTTGTCAAAACTGACGGTCAAAAGAGTTGATGATGTACTCAATGGAATGGATTGCCCCAGGTTTCACCGCTATCACCCTGGCTATTTAATGTCTACATGAATGACCAACCAGAATTCCCCAACATGCAGATTCATTTAAGCAGATGATCTTTGTATTGCCATCCATTGGGAAAGATTTGATGACGTTGAGCTTCCTGAGTGTACCTGGCGAATGCTATTGCATGTTTCCCAAATGCCAACCCTGTTGAGATACAAGTATGCGCCATCCACCTGAAACACCATCAGGCCAAGCAGAAATTCCAGATATTTGGGTATGGTACAACCTTTGACCACTTTGACCACAACAAGACCACGTCTTGGGGTCATGTTAGACCAAACACATTAAGAAGTTGAAAAAAAGTGAACTCCAGAAACTGGCCAACACAAAATGGGGAGCTAACCCCAGAACAGGTGGACAACCCGTCTTGTCCTGTGTTACTCAGCTGTGAAGTACGGTGGCCCTGCATGGTCAAGCTTGAGTCACGCACACAAAGTGCATACTGAACTTAATCATGTAGGGGCATAACAGGGACCTTGAAACAGATTCCCACAGTATCACTAAGGTGCCTTGCAGGGAATGCACAACCATCAAGGAGGTGGGATACCGTTAGTAAAAAGGAGACACAAAAACGGGTGCATGATCCATGACGCCTACTGCTCGATACATCCTCCCACCTAAGAGGTGGTGCCTCAGAAAGAAATATGCCTCTGCAAATTCCTTGCCTGAAAATACCACTGTGGAAGACTACAGAGTAACAACATGCCCCGAAATGTTGCTGATCTCCGAGAGCCTGGTTCCTTCCTCCAAGAGGTGGCAAACACTGATGATGATATGACCGAGTGGAAGCTAAGGAGTGACCCAAATGTGAATGTGGAGCGCATAGGCAAACACTTGAACACTGCCTGATGCAGGGTCCTCTGGCAACATCCTGTAATCGTGGGGTACTGTTTGAGATAAGTGATAACACCAGATCTTGGCTGTAGTTTTCAGGGGAGAGGCTACGATGTTGATCTTTTGAGGGGGAGCAAGAGGAGACCCTTACACTATCCTAATATACACAACAGGACCATGGTAGCATTTTCCTGTGGAACCTTAATTCTGGCAGTTCTTAATTTTTTTCAACATGTTTTTGGTGTGTAAATAGCAGTACAGACAATAAGTATAAAGGGTCAATAAGTGAGAAGTTAATATGATATGCAGGTAAGGGTGGTCAGTGTTATAGTATATCAGTAGAAGGTGTAATGATGAATTATGGTTATGAGCTTGCTTCTGATCCCCTCTTCCCTGGTGTAACTCCGCTCCCGTCAGCAAAGCCTCTGAAGCAGAACCCAGCCCTTTGTATGCTATAAGCTAGGGGCCAATGCTGATGATGGGGGGTCGGGGTGTCCAACCGTAACTGTTCCCTCTTTGTTCAGTGTGAGTGCGACGTGCCAGCTGGACTTTAAAGATATATATGAAGGGAACATGAACCTTTTCTCTCACTTTCAGAGCAAAGTGTGATTTCAAATTAGTGTCCTCACTCGTGCTATGCTCCCCTGTGTCTGTGTCTCTAGCACTTTTGGGGGCACATCCCATGGTCCTGTGAGCTGAGCCACGGTTACCATTTTTCCTCCAGTGAATCATAGGAGAATTTGTCTGTCATTTGGGCACATGGGGAGAATTGAGGAAAGGCCTTGAAGGAGTATCAACACGTGAGAATCTTTGCCTATGTCAACAAGTTCCAAAGGGGAGCCGGGTTAATCTAGTTCAGCAAAACAAAGAAGGAGTCCTGGGGCACTTTTAAAGACGAACAGATTTATTCCTCACTGAAAAACTGGATGCTTATCAGCCCCAATAAAAGCCCTACTGCCCCGGCTAGCCACACTTGGGTGAGAGGGTTTTGTGTGAGCAGTGGACAGGATTGGAGAAACACCCGGGCAGGCGACTGGGCTAATTCTGCAGTAAGGGTGTCCATGAAAGTTACTAGGATGGCAATCTGAGGTGAGTTAAAGATGATGGGGATTGGGTGGCATTCGGAGGTCTGTAGATGGCAATTGGGTAGGGATCCTTGGGCAGAGTTAAGGTTACATGTCGCTGTTAATTTCCAGTCTCTCAAATGGAGCAGTTTGTCCTGCATTTTCTTTTCAAGGCACAGCTGCTGTCTTACTTTAAGAATGGGGGGGTTGCGCTCTAACCTTCCTACAGTCTCCAAGGCTCTGACGTTGAGCAGAAGCCATGGCCGGAGAATTCCCCGTCCCCTTTGCCTGTCTCCCACAGCAATCCTAAAGTACAGAAGCAGAGGGAGACCAATTCTGGCGTTCTGTCAAGGAATTAATTGAAAAATAAAATCATTAGCTGGGAACTCCAAAAAAATGCGGAATTGTTTAAGAGGGAAAGAGGGGGCGTGCGCTTTTGTCAGGTTAATTTCTTCTGTATTGATGCTTTGTGACATTTCCTTGTTGTTTATCTTTGGCAGCAGCTGTAACACTAAAAGAAAATGCACAGCTTGTTCCATTTATTTATTTTACACCTTTCTTCAGTCCTACGGTATGTTTGTTTGTTTGTTTGTTTGAGAAACCCAGCGAGGCTTTTGATGTCTGAGAGCGGTTTAACCAGCTGTTCTCTGCATGGAGGTGTGCTTCTCATGGGAGGAGGATGTGGGGGGGCAACACCTCTTCAGAGAGCAGGGTGAAAGGCCCCCCTTGCACTATTGTCTTTGAGCTGGGCGATGCTTTTTCCATGGATGCTCACCTGGAGCTTGAAATGAATTTGCTCCGGCCGTGCTTGCTGTCCTCTGAGTTCATTTTTACCAGTCATTCACCCGAGGGGTTATCCCCAGTGTCGCACCTTCTCGGAAAGCTGCTGTCAAAAGGGCTTCCACCAGAGGGGCTGGTGCCAGGATCCGAGGTGGGGTTAGAAAAACTGCTTGTGATTTAGGTGACAAATGGCAAGTAAGTAGCCTAGCTTGAGTCCAGCGAGTCAGAGTGGACAGTGCTGGCCCCGGCGCACACGTGGACTCGTATCCCAAATGTAGCGCGTTGCCCTGTCCTGGGTGGATCGTTCACCTCCCCCTCCAACAAATAGGGGTGGGATAGGCCTCTTCGGCAATGCTGGTCCTGACTCGAATACTGTTTGGGTGCTCACGTGCCCTGAGACGTGCTCCTGTATAAATGGAGTCAGAAGATCAGGGTGCATCAAAGGAGTGGGTGCTGCAAGAAAAGCCCCTGCATATTTCTTTAAAGCAGCGTGGGATTGCTTCCTAAAAAGCACTGCAACTGCCAGGGCCGTGGCAGGAAAGGGGTTAAACCTCCCACCGACTTTGGAGCCAATGAGTCCAGGGGGTGCCCCTAAATCGGGCTGCGTCTCTATGGCGCAGTCCCATCGTTGTTTACACCAGCCAAGAGAGGCACTTAGTTCCTGCTTTGCCGCCCCCGCCCGTCTCTTTCCAGCTGTCGCTGCTGCCCCAGGTCCCATTACCTCCCTGCAAATTCAATTCCCAGGGGCCATTGTGTGCTGCCAGAGCCTGATGACTCCGAAGAAGCAAATGATAGTTGAGGGCTTTAAGACAAGACGCGCAGGAGAGCTGGGTGGGGGGAGAGGCCGCTAACGAGGATACAGTCCTGGGGGGATAGGTCAGCTGGCTTCTCTCTTCTACATCCCATCAGGAGGGGCCGTTGCCTTGTTCTTCAGTCTGTTGGCCGTATCGCCCTCCAGGTGCTCTCCGTCCTCTGTCACCAGGGAGTGCCTTTGATAGGCTCACACGACACCTGGCTCTGCGCCATAGGGCACAGGTGTCCTTTGTCAGAGGGCAGAGAGGGGGCTGAACGGCGATTCTGTCCCATCCCGCCATTGCATCCACCAACCTACAAAGCAGCAAGTGGAAAGACATCTGGCTCTGCCCAGCCATTCCTACAGCGACAGAGACAAACCCAGAAGAGTAAGCGCCATGTGGAAGCTTCCACAGCCCGTCCCACAACCTGCCCCAGACCCACAGGAGAGGCTGGGATGCAGGATTGCTCGGCCTTCTGCTCCTTTCAAGGGGAGGAGGCCCTTTCGGCTGGGCTCTCAGAAAGCTCTGGGGTGAAGAGTGTGGTCTCAGTACAGGGCGGGGAGCCAGGAACGCCCGCGTTCTGATCCCAGCTGGGGCCGCGCTAGGCTCCGAGGCAGTTGAATGTGGTTAGGGCCAGCCATGCACACTGCTGCGCGCAGGCTGAGCCCAAAGAATGGTGACTGGGGATCTCCTCTCCTTGTCGTGAGGTGCAGGTGCATGTCTTTTAATTTTCTTTGTCTTTTCTCCCCTGCTGTCTGTTTCTGAATAGATTCCCCAAAGAAGAAGAAGCGTGCCGTGGCTTTGGACGAAATCCTGGAGCAGCTGGAGGAGGACGGGGTTGACGATGCAAACGACTAGCAGGTTGAACAGCTGCTGTTCGGTGTCTGAGGGTATGTTTTCCATGCAGGGCGGGGCCAGTTCCTCTTGACATTGTTATTTTATCACTGTTTCTATTATGGTTGCATCTAGGAGCCCGAGCCAACGATCAGAGTCCCATCGTGCTAGGTGCTGTATAAAGAAGGCAGTCCCTGGCTCAGAGTTAGTCTTTGCCAAACTGGGCACAGCAGGTGGTCCCAAAAAACAAATGAGCATGGAGTCTGGGAGGACGCAGGTTAATGATAAAAAGAGCAGCTCTACAGAAACTCAGTTTTGCAGACGGGTGCTTGCCTGGTCTGTTGCAAGGCGCCGTGTGCATTTTGGCTCAGTGCATGGTGGGTCTTACAGAAGGAAGAGCGGGTTTCCTTTGAGTGTGGAAACAATCCCTGCTCTTGCCTGGGTCTCCTTATCTGCCCCTCATGCAGACTTCCCCAAGCTCTTCAGAAACATCAAGCCCCACACCGGTTAAGCGTCATGACTGAGGTCTTACGGCAGGTCCTTTGCAGAGCTGAGAGGAGACCTTAGCAGTCAGGTCTTCTTATCAGATAGCGCCGCCTCAAAGGCTGGCAATTCCATTAGCTGGGAGCAGTTCTCAACTGCTTTGCAACCCCTCCTCGCTCCTCGCTGGTTGTAGGTTTTTTGTCAGTAATCTTGGGGAGGTGGATCGGAAATAAGCTCCACGTCTGTTGCCATGTTTGAGCTTTTAGAAGAAATCAGTCACCAAACCGCTGGCTTTATGCGCTTTCTAGTTTTTGTCTCTCAAAGGGGCTCTAAGGGGAAAGTCAGTGGAGCTGGAGAATAGCGAATTCTCCCTCACTTGCCCCAGCTCCATTCGAGTAAATGGATGGGCTGGCAAAAGAGCCGTTCTGGAGATCAACCAGCAGCTGTTGCCACGAAACGAGTAGCCTGGCAGTCGGCTTTAGCTGTCACCACCAATAACTTGCGCTGCCTTGCTCCATCTGCGGGGACCGGGCATCTCAAGGTCACTGAGAAGTCAGCAGGGGACTGGATGACAGCTGTGCTCTTCAGACATCCCCAGGATGTTCGTCAGTCACCTGCTAAAGACTTCTTGTCAGGGCTCTCGTGTTGGAGGGGATGGGCTAGCCGGTGGGGTACGCGGCACAGAGCCCGTCCTCTCTGGAGTCAGATTTGAAATCAGCCTACTTTGCAGCGGGTAGAGTCATTGCCCTTGGCTGGAGCTATGAAAATGAGAGTAGGATCTTGGTCCAGTTTCTTGCTGGGGAAGGTAGCCGCTGCGCCATCAGAGTGAACTCCCTCCAGCTGTCTCAGCATAGAGAGCAGAGCTGGAGTGGGACACAGCAGCGAGCTGCTCTGACCCGCATGCTGTCCAGGTATCCTGATGGTACCGTCCCTTTATCGGTGCTCAGAGATGCCTGTTCTGCGTGAGAGAGGCTTGTCGGCCTGGCACTTCTCGGCAGGACTAAATTGGCTGGCAGAATAGGATGGAAGTGGAAACGCTGTGCCAGAACAAAAGCCACCGCAGCCCAAAGTGGCATGTAATCGGATTGCCGTTTTTGCACTGCCTTCCTCCTTTGACTGGTAAGCGACTTAGAGCATCTTGATCATGCCGGCTTGAGTGGTGGTTGGCACTGCTCCCTCTTGTGCTGTGCGGCTCGCCCCTTCTCTGGGCCGTTCCGTGGCTTGGGGCGCCGAGAGGACACACAGCCCTAAGGATTTTAGGGAGGATGGAGCAGCTTCTGTGGCGGCTAATAAGGAGAAGGTTGTAGCCCCCTGCCGGCTGATCCTGCACGGAGATGCTCACCCAACACCACTGCCCCAGCCAGGGACATTTGTGCAAGGAAAGTGGGTGCTACGGATTCTTTAAATGCATTTGCTTACAGCTTACGTGCTGCTTACAGATACAGACAGCCCAGCTCACCCTTAGTGTGAATTCCAGCCTTCCTCTGCACGTTGTCAGGTTTAACTTAATATTCTGCGCATGTAGCTGGGGTTTTGATTGCTGAGTTTCCATGGGTAACTGTATGTGTGCAGAGGTGGGTTTTGGTTTTTTTAACTGGGTAGATTTATCGAAAATTCCTCTTTAGTGTGGGTGGCTGGACGTGGCTGAATTCCTGCCTTACAGACATGCACTAAGTGGCATTTTGGATTTTTTAATTTAATTAAATTTTTTAGTACTAGAGTCCATCAGGGCTGCACACAGGCGCCCACGTGAAGTCATAAAGAGTTGAGTGGCTACAGTGCCTCTCTTCTCTTACCACGGTCAGCAGTGACGCGGATTCCGGCAATCGTCCAACCGACTTCTCTTTCCTAAGCTTTGAAAACGTTCATTTGGGGAAGAGTCTTTCTTCACTTCCCTCAGTTAATTCTCTGAAATGGAGCATTCAGAAAACAAGAGAGAAAGGTGGTCAGGAGAGATTCACCCATGCCAGTGGGCATCACATCCTTGATGTGTCCTTGGTATGCAAATCAGTCTTCTCGAGGACTTGTGTGCCAAAGGGGACATGGCTCACACTTCACCTGCTCGAGCAGTCGATACGTGTCACCTCAGCCCAGAGGAGACATCCTTCTCTGAGGAACCCCTGGGGTCTCCCAGCACATGACCCTATTCTGGGGTCTAGCAGTGAGAAGAAAGGCAGGAAGAAAACCCCATCGCAGTCAGCGCTGATTACGTTGGTGCTGAGCACCCAGCACTGGGGCCATTGGTGCAGCTAAGTCCATCGACCGCCTCGGCATATACGTCATGCCACTTGCCAGATTCACCTGCATCCCTTGAACTCTGACTCACTCCAGTGAAACATCTGGTAGTATTAGATCGCCTCGCAGCTGAGCTGACTCGGTGGCTGAAACCTGCAAACACTTGAAAAGGGTTCCCCTTCTCAGTCCCCTACCCGACAAAGATGCTGATCACATGCATCAGGGACAGGTTGGAAAACTCATTGGTAGATCCGAGACACCTGGTTCCCAAGAAACGGGGCTGCCTATGTACATCCTGGAACCCAGCCCCCATAGTGGCCTGTGTGCCATTCCTGCTTCTCCTCCAAAACTTGACAGAGGGGATCTTCACAGACAGCATGACAGCCGTCCACTCTATAAACGAGCAAGAGGGTGCCCATTCCTCGCCCTTCTTCCTCAAGACCATCAACTTCAGGAACTGGTGTCATCGGAACGGGGTAACACCAATGACCCACCTCCTCCCAGGAATCAGCGGTAACTTAGTAAGCTTGAGAGCAGGCAGCTAGTGACCAGCCACATACGGTCATTGCACAGGTGCATCACAGAAGTGACTTCCTTCAGTGGAGACCCTTTGTGCCAGACTTGTTTGCCACCGAGAGCAATACACAGCATGAGAATTTTGGCTCCAAAGAAAGCCTGAGTCATTCTGAATTTCTTCCTCCTACAGTGGAATCAAGGGTGCCTTTCTTCCAATTCCCCTCCTTCCCACAGTGACTTCCAAAGCCATGACCCTAGGTTATTTTCTCTGATGGTAAGATACAACCCAACAAAGGAGCGAGCTAGGACTTAACATGCTGGGTGAAATTCTCAGTCACAAATGGTTTAGGAGCTGACATTCCATTAACTTATGGCATTATCTAGGTTTTGAAAGTGTTGTGTGCATAGAAGTGTTGTGTTGTGCGCTTAGAACAGGTCAAGAGAGGCACCTGCTCATCAGCCTCTTGAGGTTACCCAGATGTCCTGGGATGATGAAGGCCAATTAGGTCATCTGCTTTCCCTGACGATGCTGGGGTGCTCTACTTTTCTCTTGCTTTGTCCTGTCTAGCTTTAACATTTTGAAGGGAAGGGTTCTGTCTACCCTCTTTCCGTCTTAGCTGTGTCCTCAGAGCTATTTCTTGTTGTGTGCTCAGATAGGCCACCGGCTCTCAGTGGCGTGCGTTGTTTTACTGTGAGAGAGGCTGTTTGTCGCTATTGTGCAAGACTTACCAATACACCTAGCAGTAGGACGTTCATAACCTTACTTATTACTGGACTTTTGTTAAACCCACAACAGTGGTGGCCTCATGAATAGTGACTCAAAACACATCTGGGCCTGCAGCTGACCAATAACCTTTCTAATGCGTCTGCCTTCCCTGGCTCCCGTTTGTGACGGAAGCAGGCACAGCATCAGGGCTCTTCTGATAAAAGGAGAGGTGACTCCACGACCGCAGGAATAATCCAGGCTTGGTTAAATAACCGCCTGCCTCTTGCTGTGCGTCTGGAATAAGTACAGGGCCTCGAGATACCATTTGTCCTTCTGGAATGGCTATAATATAAGGATGTCTCCAGATGCATCTGCTGTTAACGCCTTCCTCTTGAGAAGGGAGCAAGCGGAGAAAGATGGAGGAAGGGAGGGAGCAGCGTGAGGGGAAAAGACAGCTAGCATTGGTTCGGGCCAGGAATAGCACAGGCAGGATAGAGTCTGGTAATAATACTCAGAGGTCTCCCCATGCATCTCTGGCCTGATCCGTAGTGTCCTGCCATTCCAGTCTTTGGTGGACACAGAAAAGTTCTTTTATGTTGCCTGCACCTCCCCACTCAGCTAGACCTACACACTCTAATAGTTAATGGTGGGCTCCTCAAATAGCAGAGAAAAGTCCAGTATAATCCAGTGGCTGAAAGTTGTTGCTAGACAAATTCAGAGTGGAAACAATTACCCAGTGGAATAATATTACCAAGGTTCGTGGTGGATTCTCCATCACTGACAGGTTTTACAATCAGGATTGGATATTTTCCTAAAAGATCTGCTCTAAGAATTACTTCGGGAAAGTTCTCTGGCCTGTGTTACACAGGAGGTCGGACTAAATGCTCACACTGCTCCCTTCTGGCCTTGGAATCTGTGAATCTGTTAACTTGGTTTTGTTACCTAGCAGATTTTTGCTCAAGTAACAGGGAAACTCGCTTTTGCCTGACACCCATGCCCAAAATTTAGGCTCGTCTCTGCAGCGGAGAACGACTAGTGCACTAATGCTTACTTGACCCGTATGCAGTATTTTGTACTGTTCAGACATTAATTTTTTCCCAACCCTCTTAAGAGGCAGGACGGGTATTGAACTCATGTTATAGATGGGTAAACGGAGCCCTAGAAAAGTTAATGCGGAGTGTCCACATGCCAATGACAGGGAGACTGATTGGAAGCTATTTGAGTTAGGGGCACCGTCGTCTTGTTCTGAGTTTGTACAGCTCCTAGCACGTTGGGATCTAAACCACGACAGGGGCTACAGCAATATAAATTATTAGTAACAACCTTGGCATTCCTGACTCCTGCTCAGTCCATTAATGCATGCTACCCTTACTTACTATGCCATTTGGGAGGAAAAAACCAAGGCCTGTTATTGATCTCAGGATAGCCGTGAGATCATCGAAAGTATTATGATTTCACAGCATGAAATTGAGAAGACAGGCCTGGAGAGATGCATCTTTTGATGGGTAAGTTTCCAATTGGCTTCTTTGGATGGAATTTGCACATTTGGAAACGGGAACTACAAGTGGAGGGGTGTGAGGGAGGAGTGGAAACCATACAAGAGTTACGCCGAGATTCTGGTTAGGAGCTCCAAGGTTCATTTTAAACGATTTTCGAAAAGTTCTGTGTAAAATGGTCAGGGATCAAATAGAAGAGTGGAGAGAAAACACATTGTTTGCTATCCATTCTACTCTGTAGGTGAGTGATGGGGGTCAAAGTGGGGGTTCTGACTCCTGTCTCTTTAAAGCACACGTGGAAGACAACTTAAATAAAGCTTTGCCAGCTTGTGGGTTTATTGGGTTGGGTTTTTTCCCCCCTCATCTTTTCTTATTGTCTCTTATGGCAGGGCAGATTTTTTACTGAGCGTCTCTGTGCTCTGTAGCAGCAATGAAAGGGATTAGCACAAACAGAGCATGTAGGCTTTAGAGAACAGAGCAGAGTTTCAACATCTAATTCAATTTGTTCTGCTGAGATTGAAATATGAAATGGTTGCCAGTCAAACGTTCAAAGGCGTGGGGAGGGCTTCTCGTATTTAAATTTTAATGAAAATTAATTTAACCCTTTGATATGTTTTAAAACCTTATTCCCCATTGGTGCATCAGCTCGTCCTCTTTGAAAGAAATGAAGACTTTCTTTTCCCTTAATGTTACTTATCTCCTTCAGCGGTTGGCATTGGCCAATTTTTCAGACAATTTAGTTTCAAACAAATCTCTCTAATATTGGTGGGGGCAGTTTTTACATGTATGTACATGTAGAATATAGCAATGTGTGTATTGTTAGGAAGGTGATGATCTCTCTTGGATGGTTGTGTGCGAGAGAGAACGGGAATATTACGGAGGTGCTGAGCACAGCTTCACAGTGCAATCTGAGATGATTTCTCTTCTTAGAAAAAGGATTCGACCTCTTTCGTTGAAAGAACACCGTGCAACTTGCCCCTGAAATTATAGCCCTTACTCATTTTCTGAGAACGTCCAAGTATATCCATTCGTTAGTTTGAATTGAAATGAAATTTTAAATGGGTCTTTTAAGAAATTGAGCACTCTTTCGGCCAACCCTAATGATGAAATAACACAAACTCTTAGCATCGTAGGGCTGGAAGGGACCTCATGAGGTCATCTAGTCCAACCCCTGCTAAAAGCAGGACCACTCCCACTAAATCACCCCAGCCAGGGTATTGTCTTCTAACGTTCCTTATCATTCATTATCCTCATATTGCTTTTTAACCTTGTGCGTGTTCAACCTGCCTCCATCTTAATGTGTATATTTTGGCTGTGAATATTTGTTTTGTGACCATGCTTTGCAGTCCCCGTCCTGGATGAAGATCCTTTTGTGCTTAGTGCTATACAGACACACAACAAATAAGTGTATATTCAAATTACTTGTTGTCAGTCATATCCTCAGGTGTTGTAAATTGGCCTAGCTCCACTGAATTCAGTGGTGTGCTGCTGATTTACATCAGCTAAAAATCTGCCTCAGTTGTGTGTTGGGAAGGAGATAACTGTAAACGAGAGAGGGTGGGAAGAAAGGGGACAGCAAGCCTGTTTGCAAAGATCCAGATTAACAGTCAGCCCCGTTTCCTGAAGTCTGTGCAGTAAGCATGGCTGCAATTCTGGCCCCATGTAGTTTTCTGGGCCTGTTTGCTGGTTGAAAAGTGGACATCATTGAAGAAAAGGCTGATTGATCCCTTTTTATGCTTCCTTGTAAAGATGGTTTTGAAGACTGTGATTTTCAAAGAGCCCTATATCCCAGAAGATCTGCCCTAGGAATTGGTTTGGGGAACTTCTCTGGCCTGGGTCATACAGGTGGTCAGACTAGGTGATCACAGTGGTTCCTTCTAGTCTTTGAAAAAGACTGAATTTCAGTGGGACCAAGTACTTCCTTTAGAATCTTATGAAACCCCTTTCCCCTCCCTCATCTGTAATATTATAAATATCAGGCATGAAATCTTGACCACGGTGATGTCTGTGGAGCCAGGATTTCATCTCAGGTCTTGACTTCTTTGCTCTTTCTGGAAACCTGAGATAATGAAATGACGACATTGAAATTTGAGCCACAATTCTCCCATTCCTCAAGCAAGAGAGGAGTTTATTCATGCTGTTTAAAATTTCCCAAGTAGAACCTCCTGACAAACAGCTGGGGTGAAAAGCTGCTGGCAACGTGCCTGCCCCTTTTGGCTGAGGACTGAGAAAACCGTAGCTCAGGTGTCATGAGATAGTCAGGTTACGGTTCCATCCTGCTCCTTTCAAATTACCCAACATAATATCCTACAGCTTTGTAAGAGGGTCTTGTAACCTGGCACTGGATGAGCCGTGGTTCTCCGCTCAGGTTGAGAGCAGGAACAACCCACACGTGACTGGTGTTAGTGGTGTCATTTAACGTACTACCAGAAGGTACTCAGATACTGCAGAGGGAAGTAGACGGGGCTGCCCAGAAGGGAAGAGAATTCACTGCATGCCTTGTATACAAATGACTTTTCTGGGCTCTTTGACGTATACAGTAGAAGAGGACACTCCACAGGTGTATCTGAAGTCAAAGAGAAAATATGTGATGATGGATCCCTTAGAGACGTATATCATTACAGAGGAAGAAGCATGGCCCAGTGGTTAGGGTGCTAGTCTAGGATTTGGGAGATCCAGGTGTAAGTCCCTGCTCTGCCTTGTGGCCTTGGGCAAATCATTTAGCTTCTGTTTTCCAGTTTCCCCCTCTGTAAAATGGGATAAATTCTCCAGCTCCTAGGGCTGTTGTATTTCCCCTCTCATTAAAGACTCTGAGGTGCTGTGATAGTGTGGTGACGGGGGCCAGTTCAGTACCTCGGATAAATAGATGCAAGTGTTTTGATGGCTAAGGATAAGGGGACAGCCTGTACGGTTTCAAGTGCTACTGTAAACTGGCCCGTCCTGACCTATAAGTACTCTGTAGCTCTAATATTGTCACCTAAGTGGGATTCTTTTTACTGGAATAAGGATTTTATTTCAACGCAGCCTCTTTACCAAGTTAGATAAAGTACTGTGGTTTATGGACCAAAAGCTTCAACGTATAACTGCCCATTGCCACAGGCCTCTAAGGGACGACAAGAAAACTGGTTTAATATGAATAGCAGCAAATCTGTCTGTCCAGATTTTTGACAGTGGTTTTTGAGAGCCTCCGTTTTCTGGGATATCTTAAAGGGTTGTGAATTTTAGAGGATGGGTGCTCAGCACTTCAACTTAAATTGGACATACAAAATCACTAGCCACGGTTGGAAAAATCTTAGCCAGGGTCTGTGAGGTTTCTCTGATCCATCCCATAGTCAGACAGAAGGGAAACCTCGGAGCCTGCTATCTGCATATAGGCATTAAACTAGTATTCAATGTGCTGTGCTGTTTCCCACATTCGTTCCTGCCTCTACTCTACTTGCTCAGACCAGAGCATGTCTTGTGGCTTTTAGTTGCTCTGGGCTGTGACTTTACCCAGCAGCTGCCTGACTAACCGAATAGAGGCCTGTGACATACTGGGGCACAATCCAGACCAGTGATGGGCTGTGTCTCCCCTGCCCTGCAATCCTGAATGCTTTATAATCCCATGCTGTAGTAGCTTCCACTGGGGCCACTCACAAACAGCCTGGAAGCCATGCTGCGAGTGTCTGCGTGTAACTGGAGCCTGCCAACTGCATCCTGGCTCTCCCAACCTTAGTTATGCTGCAGGGTGACCCCAACATGCCCCCACTCCCAGAACATCCCCCAGAAATGTGCATCCTGGACCGTGGCATCCTCCCAACACTCTCCTGGACAGTGCAAATATTTGAAGTCCATTATTCCATTAAGGCAATTGTACACCAGCTTGTTACCTTAAAGAGAGTTATCCAGACACTTCAACTTAAACACGCTGGATTGGATAAAACAGTAAAAGAAGCTTATTAACTACAAAGAGAGAGATTTTTAAGTGAGTACAAATACCGAGGTGTAAAAGTCAGAAATGGCTACAAGAAAAAATAAAGATAAAACGCTTTCTAGTATCTACTTTAAAAAACATCTTGCTTTCAAAGTAAACTGTCTCGTCCCATGTTCCAGCAGATTGCTGATGAAACTTTCAGGTCAGGACCCCTCTCCCAGAGTCCCAACAGCTGTTTCCTTTTGTCTTCTCAGGTTCAGAAAAGGAAGTGGGCAGAGTAAGAGAGGGGGGTGTCTTGGGGTTTGCCTCTCTTCCTTTTATAGTTTCAGTCCCCTTTTGAATGATAGTTCCAGCTTGCAACTAGGAGACAAAGACTCTGTGTGGGAGATTGTTCCCCGCTGTTCCTCCCCATCTAAACTTCCTTTGTTTTCCCTTCCTGTTTACTGCTTAAATGCAAATTAAGACATATATAACATTGTTCAAGACAGGCTTGTTGGACCAGTTTGGTGCTATGTGGGTCCTAACGTACTGGGGAAATCTTAACTTCTCATACAGTGTTGCCATGCACATTTGGTCAGGATGGTACTGAGCGGCAGATTATGAGTTTTCAGATGAAACCTTACAAGGCATACCTTGTGCTAAGATTATTACAATAGTGTGTAGGGAGTGAATGTGAGGGTGTATTCTGTCAGAAAGCCCTACCTACATCTCTAGGAAGAATTCAAGAAACAAGTGTAACTATTTGCGGCGGACGTTGGGGATGTGGGAAAAAGAAGTATCATTGCCTTTCCGCATCTGAGCTCCACCCAGCTTCAAGGGTGTGTGTGTGTGGGTGAGAGAGCTCTTTATTCCTGTGCTGATGGTCGCTCTCCTTTGTTACCCTGCCAGCTCTGCTCATTGACCCATAAAGGAAAGGGTATGAGTGCCACTCACTTTGGGTTAGCCCCTTTTGCACGTCTCTCAGTGGCGCACTCACTCCACGCACTCTCTCGTCCACGTGGGGCACCACTGGATTGTCAAAGCGGTTGCCAACCTGTGCCAGATTTTCCAAACTGGAGGCCTCCAGTGTGCAAATTACCCCCGTCTGTGCGCAACTGTCAGGGTTCAGCCCAGGCTGTCAGATTTCCTGTAGTCGCGACAATAATTGGAAATTCAAGCAGGCGTGTACAACTGAAGTTACCAAAGTCTCTCGAAGGTCAGTTATTGAGGAACCTGTGATATTGCCCCTCCCCTTAGCAAGCTCCATTTCAGAATAATACTAATAATTCCTGACTTCACCAATAGATTGCAAAGCACTTTACTCAGGAGGGCAGGATTATTAGCCCCATTTTACAGATGAGGAAACTGAGGCTGAGGGCGGTGAGGTGACTTGTCCAAGGTTACTTGGCAGGCCAGTGGCAGAACCAGGAATAGAGAACATGCGTCTCCAGAGTCTAGCTCAGTGCTCTGTCCTTTAGGCCACACTGCCTACCTCATTTCCTTTGACAGCAGGGACTGCTAGAAAATATGGCAATAGGATGAAGTTATCCAGGGCTGTGTGATTACTGAGGGAAGCCCTCTCAGACCATGTGGCCCACCATTGAGGGCACCGGACAGGAATCAGCTGTGCCGTTGATCCACTGCATGACCTCAGCCAAGTCACTTAACTTTGTTGTCTCAGGTTCCCCATCTGCAAAATACCTTGTAGCTTTCCGGCGTGAAACTGCTGCATGCAGTAATGAATGTTGTGGAGTCCATAGTACAAGTCCCTGCTGTTTGCAGGTGGGCCGTGATTCCTTTGTGGGGGGTTTGGTTTTGTTTATTTAATGTAGCATTTTGGACTCATTCTTTAGCTAGTAATTACGTTCCTGCATCATTATTTATGCCCTTTATGTTTTAAAGGCCCTCTTCCTACCCTGCTGGAGAATCTGGGCTCAATTATAGCCCTAAACCACTTCTGCCACATCGGAGTTTCACTCAGTGTTGTAAAGCGGTGCTACATGCATCGAGCTGCAATGTCATCTTAAATCTCCTGCACTCAGCAGTCAAAGTACTCCAGTTCCCTGAGCTCCTGGGTGCACCTTAACTTCCAGTTTCCATTCCTGCCTTATTTAAAACATCCCTCACCTCAGCTCCTCCAGGCCGCATATAACATAATGTCCACATCCACCTGCGCCACCGTGTCTGCCCATCCGAGTGAACGTCAGAGCTGATTGAGACACGTCCCCATGTGCTGGTTCAGAAGTAAATTAGGGCTGTGAAAAGCTGCGTGGGAGAGAGAGACTCCCTCCTGTTGTCCCTAAATATACTCATTCGAGAGGGAGAAAAATCGCATGGCAGAGACTCAGATTTCAGATTTATCCATTCATGAATAATAATCAGGCTCAGTAATTCACAGTAAATGGGTATCCAAATTGGCTAATAAGGAAGGCTTTCACCCCAAACTGGAACTAGGAGAGTAGAGTGAATATCAACAAACATTGGCTGAGGCATATGTGTACACGATGTGACCTGAATCAGTGAAATATGCAAACCAGTGCCGTACGCGGATGAAATAGAATAAAACAAATCTGTCAGCAAGGCGTGGACACAGAAGGGGCGAGTTTGGAGAGCAGACATCTTAACGTCCCTTAGGAGGGCATCGGCAGCAAGTGCCTTTAGGGTTTCACTTCAGCACCCGCGCTGGGGCTGGGGCCTCTTGCGTTCTAGAGTGAGATCTAGAATTGCGTTGCCGTTCTCAGTGGGGCAGTTGGGAGTCTCGATGGAGAAGCAGGGTGAGGTAGGAAGCCCTCCCTTCTCCCCTACAGTGGTGCTGTCCTTCAGAAGATGTGGCCTGCCTACAGAACGCACAGCTCCACATTAAGGCTTCCTGGTGTGGCCCCTCAATGAGGGGAGTGGCTGCAGGGGAAGGAGGATTATGTATTGGAGTGAATTGGCATCAAGAAGGGGAAGCATTTGTTAAGACACTAACCCACACCAGATGGAGCAGGAGTCCCATAGGTCTTTGACTTACTCTGCATTTTCTGGATGGTTGGGCTGAACGAGCCGAATGGTCCTTTCTGGCCTTAAAATCTACCACGTGATGATGTTGATTTCGGTGAGAACGCGTGTTTGAGGTTGGGAGGACGGTGTTCAGTCCAGCCCACTTGAATCTGCCAGGCTCTTTTAGAAGCCCAGCTTTGGGGGGGTGTGCTTCTGTAGTCTGTCAGGGAGACCCGTCCTGTGCTCGCCACTGGCTCGCCTTTGTTAGTGATGCTGGCTCTCCAGCTAGAGAAGGGGCTCTGCACAACCAGTCGATCCCAAGAGAAACAATGGCAATCTGATTCTTATCCCGGTGTGTTCCACTTCCTGCCATCTACCTTGAGTGCCCAGCACCTGGAGAAACACTGACCTGTTGGGCCTGCAGACCTCTGAGTATGTCCAGAAGATATCCAGGCTGACTAATAATCTTAAAACCTCCATGTCCGCAAACCACCTTCCGGTCCTGGCCGTAGGTGAACTATGAACTCCAGAGGAAAGCTTGGAGATGGCTCATATCCTTTCCCCCTAGCAAACTAATTGACAAAGCTCCTTCACGCAGGTGGTTAAATTGAAGTAATTTTTGACTCCCTAAGGGGCTGAGTGTCTCCTATGTCACAAAAGAAAATAAAGACATATCGGAGCTCCAGAAGTCTTGCCACCCACTCCGCTTTCTGTCAGCTATGGGTTCTCCTTTCTTCCGCTTACTGCTACCTTGACCAGGCAGAGAGAATACAGAATTTGGGCTCACGAGGTGCGGAGCGTGTCAGACTGTGGCAGTGCACCTTACTAATGGCACGCAGAATCAAAATACGAGAGCTCCTGGCTGCCTCTCAGTCCCTCCTGCTGCTCCAGTCCTTCTGCAAGTTTACTGCTTCTAAGCTATTGAGCAGTTCGCATCAGATCACTATAATGCTGTACCGCTGGGGCACAAGGTTTAACAAAGATACTGCGTAAATGATTGCACACAGCACTGCTTATAAACATAAGTGTGTCGTTGGAAAGACGAGTAAGAGGAGCTGAGATCAGTTATACATGGATATAATAGGGAATTGTGCCAAAAAAGGCTAATTGCTTGCCCCATTTGCTGTCTTATAAAAAAGGAGCCAGAAGGCCCGCAGTGGCAATAAATATAAAACAAATCATCATGGCTAAAATTATTTCCCTTTTTAACTTGAGGAACTCACTGAGGCAGGATACTGCTGAGTGAAACACTTTGGTGATGTTTTTAATAACAGGTTAGACTTGTAAATAAGACTAGCATTTGGCTTTCTAGGAGGATACAATTAGATGAACTATTGTCCTCATGCCCCAAGCTATAAAACCATCCACGGACTAAGCTTCAGGACAAACTTTCTCCCTGGTACCTTGTGGCACATGGGGTGTATTTATAGAAGACACTGGGGGATTCCCTTGCTCTGAAGCATCTACCATTGGCTGTTGTTGGAGACAGATGCCTGAATTAGATGGACTACAGTGAATATGTCCCTGTCATTAGATTTTAAGCTGGGCTTCATTATCTTTTGTCAGGATGTGATGGCAAGGAGAGGGTGCAGGGAGTGAAGAGTTTCAGGGGAGGGGTGGTGATGTACAATATGACTAAACAGAGGTCCTTAGGGAAAAAAAAATGTAGGATATCAGCCTGTTCCTGAACATACAGTGACCTCTGACTGGCAGGGACTATGGTGCAACTTTCTCCATGGGTAGGATGTTCCACAGTTGTCTACTGCAGAGTTTCTGGGAGCATCCTCTGAAGGAGCTGGTCCTGGTTGCTGTCAGACAGGAGAATGCACTGGGCTGTTGCACTGTGCAATCTATATGTTCCTGGAGCTTCAGGAGGGAGCTTGAGAATCGTTCCTGCTTCATCACACCCAAACTTGAGTCCTGAACCCCTTTTCTGTGGCTGCCAAGGAAAATGCAGAAGTTACATCGCCACTGCCTCCATGTACAACTATTTCTCCAGGAGGTCAAGGCCCTAGATCAGCGATCTATTTTTTAAAAGTGATGTAGATAAGTCGTCTTCAGATTTCAGAGGTCTTTCAGTTCACCTTATGCTCCTAAATCACCTAGTTCCTTTTGAAAATTATCCTTGTGTTTAGCTCAACTGAAGCCTAAAAGACTTTGAATCCAGAGGATAATCTGTGGTTTGGCTCCCTTACATGTCCCTGGGACCAGAGTCTGATGTGATAGCCCATCAGTGAAATATCGCAGTAGTGACTTGACCCGTTCACTCATTCTGTGTGTATGGAGTCAGATACATATTTCATATATCCTCAAGGGAAAAACTGCATTGAGTTAAGGTCGTAAATATTTATCAGCAACTTACTGGAAGGAAATAACCTTAGTAGAATGTTGTAGTTTGAAAACCTAAATGGGTGAAAACCAAGAAATTCAAAGTTAATGTTCCACTTAAAAAAGAAGGAAGTATGGAAAACGCAGAGATTAAAAACCCTGCATAACCTTAGCTCTGCCCTCCTTTCTCTGCTAGCACATGTGCCTCCCATGCTCAGCGATATGTCTTTCAATGTAAATAACAATAAAAAAGAAATCTTTGCAAAGTTTCCAACACAGTGAATGCTATTTAAATGTTCATAGTAGACCTTAAATCCTGCTATTGTCTAGCAAAAATAACCCCAACTCAAAACTTTGCTGTTCTTGGGCAGCATTTCACAGCTGTTAAATTACTTTTTTAAAATCAAAGAGAAATCCAGAGCATCGTTACCAGTCCCCTTAGCTCATTTATAAAGGGTGTTACTATGAGCTGAGATCAACAGGATGCTGTTTGGCTGAGTCCTCATGGATATGACGGTCGCACCATCCCACGGTGAGATTTGGAAAGATGGCTATCCAAAAAAAAACATGTCTTTTATTTTCAAAGATCATTTTCTCTTGCTCTTGTATTTCTACAGCATGCATAATCTTACAAAATTTAGCACAGAAGAGGGATTGAGGAAGAGGGCTTTTTTCCTGAGGCTAATTTCTTAGTATTTTGGGAATTCTTTGTCACATAGAGTGGGAATCCTCTGCTCTGGGATCAGGCTGATGGGTCAACTGCACCCACAGGAAATCTCTTGGTGTTTGGGGGCCCAAATTGTCCCCTCCATGTAAGCCCAGTTCTGCTAGATTCTGTCTTCAGTGCCACAGTGCCCTGTGAAAGAGTTAAATTTAGCCACTTGCCAGTGGGTTTTCATGACAGTCCTACACCTTCATCTCTTCAGACTTTACCGCCCCTCCTGCTTTTCCTTCTTTGCTGGCAGTCTGGAAACAGATGTGAGCCACAGGGTTTAGAGTGTGGAAAATGACATCCTTTAAATACATAAAACGGAGGTGAAGTGAATGCAGCTGGGCACACATCCCTCCAGGTTTTTGGTGATCTAAAATAACTTGTGCATCCTCTTACGTAGCAAAAAAATTGATTGATTCACATTTTAAACATAAGCAGCTATGATCTGTAGGGCCGTTATTCCATGAGAGGGCATGGGGTGATTCCTTAAACTTGAGTGAAATTTGGGTCAACAGAGCCGTGACCTGAAACACAGCCCCAAATGTGCCCCTAGAGGGAGGGTAATGTTGCAGTTAGGAGTCGTGGGTCCTGTGCCCAACTCTGCTAGAGCTGTCTTGGGTCGGATTCCTCTTGCAAATTGGTGTGAGCATGGCGTGATTCAGAATGCTGGAGTGGCAGTTTCTGGGATTGCACTAGTAGGAGATGAGAAGAGAAATTGACTCCGCGCGTGACCTTTGCCGACAGCTTTGGTGGTGTGGTAAGATCGCCAGTGATGGAGAAAAGCTGAACTTCCAGCCAGACCACCTTAAGGATCTAGCTAGAGATCGTTCCAGGTCCGGTCGATCTGCGAGGAGCTACGTTCCATAGGGATTTGCCATGGCGATGATGACGGGACCTCATCCAAGCCACTTAAGTCAACAGTTTCAAAATTTAATGCCTAACAATTGGCACCTGAATAAGTCTGGCTCAGATTTCTGAGCACGCTGCAAAGCCATTGGGAGTTGTGGATACAATCAAACCACTTAATTTGGGGGCCAAAATAAGGATTTAGGTGCTTCACTTTCAGCATCCGCATTAAAGCCAAATGCTCAAATCTTTCTGCATCTGCATTTCCCCGTCTGTAAAATGGAGCTGATGCCTCTTGCAGGGGTGTTGTGCGACTTAAAGGCATGGTGCGGCAAGATGCCTCTGGCTTTGGGTCTATAATCTGGGGACTGAAAGCTCAGGACCCTCTCATGAGACTGCAGGATAAGCCTCAGCTTGTCCTCCATTGATCTGCTGTGTCTGTTGGAGCCCCAAATATCTGACTCTGTCTGTCTCACTCGATGGCATCCTGGTTAGTAAGTAAAGAAAATGAGTAAATCCTCCCCTCTTCCCTGCTGTCTCAGTCAGGTGAGTGTCGTTCATGCGGCAGTTTTCCCTGGATTACCATGCTCTGGGTTTATTACCGGCTTTGCTCACTGAGACCCTCGGGGTCCATGCAGCCAAACCTCTACACGCGTGATCATCTCCTTTGGATGCAGGGCTGCACAGGAGCATGAAGGCCCTGCGCCATGGAGTGCATCACAGGATCGGGGCCTGGGTCTTCCGTGAGAGCCCAGAGACTTGGATTTGTATCACGTGAGACAAATTGAACTGCAGATGCATTGCTTGGGTTTGTTCTTTTCTCCCAGAAAGCAGGGAGATGATCAGGGATGGGCTAAGAAGCCACTGCCTTAAAGGGATTCTAAGAATATAGAAAGGGACTACATGCGAAAATCCTGATTTGCCAGCCGCTGATCCAGGCCAACGCTTGTTGAGGGTCAGCTGGAGGAAGGCTTGCTGTGGAGCTGTGCGTTCCTCCAGCAGCAGGTGAAATGACATTGGGGCTCACGGAGCCCAGGGAAAGACCCGTTGTGACCGGGAGTGACTGTTGTTACACGGCTCTGCAGTTGTCTTTCTAGCCACGTGGAAAGTAACAGCGCAGGTTTCGCTCACTTCATGCAGCTGGGTTTCAAAAATAGAAAATGGGAAGTTTAAAAAAAAAAAAAAGAAATCTGTGCTTAAACTGCTGTGTCTTGAATCCCTTGTGAGAGGCAGTGGCTGCATTTGCATTAGATAAAGGCGGGAGCGAGGGGGATGAAAGCAGACAGGGTGGCTGAAGGCAGGAATGTTGGGCTTAGTTAGAATTCAGCCGTTAGATCTTTCCTTTCTCTCTGATGGCTGAGCGTGATTGACACTTACAAATTACCCAGCCAAAAGTGTCGAGTCTTTGACCCCTGAGTAACATCTTCGGCAAGCTTGAGATTTGCCAGCATTTTGTCATCTAATTACTACAAATCCCTTGAAAATTCACTGGCTGGTGAATTTTTAATGCGGGGCAATTTCAATGTGATGCATTGCCCAGATGGGTACGCGCGTGTGCTCTTTCACTCCCCCTCCTTTCTCATTCCCTCTCCTTTTTTCTTCTCTCGCCTCCATCCCTTTTGCTTACCTTTGTTCTGAGTGTATTGAAACTTTTCCCTAAAATCAGGGCACAGCAGTGTTCATGTTTACTGGGCATTTCACGTAGGGGTCTGTGTCTTTGGAAACTTCACTTAGTCTGTGTTTCTTTGCCCCATCGAAAGGGCTGGCTGCTTTCTGGTGCATTGCTCTGGTCGCTTTCAGTCTGCCCCCGCCTCTGGCACATCTACATGTTCCGATCTCTACCGTGTGTGGCAGATTTTGTCCTGCTTTCTAAATGGGGATGGAAGGGAACTATGCTACATGTTGTTTTTTTTTTCTTTTCCTTCAGGTCATCATCTGATGGGCATCAAGATAAAGGGGTTTCCATCAACGTCTGTATTCTGCAGCCAAGAGGAACTAAGAACATTTCCTTGCTATACCACGCTTTTAAACCAGAGACTAATTCTTGCTTCAGACACAGATCTGGTAGCCAGCCTCTTTAAACCTGAAAGAGAAATCCACCTTGGATCCGCAGGTGGAAGACAAGTCTTTTCATCTGTGAGCAACACGTGTCAATCAGCGTGCGCCTGTGGAACTCCGGTTAAATCAGAGAAGGATTTCAGGCTGGAACATTAACTCCTTCACCTCAGACTTGTCAGCATTGAAATCTGGGGAGCTGGCTGTTTAAACTGACAGTCCAGCAAAGTCAGCTATTTGCTTTTGTAACCGATTATTCCAACCATTTGAATAATTTTAAAAACTGTCTATTAAAAAAAAACAAAAGACAACTTCAGACTGTTACTGAAAAAGAGGTGAATTCCTTTTTATTTCTGTTGGATTGAAGTGGAGGTTTATCCTAGGCCATTAACAGTAGCGTTTGTCTCTGTGCCTGTCATTTCTGTCCACACTTGCAGCCAGCAAGGTCCCTTCCCCGATTTCAAAGGAAAAGAGGCTTTTGCTTTTCAGCCAGGGGTCCTGGTTTACATATGTACACGGCTGATAAAGTATTTCACTTCCCCCCTTTCCCCTCTGGGAATGGCTGTATTATGGCAAAATTGCTGTATCTAACAGAGGAGGCAACAGATTACCCCAAAAAAAGAGCCCGTCTTACTGGCTGCTATCATGATCTGTTCTGTTGGCCAGATACGTCTGGTTTCTCAAAGGAGTGGATGGGAACCATAAGGCTTTGCCAGAATGTTACCGCTCATGGCTGGCTAAAATGACTCTGGAGTTTAGGATGTGCTCTCGATTCGTTCCCCTGGTAGGGAAGGGGTCTCGGAAGCTCTCAGCAGCGGCCTACACTCTGCTCCCTTTGAAGTCAGTGACAGTTTTATCGTGAGATCGCTGGAAAGCAGAGTTAGGCGAATGCAAGGTGCCCTTGAAAATTTCACTCAGCATCAGGTAGGAAGCAGCTGCAAGATGCCAGACGTATCCCAGCCTTGAACAGAGGGAACGGGCAAACTTGGTGATGCGAGCCCCTCCATGGTCCCTTTCTCAAAGGCAGGAAGCATGGTTTCCAGCCCTCTAGGTTAGATGAGGATGCATCAAGGCAGAGTCAATGACTCTCACAGCTGGTGGCTGAGGCTTTGCAATGAGCCTTTTCAATGGTTTTGCTGCCATTGAAATCAATAGGATGAGTGAGGCCGACGCCAAGCACGTGCTTTGGAAAATCCTAGCCCACATCTCTACTCAGGACGTACTGGGGTACCTGCGAAAGAACCCTGTCATCTCAGAACCTCGGGCTTCATGGATTGGCCACAGTCACGTAGAAGTCATCTGCTCCCAGCGTGAAATGGTTCAACATTGGTTGGTTAGCACGGACGGTGCGTATGGCACTACCCACTGCCTAACACTAGGTCGCGCGCCAGCCCCAAAGAGCTGCCAGTCTACAAACGAAATCACCCAGGAGTGACGTTGCAGCAGATGATCCAGAGATGGCGAAGACTTGGTGGGTATTAATCTAGGCTGAGATTTTCTTCAATGCAGTCCAAGAGAAAGAGGCACCAAAACCATTTTGGTCTCAAATTCTGAAGTCTCCTGTGGAAGAAGATCTCACGTAGTGATTCCATTGCTCTTCTCCAGCATCCGTTGCTCCGAGCGCTGAAGCATTAGCGAACTCTCTTGAGGGCCCAGCAAGGGACAGTCGGATGGTTCCTAGGGACCCAAGGCTGTGAGCACTAGCATGAGGAGATCTTGTCTGTGCCTGTCAGCAAAGATGCAAGGGGTTGCAAGCAGAAATATTGGGGTTCCCTCTAAAATAAAATCCTCACGCACCTGCCAGCTAGAGCCTAAATTTAAGATGTCATCATGTCATAAAATCAAAACCTCGCCCACAACCCTTCTAGTGTATTACAGCCAGACTTGACTGGGTTCTTTTGTTCATGAAGCAAACCCACGGACAGCTGACTTCCTAAATGAAAGATATCATGTATCTCTCTGCATTCTCCCGACACCCTTGTGCTGTGTATTCCTTCCTGGAGATTTTCTGATTTTTTTTTCTTTTTAATTGACTTCTTTGTCTTGCTTAGCTGGTGGTTCCATATGTAAATCAACTCCCATTCTATAACACAATAATACACAATGGTCAGCAAGGGAGATAAGTGTGTCTGTCTTGTCTGAATGGACGTGTTTATCATCTTCTGTTGACCTCTTTTTCACACCTTGAGAACAGTTTTCAGTGTGCATAGCTCTTAACATATTATCTCCACATACATTTTGCAACGATTATGCAGAGCTGTGTGAAGCCGGCATTTAGTGCAGACCTTACATGACACTCTTTGGTGAACTAGCATGTAAATAAAAGTGATCCTTGAATCACAGACAACATGCAAGGATTATACCCATTCGCATCCTTGCCAGCTTCTACACAAGCATCCAAGAGCTTGAATCTGCAGCATCCTGTTCTTCACCCTGTCCTGGATCTGAGCCTTTCACTTGTTTTAAAGATCTTATTGATATTATGCTGGCATTCGTTGCACCAAACTTTCAAAAACGACTAGAGACTTGAATTATCTCCGCTGTTCAGTGCCTGACTCGAGAGCCATTAAAGGGGCCTAGTTTTTAGAGTGCGGGTGTTGAAATCTCAATCTGCACCCCGTCCTTCAAATATGGAGGCAGTCAAAATCTGCCTGGAAAATTTAGGCCACTCTCCATTCAATAGCTAGTACATAGACTATAAACTCTGGTCATTGCATGGACATGGGTGGTTTCAAACCATATTTAAAGAGAAAACGCCAATGTGCTACAAAATATATATTTTATCAATATAGTTTAGGAATTTTAAAGAGTGTGCTGCTAAAACCAGATTCAGAGACTGCCCCTCCCTTCCCGCCCTCTCCCCCCACCAAAAAAAAAGTCCAGTAGAAGCCAACAGTCTCATGATGTTATATGAGGCAGGAAATGCAGAATTTGAATTGATGTGGGGGGTGATGTTAAAAGTTGCAATGGAAATCTTACTGATGCTTATGTAGCTTTTTAATTTAACCAAACATTTGTCCAAAAAAGTAGAACCCTGATAATGCCTGGCATTTTCCTCACCCTGGGCTGTTTCTCCTGGCCATGTCTGGCAGGACCTCTCTTCTGAGAAGTGGAGCTGGTACCATTTGTTTATGGAGTTACTGGAAGTGTAAGTGGCAAGTCTACCTTTTAAAGTTGGGGTTTTTTTCAACGTGTATCATCTTAGCAAGTATGGTGGGCCTAAGGGATTGTTGTCAGTTTTTTACTGCAGAAATTATTAATGTACAATCTGCCTTTAGAATGAAAAACGTATCAATGTTTTTTAGGACACATGGGGATGCCGTGGGGAGCGTGGGAAGTGTAATTTAGACTGGAGTATCTTCATTCGAAGCTTTGTACTACCGTATGCCTGGAAGTTAGTGCTTTCTGTGGCTTTACACCCACAATTCCATTTGGGGAACAGGTCAGTGTTCAAGGGGTAGCTAGTGTCCTTTTCTTGGTGCAAACAGTTAACTGTTGCTCCTTCCTGAGGGGGAGGAAACTTACCTGAAACAGCTGGAGAGGAAACAATTACTGTGAACATGGTGAATGCTGTTCCAACACAGGGGAACGGTGGACTTACTGTTTATTGAAACTGCCCCCTTGTGACGCTGGGGCTGCCGTGGAGAGAGGAAAAGGAGGTAACCATGAATGTATAGGGCAGAGGGGCCCATGCAGTCATGAATGGCAGGAGTCTAGAAGACTATCTCCCTGCTCAGATCCTGGTCTCTCCTCGGTACTTTTTCTGCTCTTAGTATCTGAGTGAATTTATCCCTCAATGCTCCTGTGAGGTATGTGGTATTGCCTTCAGGATGAACAAGGTAGATTAAGCGATCTGTCCAAGGTCACACAGGAACCCTGTGGCTTAGCTGGGAATTGAACCCAGCTCTCTTGCGGCCCAGTCCCATGCTTGCATTATTAGGCTATCCTTCTTACTACATGGGCAGCACCATGATAAAGTACCTCAGCTACCATGTCGTGGATTAAGTGGGTCCCGCTGTATTTAAATCACCTCAGGAAATCCTACTGCCTACAAAAATCTCCAGCTCTGCTCCCTGAGCATCTTTGTGTTGCTTAGAGGTCTCCTGGCTCAGCAGTGAGCAGACCTGATCTCACTTAGCTTGAGGCGCCCGCCTGACCTAGCACAAGGCGAGTCCCTCAGCTACTTGCCTTCTGAGCAAGCGTCAGTCCTCCCCGAGGCTCCCGTCTTGTGCCCAGCCACAGAGGTTCCAACTCTCTTGGAAAAGTGGCCTTGCAAAGAGCCTTCCCACCAAGCCGTTGGACCTGTCCCACTGCGGTTAGTTACATCCGAAAGCAGGAGCAGAACCAAGCAAGCAGTCCAAAAGTGACTTTGCCTTCCCTACATGCTAGTGGTCGGACAGCAAATGCAGAGAGGGGTGGGCCAGTGAGAAGGGGGCTTTTCACAGGCACGAATTCAGATTGTGCTGTTTGCAGGTGGAGAGTCCTTTGGGCAGCGTTTCTACGTGTGTGGAATTAGACTGGGAGTGAGTGTGAAATGTCCCAAATGCCACTGGATCTCACAGGGTAGGTGTGTCTCATTCTCACCCTGGAGGCAGGCTGTTGGATGGGGAGTGTGTGTGGAGATGAGGTTTGGTTTCTGCTCCTTTCTGTTTTCCTGAATGATAATTTCCACCCCATCCCCAATCCCTCCCACCCCCATGAGGAATCACCCAGGCTTGTCCAGACAATGCAAGAGCAGGGAAGATAATTTCCATGGGCCGCGTTCTCACTTGTCATCCGTCTGCGGGAAGAGGACGGGATAGGCGGGAGAGTGAGCAATGTAGTGAGAAATGTAACAAAGCTGAGCCACATCAGTTAATAGCCACCTTGCTTCTTCATGGGGGAAGGTCCTTCTAGAGGATCATGCATACAGAGGTGTTGAATGAGTTTTGCAGACTCAGATGAATTGCCTGTGTGTGAGCTGCTGATTTCTAATGCCCCATCGCCAAAGTCGCCAGGGGGTAAATCATATCATGACAAGAGGATGGGAGAATTCAACACAGCTGGGTTCCTCCTCCAAAGCAGCCCCTGTGGAGATTGGTGGGAGAGAAAATGCAAGTGTGATGGCTGCCACTGCCTGAGCTAAAGAGGGAAGCCTCTGTCACTGGGGCTGTAACAGGCTCCTACCCACTGTGGATTGGGCACAGAGGGGAATCTGTCACACATCACCAGTGCCACACTTCCACCTTGCCGCCTTCCCTGTTGGCTGCGGATCTCCGCTGTGGTCTCCCTTATTCACGTCAGGTGGTTCCTTAGTGCTCAAGGGGTCTCCTTGATTCCAGTGGGGCCAGCTGGGAAATCTAGCCCTTGATGAGGGACCTCCCACATCTATCTTGCCTGGGAAGTCACAGATGCCCCTGTCTTTTTCACCAGCGCTGAACCTGACACAAGAGGAAGCCCCCTCCTCCCTCTGCCCCCCCCCTTAGGTGACCCACTATTTTAAAAGTTTGCAAAAGAAGATTTCATCTCTTCCCTCGGGGCCTGTATCACACGACATTGCTTTTCAGCAAACAACATCTAGGGGGAACCCAGGCGGCAACCCCCATGACCAGGGTCCTGTATTACAAGTTTGTATTGGGCCTGAAAAAATAATCCTTGGGCCCTGTCAGCAAGATGGCCACCCGGAGCATCAGCCTCAGACATGCCAATGGGAAGCACATCCTTTCTAAAACACGGTTTGCTCACTAGCATGTTGTATTCTCTCCTGAGGGGTTGAACCATACGGGGGAAGGTTAGGTCCCAGTCTGGGACCGGTTCAAATCCTTGCTCTGCCACAGACGTCCTGTGTGAGCTGAGACAAATCACTTAGCCTGTCTGTGCCTGAGTTCCCCGTTTGTTCAGGGTCCTGCCTGACTGGTACGTTACAGACTGGGAGGTGCTCAGAAACTGATGATGTAGGCCAGGCAAGTACCTTAGATACATGGGATGCATTTAATGGCAAGGTTTCTCAGCACTCTGCCTGCCCCTGCTGGAGATCTGTTTGGCACATATTCACCTACTACAGGGCATAGTGCATGAGTTGGAAAGTCTCCCCATCGCCTCCACCAACCCTCCTGGTCTGCGGGGAGGGCCGATAGATAGGGCAGCTGACTCTGAAGTGCTTCCGCTAGCTCCAACTGCAGTTGTGGGGCCCCTTTCCCAATTCTTGTTCATTGCGGTTAGTACAGCCGGGCCTCAGGCCCAAACTAGAGCCAGGCCCCATTGTGCTGGCAACTGCAGAAACACAAGGGAGTGGTGGTCTCTGCCCCAAAGAGCCTGCAACTAAATGAGAAGGAAAATGGAGATCCTGTACTTCCCCAGCGCTATCTTCATCCAAAGCCTTCAGCCGCCCTGTCTCTTCCTTCTCTCCATCAGCACCTCCAAGGACTTTGGAGAAACGAGACGGCCTTGAGTGCTGATCTAAGCTTCCTGCAACCCTTTGCCTTCCCAGATGTGGTGACCCCTGGGAAAACATCTGGCTGGCAGGAGGAGGACACTTAGCAGCTGTATTTTGATGGGCTGTGGATTGACCCTGGTGAGTTACTTCCTAGGTTTGTTCTGGTTTATTTCCTTCAGGCATTGTTTCTAGAGGAGCTGGATCGGACTTTCACAAAGACAATGGGGTGGGTTAGGTCTAAGGGGCATTACAGTTCCATTTCCACCTCCCCTGAATCTGAATCCTTCCTGACCACTCACGTGTCTCTGAGGGCACAAACAAGGCTCTCCCCGTCATGGTGTCTGCCTGCGTTTCTATAGCTTAACTTTTTTACAAGGATGGATTGTTGGCCTATCGCTCTTTTCCCGATCTGGAGGGCTTACTTTTCTCCAGGTCCTTATCCTTTGACCTGTCCGGCTCGAGTGACCCTACCAGAAATTTAAACTCCCACCAGCCTCGTTGGACCATGCCAGCCTTCTCCCTGCCTCCCAGGGATCTTGGGAATTCAGCTCAGACACTGCAGACCTCTGCTTGAATAGGCTGGCGTGGACAGCGACACATATTATGTTTTGTTCCCGTTAACCTGGCTGGGCAACAGCCAAAGGTGACGCTGCCTAGCACGTCTCTGGCAGGTCCATCTCCCCGAACAGCTGAGCCGAGCCACGGTTCTCCTGTTCCGGAGACGGATCCCCCCCGCTCCCCATCTTTACACACAAGGGAGGCAACCCTGTCTTGTAACACCGTAGTCCGTTGCCAAGGCAGCGGCTGTGGCGTGTCATAGGCGGCGTGAATTATTGCGGCAGCAAATGCCCCAAGGCTTTCTTTGTTAAGCCCGGCCTGCCGTGCAGTGGGATGCAGGAGTGGGGCAGCCGTAAATCGCCCTTGGAGCTGGCACGTGGAGATGAAGCACAGCTCTGTCCTCCTTGCGAGGGAAGAGGGGGGGCTGGGTTGCCAGCGGAGCCTGCTCGATGGAGGAGACAGCTCTACCTATCTTCAGGCCTCCACGGTGTGCTCCTGCAGAGTCAGCAGGTAGCGCCGCATACTGAGCAGAGCGGGGGCGCTGACCTTCAACCTGCGCCTGCCTGCTGCATCGCACCGCCTGCCACGCTCCCTTCTTCTCCTCCTCCGTTACCCACGCGCCTGCTTCCCTCGTTCCGCTCTCTGCTTTTCTTCTGCTCTCTCCCTCCCTCCAACTTTTAGGAGTAAAAGAAAGTGATTTATCTGCCTGAAGCATTACTCTGCAAGCCGCCTCCTCTCCGCCAAAGCCAAAATCTGCTCCGATTTTTTTCAGTGGGGATTTTACATGCTTCTAAAGGGCTGGTTGGTTGGTTTTTTAACTTGAAATTGTAATGCCCCCGTACTGTAAACCACACCGGGTTTGCCTTGCAAAAGGATTCAGCTAATTGACTCTAGCTGGGGCTTTCTGAGGGGCGATTTGATCGAGGATGACATTGGTTCTGTTCCTGGCCCTGTCGCTGGCCTGCTGGGCGGTCGTTGGGCAAGTCATTTTCCTGCTCTGTGCCTCAGTTTCCCTCATCATCCATGGCTTTTTAGACTCTCTGCTTCCCGTAGCGTTCTGTGTCCGTACAACACCTCCTACAGTGGGGTCCCTGTCTCACATGAGACTTCTAGATGCTGCCATAATACAAATACATAAAAATATTAGGCTTTATGGAAAGTACATGAAATAGGCCCTTCTAGAATCTACTATGGAAATGTGCGTGTAGGATTTTTAACATCTTGGAAAGTGGAGGAGGGTGTGAGCTGATATGAGGACCAAACCCCGCTCCCTTTCCCACAAGCCCATGACATATCAGGAACAGAACATGAAACTGAGTAGACACTGAGCCGGATTCTTTTCTCCGTTACACCCATCAGCACTTTTCCATTGATTTCAGTGACGTTATTCCTGATCTACTTCCGTGCACGTGGGAGAAGAAGTCTGGTGCTGTGTCTCTTGAAATCAGCCAGTTTCACTGCCCAGACAGAGTTCAGTGCAAAAAGGAAATGTATATGTTAAAGGAAGGGCCATATTCTGTCCCCAGAGATATTAGCGTAAAGCTAGTGTAACAGCTACTGACGTGAGCAGGGTTACTCTGAATTCGGTGAGCAGCTGAGGGAAGAGTTTCACCCGAATCTCGATTTTAAAAATGAATATCAACCATAATAATAAAACATGTCAGAAGCTCAGTGGTGCACGTGACCTCTCATCAAGGGTCTTTCTTCTGGAGCGGATTCCTTTTGAGTCCAAGGGTTTAAACAAACTGTGGCTACTTTAAAATGTTTTATGATTCAGAAAAGGGCCTGTGTTCGCTGCACGCTGTAAACGGGCCATGGCCATGTACGTTGGTTACTTCCCCGATTTATATGTTCTTGCCACGTCATTCTCTTTCCTGGTTTCTTGCTTCACGCTCGTACCGGTCCCCAGACTCCAGGAGAATATCTCCTCCCCGGGTCGCTAAGTGGTGAGGGAAGCGGCAGGAGTCAAACCAGGGGCCACCAGCAGCATTATTGAGCGGGCTGCGTGATGGTGGGAGAAGGGCGATGGAAGCTTGGCCGTCTTATTGGCAGGATGGGCCATGGCTTCCTTTCGCGTAGGGAATGGGGATCCCGTTGACTTCAGCGGCCAAGGAGAAACGCTTGTGTCTTTCTTGGTGGTCAGCTCAGCAGCATTTGGATTATGTCCCCGGCTACAAGAGCTGTCAGTCTAAATAGACAGGCCAAGGAGGGGCCAAGGAAGGCTCTGGGTCAAAACTGAGGCCCAAAGAGTATCAGCGACTTGCCTCCGGTCACCCAGCAGAGCAGGGCTAGCGTCGCAGCTAAACGCAGAACTAGGCGTGTAGCAAGGTCTCTGTCTGTCTATCGGGGCCCAAATGTCCAAAGCAGCCATGAGGGGAGCAGGTGTGCCACACTGGCCTCAGTGCTTCCTTTTATGAGCATCCGGGAACCCTAATTCCTGGTTTCCTCCTTCTCAGTAACACTCCGTGGGATGAAAGGCCCTACATCAACCCAAGCTGATGCACTGGTGGCCAAGAGTCAGGCACTTGAATGGTACATTCTGCATGGCAGCAATTGTATTTTAAGACATTTTTACCTTCTTCCCTGACTCCATACTTTCTGTAGAAACTGAAAAGGGGCCTGGGGGCCATCCGAAGGGCTTTAATCCCATTCCCTGAGACACTTGAGGGGACACAAGCACCCCTAGATGATGTCTCTGCTTGCCTAACGCATGCTGCAGTTCCCAGATGTCAGTGCAATGATTTGTTTTTTACCCTGCACTTCCCTCCCCTCCTCCCGCATCCTGCTGTGCCCCAATTCAGTAAAGGGTTTACACAATGCTTGCCTTTAAGATGATGGTATTTTCAAAGGCACCCATGCTCCCACTGGCTTTGAATGGAATTTGGGCAGCTAAACTCCCTCGGGCCCCTTTGAAAATCTCCAACCTGTGTTCCTAAATCCCATTGTTGCCTGTGGGCCTTAAAAACATCTGTCAGGTTAAGCAGGCGCTTAAGAGCTTTGCTGAGTCCGCACCTAACTGAGGCACTGCCTTTCCGCAGCCCTGCTGAAGCACGTTAGGGCGCCCCAGAAAAATGTGATCTCTGGCTAACTCTGGGCTTTCATTTGGTGGCACCCTCCTCCCCCCAGTTCCTGGTAGAGGGCGCACCATAAAGGTGTGAGAGACATCGGAGATGCCTTCAATATGTCACGACTACTGTACGTTCCATTTGCTGGTCTGATCGTTAAGTAGTAGTCCTGAAGGCTTACGAAAGGTTCATTCCCTCACATCTGGGAGACAATTAATTTCACATTGGCCCTGCTTACCAGTACTTAAAAGACAATGGAGACGTCTTCCCCTTTAGCGTCTAAAGCGCAAGACGCTTGCATGAGTTTACCTCTATCCATGCTGACGCCACCTGGCTGGCAAGCAGGGTATACCCTTAGGGGGCCTTCAGGCTGGTAACTGGTGAATTTGGGAATGAAAAGGAGATTGCTAACCCCAATCTTTGAAAATGATGAGATCGGCTTTAAAATCACAAGGTTCTGTAAAAATAATAGATTTGCTCTTTTTATTTGCCTTCTGGTTTTTGAGCCTGCAGGGTGCACTGGGGTCACATTTTGAACCTTTCTCCACAGCCATGAGGACCAGAAACTGGCTTTCTCTTTAAGACTGAAGGCTGAAATCAACACATATCCTCTTGACTCCGGGAGCTGGGGCTTTACGGAAGATAATGATATCATGAGACTCATGATTTTGTCATGAGTCTTATGAGATTATTGTTTTCCTTAGAGTCGTCAACACTGATTACGTCTTCACGGCAAAAAAGGAAAGCTGTGGTCTTAATTTGGGTTAGCTAACTTGGGTTAAAATAGCAGTAAAGACACAGCAGTTTGGGTTTAAACTAGAGTGATCAGATAGCATGTGTGAAAAATCAGGACAGGAAGGAGTGGGAGGTAATAGGGTCCTTTGTAAGATAAAGCCCCTAATATCAGGACATGCCTGAAAATGTTGGGACATCTGATCACCCATAGTTTAAACTCAAGTTAACCGTGTCAGATCCACCCTACTGGAGCAATCTTGAGTTAAGCTCTTAATGCATTTATAAGCCAAGCTGCTGTGTCATCACTCCTCTTTTAACCCAATGAAAGTACACCCCTTGGTTTGCAGTGGAGACATACTTGCAGGGAAACATTCCAGTCCCAGGAGCTTGGGGGTGTCTGGGATCAGCTAGGCCTACTTAAATGCCTAGGTAAGATAGAGGTGGACATTAACCTCTATTCAACATCTTCATTAATGATCTTGATGATGGAATAGACTGCGTGCTTAGTAAGTTTGCGGATGACACCAAGTTGGGGGGAATGGTAGATACTCTGGAGGGCAGGGACAGGATCCAGGGAGACTTGGACAAATTGGAACACTGGGCCGAAAGAAACCTCATGAGTTTCAACAAAGACAAGTGCAAAGTCCTGCACTTAGGACGGAAAAATCCCATGCACTGCTACAGGCTGGGGACCGATCAGCTAAGTAGCAGCGCTGTAGAAAAGGACCTGGGGGTTATGGTGGATGGGAAGATGAATATGAGCCAACAGTGTGCCCTTGTTGCCAAAAAGGCCAATGGCATATTAGGCTGCATCAGTAGGAGTATTGCCAGCAGATCGAGGGATGTGATAATTCCCCTCTATTCGACACTGGTCAGGCCACATCTGGAATACTGTGTCCAGTTTTGGGCTCCCCACTACCGAAAGGATGTGGACAAATTAGAAAGAGTCCAGCGGAGGGCAACAAAAATGATTAGGGGGCTGGGGCACATGACTTATGAGGAAAGACTGAAGGAACTAGGCTTATTTAGTCTGCAGAAGAGAAGACTGAGGGGAGATTTGATAGCAACCTTCACCTACTTGAAGGGGTGCTGCAAAGAGGAGGGAGCTAGGCTGTTATCGAGGGTAACAGAGGACAGAACAAGCAGCAATGGTTTAAAATTACAGCTGGGGAGGTCGAGGTTGGATATTAGGAAAAACTTTCTCACTAGGAGGGTGGTGAAGCATTGGAATGGGCTATCTAGGGAGGTGGTAGAATCTCCGTTGTTGGAGGATTTTAAGGCCCAGTTAGACAAAACCCTGGCTGGGGTGATTTAGGGGGAGTGGTCCTGCTTTTTAGCAGGGGGTTGGACTAGATGACCTCGTGAGGTCCCTTCCAACCCTATTATTCTATGATTCTATGACTTCCTTCCATTGTGTTAAGAACCTCTGGTGAGGCTTCGTTCCTGCCTTTGAGGTGATTGGTTTTGAAAAGTTTGCTGTAGGGTCTCCATGCTGACCTCCAGCTCCTGAAGGGAAGTTTGCCGGTCACGACCTGACCGAGATGAGCCTGCTGAGCTATCATGGCTGGTACCCAGGGGATTAGAGCTGAGACCAAGGTAATCATGGGCTCGCACCCTTGCACACTTACAAAAGGCCTAACAGCTGAGTGGGTGCAGTCAATGAGATTGGAAGCAGGGTCCACGGAGCCACTAGTCGTGTATCTGTGACATCGAGCTGGGCGCCAGTAACCGGTTGCTCTGTTCCTGGCAAGGCCGAATAATCATAGGAGACAAATTGTTTGGTGTTGAACCAACAATTGCGTTTTTCAAAAAAAGTTTTGGAGAACCAAGAAGTCAAAAAAAAAAAGGTCGGTCGGGGTCAAACAAAGCATTTTGGTTCAATTTGGAGTTTTCACAGTCTTGCGACCCTAGCCCTCCCCACACTCCCAAACCCTAAGGTCTCCCCAGCTGGTTTCGTTCTTGTTTTGTTCTTTATACTAACTCCCCAGCGTGCATGCTGGGGTGAAATGAATGGGCAACAGCCCCCAAGGGAAATTCCTCAACCAGCCTGGACCCACTCCTCCTTCCTTTCCCCCAGCCCCTGGTAACAACAAGCCAGGCAGCCGGTGTGACAAGGACCGAGTGTCCCTGCTTGTTAGACTTCACCGAGTGGCAGAGAGTGAGATAGCGAGAGGGAAAGGATGTGTCAAATCAATCATATTTAAACAAAAGCCTCTCTGGCCCAAGGGTCCTTTTAAAAGCTGCTTATTTAATTAAAAGTCCCATTTTCCATATTTATGGCCCTTATTCAGTTAAATATTAACCGCCTGGGCCAGGGCTGGTTTATTCTTTGGGAAGAGAAGTGTTGGGAGGGTCATTACTGCCGCCTGGATTTATCAGCTCGCCTAGCTGCCAGACAGCTGGATCAATGAGGAACCGCATGCGCCGCAAATGCACCCGCACTGCTTGGACAGCTGAGGCAGGAGGGATGGGGATGGGCCAAGAGCTTGGAGATCCAGTGGCTTCAGAGGGGCGTGGGAAGGCTGGGCACAGGAGTGAGGGGAGAAGATGGGGCCAAGAGAAAGCAGTTGTTTGGCCCAATCCCATGTGTAGAGGCTGGGAAGGGACTCATGGAAGGAGGAAGCAGTAGACCTCAGGTGGTCTAAGGAGGTCCAGACCCTGGTTTGTCATCCTGGGGGAGGGAGATGCCTAGCGCAGCGAAGGAGTGTAGAAACAAGATGGTGTGGGGTGGCCCAAGGGATAGCTCTGGGGGAGGATCGTATTGGGAGACGGTTCTTCTAGTAGGCAGATGACTGGGCACAGACGGCCCACCTGGAGGGAGCTGTAATCTCATGCCCAGCTGTGGAAGCCGCACCCCTTCGAGACCCAGTCAGCGAACAGTTAACCGCCCAAACGTCTCCAGCTGGGGTCTCAGCTGTGCCTTGGTTTTGAGATGGGTGGCTGAGACCTCAAATTCGGGAGGTCTCCCAGGCCTAAGCGTGAGCACCTAGAGTTAGAACCCTGGGGTTGAAGGGAAACCCTGGGGTTGAAGGTCTGGGAAACCAGAACCTGTCTCCTTCATCCCTGCATGTTGTTCCCACAGAGGACATCTCAGAGTCTCGTGGCCGTTGCGGCAATCACCTAGGTTAGACCTGGCAGATGCCGCCTTCTGCATTTGGTTTCAGGGCACAGCTTTTTCTTGGGGACATTTTATGAGGAAGGCAGGACTGAGTTGGTCTCAGAGGGTGCTGAGGACGGGCTTGGCTAAGCTAACAGGCTGTGCCAACAGCAAGCGGCTGGATCATTATAATAACCTTCTCTCCACTATATCAGGTAACCCTTCTCAGCTTCATAGGCTCAGGCCATCCAGGGCTGAGACAAAGGTTAAGTGAAAAGGTCTACAGAACCGGAATCACAAAGTCTCTATCTGAGACCTGGCCTATTAAAAGTATTGTCAAGTTGGAGTGAAAAAAATCATCCCCAAATGGCCAAAACAGTGCTGGCTAAAGCCCTGGTGCAGACCAAGTAATATTGGCAAACCAGTCCTTTTGCCAGTCTGGTTTATTTCATTTGGGGAGCTGGGATAAACAAAGAACTCTTCCAACAGACAAGCTGTCAGCAGAACTTTTCCAAGGAATCCAAACCAGTTTCTCTAAGCTACTTGCTAATGGTTATATACAAATCTGTAGGATGAGAAATTAGATGTTCTAGGTTAGAGCTCTAAACCATATTTCCTTTACTTAAGCCACTGCTCCAAATTATGAAGTTTTGGGAGAAATAAACACCCACCCACCCCCGTTTTTTTTTTTTGGTTTTTTTTTTTTTTTTTTTTCTGTTTGCCCTGCCACCTTTTTCTGCAGCTTCAGCAACAAGAATGCTGACTTTGTTACTAAACAAAGAAGAATTTTCACCCTGGAGGGGGAAACTCATTAACACTTGCCACACATGATTTTTGAAACTTAATCATCTTTTTTGCCAACCTCTACACCTTGCGTTTGTTGGCGAAAAGTAGAACTATTTCCATCGAGGATCCAAGTCAGACACCTGCCCCAGTGTTCTTAGTTGCATGTGAAAAACTGGCCAGGCCTGACCAGGTCACTGGTGTGTTTCTAGGGAAGAAGGTCCAGATCCGTGCAAAGCTGATCCGAAAAACGGCCCCCATCAGTAAGCCTACACTGTGTTCCTTACCTGCGTGAAGAAGGTAAACGCTATGCCCCTGTTTATACTCTTGAACTGTGTTTGAAAAACAATAAGAGACAGAGTCATCTTGTGTCTTGGGCGTTAGTCTAAAATAAAGGAATAAAAAGGGTTAGAAATTTTTTCACAAAACATTTCTCCATTGGAAAAAATGCCAACTCATCAAAATTGAATCATTTTTTTGCAGGAAAGCATTGTTTTGTTGAATTTCCCATTTTTAAAAAAAGGTGGGAGGGGGAAACGGACCAAAATTGTCAAACTATCCCATCCTGATGTTGTCAAAATGAAAAGTTCAGTGTTTCGATTTGAAATGACTCTTCATTTAAAAATTTAAGTTAATTTATAGTTAAAAATAATGACAGTAATAACGGTCAAAAATTGAAACGAAATGTTTCAAAATGATCAAAACCATTTAGATTGGTTTGTTGGGGGGTGAGGGAGGGAGTTCTCTTCCCCCCCCCTCCCCTTTTTCATTTTTTCGGTTGATCAGTTTGTGAAAATTTTTGCACTTTCGACTTTTCATCCTGATTCATGACAGGATTTTTTTCCCCCTCTTAATCTCCAAATGTTTCCCATTTCCTGCTACTAATCTGCTGTGAGAGCTTGCATGAGACTTTTCTGTTATCCATCTGCCCGTTTGCCTGTCTCATTTGATTTAGGACAACTGTCTGTCTCTGAATTGGTGACACTTTGGATACTTGGGTTTGGGTAAGCTCTCTAGCTGGTACCATGTTGCACATTTGAATTAATTGTAATTAACAGTGAGTTTGAATTCAGCTGAAACACAACTCCACTTATACTTGAATTCAGTGCAGAGAACCTGATACCAACAGATTGCATCTCGATCTACACGGGAGGGGAGTTCCTGACTAGAGATTTCGCTCTGGTCCGTAGTATTCCTCCTGACTGAGAAGAGACAGGATGCAGACGTCATGAGAATAAAGGGGAGCTGGTAGACACAGACAGTCCCTGGGGTTTCCTTGAATGACTAATATAGTCTGTGTTGTCTCATTTCACCCACATTGGGTCTACTAGCTTGGACTGTTATCTTTATTTTATTTATATTTCAGTAGCAAGACCTAAATGTAAAGGGTTGTGTGACTGCCTGCTGGCTCCACTCCAGGGTCTGTGTCCTAGGCCTAGGCTTGCAAATCTTTTGTCATTCAAGGGTGAGAAAAAAACCACCTCCGAGCGTCATAAGTTTTGCCTGCGATTCGACTCTTTCCTGCCAACATAGCTACTGCCACTCGTTTAGGTGGCTTTATTATGCGGGTGGGAGAGCGCTCTCCCGTCGTCATAACATGGGCACACAATTGTCTTACACCAGCACAGCTGTGTCGCTGTACGTTTGAAGTGTAGACTAGCCTTTCCGTTCTGATATAGGCAGGGATTTAGGATCCATCGCGGTCGGAGCAAGAGCCAGACTAATTTTGACCCAAAGTCCAAGTCATTTTTCAAATGTGGTTCAGTGGAGATCAGTGGTTTTCAAACCTCGGGTTGGGACGCAATACTGTCGTGGGGTGCGCCGCCCCCAGCTGCCACCGCTGAAAGACCGAAATGCGTCGCTCAAAGATGTAATTGTTGGGTCGTGGGCATAAATGACATTTATCAACTGGGTCCCGAGTAAAAAAGTTTGAAAACCTCTGGTGTAGATGGAAATGCCTTGATGCCAGCAACTCGAGTAAATGCCTCTTGGCCTGCTTTATACCGACAGGCTTCAGCTTTTCTTGTGGAAGGGCACCAATGGTCATAGGTTTTCTGTCTTTCCCGTGCTCTTTATTGATTAATCCCAGTGGTTCCTTAGCCCCAAATCTAAATGTCTTGCGGATTATAATTAACCCGGCCTCTTACTCTTTGCTGCAAGGCAGTGTTTGTTTGTAGTCACAGAGAGCCCAGCGAAAAGGTTAAGACATGACTTGATCACAGTATATAAATACCTACATGGGAAAGAAATAATTGATTGTGGGCTCTTCCATCTAGCAGACCAAGGCCTAACATGATCCAATGGCTGGAAGCTGAAACTGGACAAATTCAAACTGGAAATAAGGTGTAAAATGTTAACAGTGAGCGTTATTAGCCACTGGAACAATTTATCAAAGTTTGTGGTGGATTCTCCAGCACTCGTCATTTTTAAGTCAAGATTGGCAACAAAAATGATTAAGGGTATGGAACAGCTTCCATATGGGGAGAGATTAAAAAGACTGGGACTGTTCGTTTTAAAAAAGAGACCGCTAAGGGTGGGGAGGGAGAATATTATAGAGGTCTGTAAATCATGACTGATGTGGAGAAAATGAATAGGGAGGTGTTATTTACCCTTCCACATAACCCAAAAACCAGGAGTCACCCCATGAAATTAACAGGCAGCAGATTTAAAATTAATATAAGGAAGTATTTCTTCACACAATGCACAGTCAACCTGTGGAACTCTTTGCTGGAGGATGTAGTGCAGCCCAAAAATGTAAGTGCATTGAAAAAAGAGCTAAATAAGTTCACTGGGGATCAGTCCATCAATGGCCATTAGCCAAGATGGTCCAAGGACACAGCTCCATGCTCTGAGCGTCCCTATGACTTCCAGAAGCCGGAACTGGACAACAAGGGTTGGGTCATTCGATAATTTCCCTGTTCTGTTCATTCACTCTGAAGCGTCGGGCGTAGGCTATTGTCAGAAGATAGAATACTGGGCTAGACGGACCATTGGTCTAACCAGTATGGCCATTCTTATGTTCTGACACTGGATTTTTTTAAAGTATATGTTCTAGATCTACGAGTAATTAATTCAGGGAAGTCCAATGTCCAGTGTCAGGCCAGATGATCAGAATGGTCCCTTCTGACCTTAGAACCTATGAATCTATGAACGCACCTTCTGTATGTAGCCTTGTCTCCAATACCCATGAGCATAGAGAGGTGGTCCCTGGGATGCCATCAGCAGCAGCCCCATGACTATTGATACGCAGAGTCTAAGACTGTTGGGAGAGGGGCCTTTTTTTATTATCTGTGTATACAGCACCTAGCACAATGAGGGATCCCTGACTGCAGCCTTTAGATGCTATTGAAATACTCCATGTGCTCCCTAGTTGCTCATTGACTGTCTATGTAAGTTTCTGTAAGTTTCCCATCTTCAAAGCATCTGAGGAAGTGGGATTTTCTCCCAGGAAAGCTCATGTGTTAAATAAATCTGTTAGTCTTTAAAAGTGCCACGGGACTCTGTTGTCTTTCTACAATAGACTAACACGGCTCCCCCTTTGGAATATAGCCCTACGGTCACTCTGAATTAGCACCAATATTAGCATTAAAGGAACAGCCAGTGCTAGGCAAAGCTGCACAAAGAGGTATAGGGGGGTGGGATCAGAGAGCCCCAAGCTCCTGGCTAACCACAGGGAGTGGTTTTGTAGGGAGGATACACTATCGACTTTTGCCGTTCCCCTGCCCCTCCCCAGAAAAGGGGGGGCTGCTTCTGAACTCTTGTAACCCCCCTCTGTTTTGCATCTGTCAGACAAGGGGCGCCGCGAGCCACAATCCAAATGTCATGTCACCTAACACAGCCCCGCCAGGGAGCGGGGGCCAGGAAGGTGGGTGAAAGTGTCTCCCACACCAGCCCATCGCGGGTAGAAATCTGTGTCTCATTTTCATATCTAGCAAACCAAAATGACACCAGACCACACAGCCGTACCCCAACGGGGACCTGCGCGGGGGGAGGCGAGTAATGAAATAGAGCTGGTCATTTTCTCATGGGAGGCGCAGGGTGGGGATGGCGCTGGGGCGGGGGGGGGGCGAGCGAAAACTGCGGGGATGGTGGAGAACGAGAGAGCGAGAGAGACGCCAGGTTATCAGAGAAGTGTGAAGACAATAATGCAATCTGACATTTCTGAAATGAGCCCCCCTGGTTGCCCTGGCAACGGCTCACGTGGGAGCGGTTCCCGGGAGACGGCTCCGAGATGTACTATAAATGATGTTTGATTAGAATTTAAATCATTTAGGCGGAGAGAAGATAGGCCTTTTATCAGCAAGGGGACCTCTGGGGGGTCACTGCCGAACAGCTGGGATCGAGTGTATTAGCCCCGGCCGCATGTTTCGCCAGGGATGGGGGGAAAGGTCAGCCGGCGGGTTGATTACTTTTCCCCTCTCCTTCCTGCGAGTTTACAGTAACCTTTCCAGCCGGCCAAAGAGGGATTTGGAGGCCAAAGCAAACACGGTGCCCTGAGAGGTGGGCAGGTGGGGGTGGGCAGTCACGCTTCGAAGTCTCAGAATGGGTGCACTTGGAGAGGTCAGTCCGGATTGCCAGCGGAGATCCATTTTTACACCTCTTTACGCTGGCTGAAGTTTGACTTCCATTGGTGTGGGACTGCAAATGTGCCTCTTGTTTAAACTAACGGACATTTCCAACGTCAACTTTCTTGGTCTTTAAAGTTTTCCAAAGGAGCCAGGCCACAAGCAGAAGAGAAGACTGAGGGGGGATTTGATAGCAAACTTCAACTACCCGAAGGGGTGCTCCAAAGAGGAGGGAGCTAGGCTGTTCTCGATGGTAGCAGAGGACAGAACAAGGAGCAATGGTTTCAAGTTGCAGCTGGGGAGGTCGAGGTTGGATATTAGGAAAAACTTTCTCACTAGGAGGGTGGTGAAGCATTGGAATGGGCTATCTAGGGAGGTGGTGGAATCTCCATCTTTGGAGACATTTAAGGTCCAGTTACACAAAACCCTGGCTGGGATGATTTAGTGGGAGCGGTCCTGCTTTTAGCAGGAACTGGACTAGATGACCTCATGAGGTCCCTTCCAGCCCTATGATTCTATGATTCTCCTGAGAGATGTCGTCTTCCTCCTGGAAGACGAAAAGACAGGCTGGAGGTGTGGGGGATATGAAAGAGGAGGGGTCTTCATTCTACATAGAGAAACACCTGTGATTTTCTCTTCATCCCCAGCTCCCATCCTCCATCCAAGGCCTGGCTTTGTCACAGAAGGAAGGGCTGAATTTGTGATTGCTTTGAGTGATGGTGCCCTGTGAACCAATAGGTGAGCAGACTGTCCTGACCCTCCTAGTATCTGCAAAGTTTCAGCTTTTGGTTAAGAATAAACAAATCAACAAACATCTGAATGGGCCCCAACCCACTGCTGTGTGCGGAAGTGTGCAGACCACCAGAAACAGTCCATCTTAATGGAGATGCGAATGGCCCTGTGCTATTTTCTCTGAAGTCTAATGAATTCGCCTATCAACACTGCTTACTATTCCACTGTTGATTGTTTTAGCAGACACACCTAACACCTCCCGTACCCCACAGACCAGGCAAAGGATTCTCCGAGAATGTGGGAGATGGATGGGCAATGTGAAGCAGATGAAATGAGAAACCATCTGAAGTTTTGCCCTGAGCCTAAAACCCAAATGGAACTATATTCCGTCCCCCCACCTTGTACGTTTGAAAAAAGTGGAGTAAAGTTGCTTTTAAAATAATATTTTATTTCTGCTCCTTGCTCCATTTTGGGCCTCGAACTGGGACCAGAGAGAGAAGTGCTGAGGTCTGGAGGCTCTTCGTGCAGGATCTGTAGCCTGAAATAAAAAAGGAAATATTGAAACTGTTTCAGGAAACCCTATTTGCATGAGGTTTCTATCCTGTTTTATAGGAATCGGGTGGGGTCAGCAGGAGGCCTGGATCCTTCCCATCCTGGCTTCAGGCTGTAGATGAACAGCTTGACATAGCCCTACTCCTATGGACTTATCACTGATACCTACCTGACAGTGCAAACTTTTCTTTGCAGTGCGACGTTTTATGTCTGATGGAACTTGGATGATGCAAAGTGAGACACTTTCAGGTTTGGGAACCCAGGGTTGTGTCTTCAGTCCCATTTGCACTGTGATGTTGGGATGTTGCTGAGACTCTCAGTCTGGCAGCCTGGTATTCTGGGTAAGATCCAAACTCATATTGATCCCTTTTGGGGTCAGGAGAACTTCTTAGTAAAGAGCCTAGAGTTGTAATAATATATTTCTTTACTGGAGCTAGTGGCTGATTGGGAGCCGGAAAGTAAAGCTTTTAGGTTCAGTGAATCTTTAGAGCTTGCCTTTCATTCCCCCCGAAAATGCCACTTGATCATGAAATTAGAGCAAAGCTAATAAGTCACAACAAATCCTGGTCTAATGAATCTGGCTTCCTTTCTGGTTTGTGGAGTGTCTCCGTTGTGGAGCAATTCACAATGTCCTCAAAAGCATTCATAATTTGAATGTGTTCAGCAATGATCTTTCCGAACTGTTTTTAACCACATGGCTCAAGTGTGAATATTAGAACTCCGCATTGTGTTGCTTAATTATGATTTGACCATTAAGCCCATGGTGCAGCTCAGTCTCCTGATTGGATAAGAATGCACTCACAGCTGAGGCCAGAATTCATGCATGCAAATTTAAAATTCCTCATGCACATAACTTGGTAGTTCATTTTCCGCTGATGTGTTGCCCAGCAAAACTCAGCCACTTGAGTAGGCCCAGAAAACAAGCATGAAGAGAAAGTGAATGGGACTGAAGTGAATCCATTTATTAAACCAGACAGATTTCAAATCTCCAAACCCAACATGTGTATGTCCAGTATAGATAACGCTTTCAAAGATGGGCTCAAAGATTCAGTCCCAATGTATATTTTACTATTTTTAAGCAGATAAAATACACAGCAGCCTTTTTACAGGTGGATGTCTGCAAGAGGAGACTAATGTAGGAAATGGTTCCTGATACATGACTTTTAGGAGATACCTGAAGCAAATTGGATCCTGTTCAGTCATCAGATTCTTTGGTAAATATTGTGTTCTGTGCAGCAGACCCATAAATGCAGAAATCTTTGCATTCACTTACGTTCCACATGCCTAAATAGTTTATTTTTTTACATTCACACATGGGGCGTGCACACAAACTTGTATTTGCATATCTAGCAAACACTAATATAGAGTTACATTATTTATGCATGTGCTGTCTATATGAAGACATATTTATATAAGCAACACATACATAAATACTGTATTTTATGTGTTCGCAGATACAGCACAGATATAAGCACAGATAAACGTACGTTTCAGCAAGCATTCTTGCCAGGCCCTCATTCTGTATTTCTTAAAGTCAATGGGAATTTGAGTGGGAGGGATGAAAGGGGAATAGAGGCTCCATCGATGCAGAGAAACAAGTCTAATTGTAACTAGTAAGTATATCTGCAGAGAATATGTAAAGTCACCACTACCTCACTGCATGGAGATATTAAAGAAAGGCTGTGCTGTTGTGTCAGACATACAGAGTATTTATAACATGGATTTGTGGCCTAAGTAACAAAGTGTTAGTCATTCATCAAATGCACACGCATGCAGGCTGTGAACTTCAGGGACCTTCTGGAGTGGGGTTCCTGATGCCTGTTGTGTTTTCTGCAGATACATCATAATGACTGCAGGGCTGAATACAGCAAGAGACTCTGATCCAAATTGCATTGTGGAAAACCTGAACAACAGGTACCAATGATTTTGTTGCACTGATTGAAGAGGTCAATAACTGGGTGGGATCTGGTTTTAGAAAAGCTCTGCTATTATTGCATATGAATAACATCTGGGGTTGGAAGCTAGAAAGTGCCTTTGTATGATCTACCTTTTCCCCCAGCAGTCTCCTACTGTAGTCTGCCTTTCAGAGCTTTGAAAGATCAGTCTCATAACAGGTTTGTTGTCTTATTTTAATTTAAAAGGCTTCTTCAGGTTCTCTGAGTTTTTTCTTTTTTCCCTGAGGTGAACGTCCTCTACTTCTAGAAGGAAACATACCAGCGAATATGGCGGCAGAGAGCTAGCCAGATGCCTGGAGAATAGATAAAGTTCCAAAGGGGTAGCCGTGTTAATCTATTGCAGAAAAATAAACAGAGTCCTGGGGCACTTTTAAAGACTAACAGATTTATTTATCGCATGAGCTGTCATGGGAGAAAATCCCACTTCGTCAGATGCTAGTCTTCAAAGCGTCTGATGAAGTGGGATTTTCTTCCACGAAAACTCATGTGATAAATAAATCTGTTAGTCTTTAAAAGTGCCACAGGACTCCTTGTTCATTTTTTGGGGGAAGAGATAGTAACACACTGTACCATTTGGGTCTGGGTTGGATTTTATGCTTCAGTCTCTCCTCCTGGATGAAGCACTGAATGCCAAACTGACTGCTTAGCAGGGACGGCCCCATCCTTTCTGGCTGCCTGCAAAGTGAAATGCTGCCTGTTCTGGCCATATCCAGGAGGGGAAAACTTTCAGCTGAAAAATGAACCCCAGAGAGGTGGGGTGAGGCCCCAGAGAGGGGAGAGAACGAGTTATGAGCACTGCAAAAATCTCCGTGTACTAGGAACACAGCTGCCCGATGCCGCAATGTTGACAGAGTGAGATCTGTCTAATTGGGCACTCGACGATAGTGCAAACCTGTTACAGGAATGGGCTTGCTGTTCATTAGTCACCCAGCTGCTGGTTTGCCAGAGAAGGTCTTTGGTACCTTGTTGACACCCACATTTCCTGCATTCGATTTCCTAATCCAGCCAGCAGGAGTGACCTGTCCTAGTAACAGGATGTTGTAAATGAAAAGACAAGCTACTGAGCCATGTGGTAGGAAGACTCAGCTGAGATTGTCCCAAATGTGTTGCCCTCACCCGGTTTGAACCTGCCACTCTAATAGCTGTTTGGCCTGACCAGATACAGATTAGCCCAACAAATAAGTTGGCCTCATAAATTGCAATTTGGAGGAAACTGACCTATAAGCATTTGGGTTTTTTATTTAGTTTTTAAACAAACACTGAATTAACAGTATCTGTTTATTTTGCAAGATTGTGAGCTCAGATTTACAAAGGGATTGGGATTCATGGGCCTAATTAAATTGATGGAGATTCAGATATCCAACTACCCTTAGATTTGGAAATCTTTGGAAAACTCAGCCTGTGCCAAAGGATTCACATTGGAGTGGGGACCAGACTACGCGCTGTAGATCCACCTTGACAAAGCTTGGTGGCAGTAGGATCTCATTTAGCCCATAGTAAACAAAAAGGTGGTTTGCCAAATTTAGAACCAGATCAGACTTTCCTCTGCTTTAGGTACTGATCAGCTCCATGAGTGGGATCTTTCAGTACTTCAGATAAAATGTGCCTTCACCCTACCCCAAACTTTCATCATCACTGTCCAGCTCCATCTTTCTGGGGTGGGAATACTGCCCACTTGCCACATTCCTGGGAGCACATCTCGGTCAGAAATTGTCCCTGGATCTCCAGCTTCATTCTATGGGCCGTAGGAGTTCCGAGTGTTGGGAAAGAGGCATCTGAACTGTTGGGTGGGTGCATAGCTGAGAGTTTCTGGTCCATGCATTTCTACGCACATGATGCTGGTTGAATCATTAAGCCGTGTTTTGTGAAAGCAAGTGCGTCCTTCAATAGTGAAAAACTAGCGAGCACATGGAATTGGGAGCGATATGCCTGCTTGCCTTCACATGGTTATAGGGATAATAAAAATGACAGTAGCCATCCCATTCTCTATCATTATGGCCCTGTCCCATTCTTTCAACCAACACACACCCACTCTCTCATGTGACCCCCACCCCAGTCTCTCTTATTGGCCTTCAGTAATCTCCGAAGCCCACATTTCCTGATGTGTTCTGCAGATCTCCCCTAATCCCGCCAGCCGGAGAGACCTACTCTAATAATGGGGGGGCGGTTACTGCAGATCTGCACACGCCTTGCTATGCGTGAATCAGCAGGGGCCAAAAGGTGGAATATCGAGAGTAAGGAAATCAGAGTCTCCTGTCTCTCGCATGGCTGCCGCCTGCCCCCACGGCATCATGTGCAGGTAGAAGCCTCTCTGTTCCCATGGCATGCGGGGAAAAGACACCGATCAATTCTCCCAGAGAAATTGCTTAACACTTAGATGTAGAGATTCCCCTTGATGATGTTTGAAAACAACCCCTTGATTTCCCACCCCCCAAATCAAACAATCTCCCTCCTTAGTGAATAAGGGTTAATCACATGCAACTTGCCCTGCAGCTGAATGGGACCAAAGTTAATCGGAATATTTTAATCATTGCCATGTGCGCTGCTCATTATGGTGATTTTCTTTTGTGGCTGCCTGAGAGGGTTTTTTCTCCCCCCTTGGTGAGTAATACAATCTACTGTTTTATTCCTACATTTCCCTTGGGCTCTAAAGCAAAAACGCCTTACCCCATAACAGGGGAACATAAGCAGGCTATCCCGTAGCCCCAAAGGGGCTGCCGTCATTCAAGGCTGATAAAAGACGTTACCATCTATGCAGCAGCTATCACAGAGTAATGTTATAGGCGAGATGGGCAAGCAGAGGAGAATTAACACATTCTCACACCATTTAGAGGCTTCCTCCTAAAACAGCCACCTTCCAAAGCTGTATCTCTAAAATGGAGCTTTCTAAACTACCCGGGCAGGGTCCATATCAAGGGCAGCAAGCTCAGCTCTGACATGCAGGGAAAGGCAGCTCGAGATGAATGCTTGCTGGCTACCAGCAAACAGCATCTCTCTCTTGCCACAGCCTGACGTAGTGTAGTGTCTGAGTGCTTTCCCATGATTTTATTCTGGTGATACGCCTGCTAATTCCAGTTTACAGGTGGGGAACCAAGGCACAGAAAAACTGGGGCATGGGTCCACAAAGGTAAATCAGTCAATGGAAGGAAGGAGCTAGGCTTAAGCAATTTGCCCAACATCAAACAGAAAGTTTGGGCTTGATCCAAGAATTGAACTAGGATGTCTTCATTTCTAAATGAGCACCCAACCCATGGGGGCTGCTCTTCCAGAGAAGAGAGAGAAATTGGGAACACATCCACCGCATCTTTCTCTCTCTTCCCACCAGTTCTTTCCTAAAAGAGAGATGAGATTACAATGAAACTTGTGAATAGTGAATGTGGAGAAAACAAACCTGTATGGGGATGGACAGCCCTGAATTGGATAGTCCATACTATGTCCATCAGGATGGGATCTGTTGGTATTAGTGAAGACAGGTGGGAGAATGTGCCTTGCACCTAGAACAGAACAGAAGTTTCACGTGGAGCTGGTTGAGAATTTTTTGAGCAAAAAAAACCCCAAAACCTTTCATTGAGGAGTTTCCTCAAATGCAGGACAAAATAAGAGGTTGAGCATGAGCTCCCCACCCCGGTTATAAGCAGTAACCCAGTGCTAGTGGGAGACTCATGTTTAATCCCTGATCTGCCCAATTTAGAGCAGAGACTCATAGATGAGTGCCCATACTACTGGGTTATTTTGGGGTCTAATCTCTCTCTCTGTCTCTCCACAAAGAAATTTGAAAAATCACATTTTTGTTCCAATGTGAAACAAAAACAAATTTCAATTTTTCTCATGACGCACAGTGCTTGTTTTCTGACCTGCAGTGAGGTTCCTGGTGGTTCTTCAATTCCGTGGGAGTTCGTTCCTTGGCCCTGGGCTGTCTCCCAAGAAGGCTGTCTCCTGCACAAACCAACTTGGTTTTTGCAACAGATGATGCCATTGTGACTCACGGACAAAGCTGTTGACCACTCATCCTGGAGCTTCAGGCTGCTGTCTTCTGTATCCTGGGCCCAAAGCATTCAGCACATTGAAGAGATGGTCAAAGATCTCGAATCTGACACACTAAAGGGTGGTGCTGGGTGAGCTCAGGAGATGAGACAGAAGCCCTTGAGTTTTATCCGCCACTCTGTGAAAGCAGCGCGGCCAAGTCGTTCATCAGGACATCATCTCAGGCTCCCAATCACAGCAGAATTTCAGTCACTTTCTTCTGGGATAGGTTTGTGTCTCAGCCCCCCCAAAAAAGTCCAATGTAAATTAAACAGATAAACCACGTCCTCCTGCCTGGCCCCTTCCTCCTGAATCAACATTTTCTGCAGGAGCTTGAGCTGTTTGGTGGCCTTTCCTCTAAAGGACAGGTGACTTGCTGGTGCTCACCTGGTCCCTGGTTTCAGACCCATCACCTGGGATGGAGCTAATTAGGGCCAGATGGAGCCAAGGTGAATTCTATTAAAGGGCCATCCCATCCTTTGTCATCGCTTCCCCCAGTTCATTCCTCATCAGTAAAACAAGGACTATGCTGTCTATGGCTTCTCTACGCTTGACCGGTGAAGGCAGAGTATGAAGTTAAAGCCCACGTGCAGTTCCTGAATCACAACTGCACTTTGGATTCACACTCTTCCTTAATGAGCAGCATCTTTCAAGTGTAGACAAGCCCTTAGCTAGTTTTGACTGGACCTTCTCTGCTTTATGCTCCTCCTTTCACTTAAAGGCTTTTCACATCAGGCTCACTTCATATCTGCCTTCATTTCCTCCCATGTCTTCCCCACCCCCTTCACCGCCCTGCCCTTCATCATCCCTTCCTCTTCTTCCCATTTATCTTCACCCTGTCCCCTGTAGCCAGAGGTACGCTCTCCATCAGGCCCCAGACAGTGCTTTTCTTATGCAGCCAGGGGGATGGAAGATCCGTGCTCCCCTCCATCCAGCTGTATAGGGACTCCAGTGCCTAGAAACCCAGGCATAGCATTTTGCTCTCTGCTGGAGCTAGGGGAAGGCAGCACTGATCTCCCCTCCCTCTGGCTCCAGCAGGGACCCTAGAGCCTATGGACCAAAATGGAGTGCTTTGCAGTGCTCCTGGCTACAGCCATGGGTAGGGGAGCATGGATCTCCCATTCTCTTGCCTGCAGCAAGGAGCCTACACTGGTCTTCTAGCCCCGTGGCAAGTGGTGCCCTTCTGCAGTCAGCAGGAGGGGAGTGGAGGGCCACTTTTGGCCCATGGGCCAAGGTTGGGAACCACTGATTTAGCACATGTGAAAGGAATTACATCCCTGCTGCCTCCCTATCGCAATTCAGTTTTCAGTCTCCGCTGTAAACTGTGGGGGACTGAGGACAATTTGAGGAGGTGCAGAGGCTGATGGACAGAAACAGCCATGGGGGGGGGGGGTCAGGGTCAAGGAAGGGGAACTCTGAATGCCTGGAAGGCAGCAGCTGGGAGCTGTGCCATTGTTAAAACAGCTGCCATGCAGCGGTGGCCATTTTGAGCATCCAGAATCCAGATCTGGTTCATATTTTGGAATCAGATCCGTCCGAGCAGCAGTCCAGCAAAATTGCCATCCCAGCCCTATTTAGGGGAGTTCAGGTGGAATTTGAGAACATGTGGGGAGAAGGGGAAGGGGAGTTGTCAAGAGAACAGGCCTCTTATCCAGCAATAACTGTTCTTATCTTAGAAAATTTGCTCACGGCACTGGGGTATCCCCGTGTCCACTCCATGCTCCAACCCTGTGCTACAGACAGACAGACACAACTGTACAGCAGCCTCAATGATATCGCTTATCATGACAGTTGGATCATGGTTCAGACAGTCCCGTGAGTTGGACATTGCTCTAGACCACCACCCCCCGCCACCCCCCGCAGCTCTCTTGTATGGGTGAATGTTGATGTCTAAATCCTGCCAGAACAAAATTTCCTCACTTCTGGCCCGGTGAGGTTGGATGTGGCCTGACACAGTATGAAAGGTCAACCGCCAGTGAATTTGCAGACGGGCCCCGAAAGCCTGGGTATAATAGACAGCCAAAGGTTAGTGAAGCTGTTTTGCGAAATTTATGCCTGTTCCCCTCACTGAAGGAACGGAGGGGAGGAGAAGCCAATTGGAGCCTCACAGAAGCCGTTACTGCTGTGACTTGATAGCCTTATATATCAGGGTGTATAAATGGCTGCGCTCTACCGAGTATCGAGCGGTGTTTGTAGAGAGACAGTGCTGGCTGTATCATTGCTTCCTCGTCCATCATGCTGCCAAGGATACCTGGCCTTACCAGGGCTGTGTGCTGGGTTTGACTGACGACTTGCCGGCCTCCTCTCCTTTCCTAAATCAAATGGCCCTCTGGGTTGCTGGTATGTCTGCCTGTATCTTTCATGTGCTTATGGAAATCATACATGGCACAAATTGAGAATCACTGAAATTAAGCCTGCAGAGTCAATGTGGATTGATGGAAGCCTTGTTACGGGCAGCGGGGTCTAACAGGTGGAGCTCAGAGCTGGGAGTCAGGAATTCCTAGTTTTATTCTAAGTTCTTTCCCCTTCTGTCTTGTCTCCTGAGATCTTTGCGGAAGAGACTGGCTCTCTCTATTGGTATGCACAGCGCCTGGTGCAATGAGATCTAGGAGGTCGAGGTTGGATATTAGGAAAAACGTTTTCACTAGGAGGGTGGTGAAGCATTGGAATGGGTTACCTAGGGAGGTGGTGGAATCTCCATCTTTGGAAACATTTATGGCCCAGTTAGACAAAACCCTGGCTGGGGCGATTTAGTGGGAGTGGTCCTGCTTTGAGCAGGGGGTTGAACTAGATGACCTCATGAGATCTGTTCCAGTCCTAATATTCTATGATTCTATGATCTTGCTGCTAATGGGTTATAAATTATAATATGGATTCATGTTCTTTCAAACTGAAACAAAATAGCCGCCAACCTCTGCTACTTAGGCTCTGCTATTGAAGAGGGATCAGCAAAAGAATGGCTGGTAAATCACAGCAGATATTTAAGCCTGATAGATGAGAAATGGATAGGTACGTAGGCCGAGACAGGCACCTCCACAGATACAGTTACAAGAGATACGATCTGGATGGGTCAAAGACAGATAAGAACAGGCCCAGGTAGACACATGCATGGAAGAGATGGAGAGACAGCAGTGATGTATGGCCAGATCCACAGAATGACAGGAGCACTGGCTCCTAGGTACTGTCGATAAATGGCATGGAGACCAAGAAGCAGGTGATATTTGTGATAGGCTATGAACAAGAGGACAAATAGTCCCTGTAAGGAGTGATGGAAGGAGCTAGTGCCCCAGGGTGGGACTGCAAGCTCAGTTCCACAGCTGCATATCTGAAGTAACTGCTGAAGTCAATGGACTCTCATGTGGCTGAGATCAGAATCTGTCCCCCTGAAATACACAGAACCGTGGTCCGAAGGATAGATGTAGGCAACAGAACCGTGCTGGCGGATAAAAGAACTCTTCCTCCCCCAAGGCATTACCAGCAATGCACTGTTTAGCCTTTGGGACAGCTCGTCCACCCAGACAGAATGAAAGGTGTGCTGCTGCCGGCAGGAAGACGGATGGCTCTGAAGAGACAGGCAGTGGAGAGAAACTGGCGATGGTTGGAGAGAGTACTGGGGAAACAGTACTGGAATGGGTTACCTGGGGTACTCCTGGAATCTCCATCCTTGCAGGTTTTTAAGGCCCAGCTTGACAAGGCTCTGGCTGGGATGATTTAGTTGGGGTTGAGCCTGCTTTGAGCAGAGGGTTGGACTAGATACCTCCTGAGGTCCCTTCCAGTGCTCATCTTCTGTGGTTTTACGATTCTATGGCACGTGCACACTGCCCTTCTAAGGGCTGCCTCTGCTGTAGCTAACCTGGTTTTCTTTGCATCCTTGTTCTCAGAATTACTGTGCCTGAAGTGGTATTCCCAGGATAAGTCCAAACCAAAGCCAGATGACAGGCAGTGGGGCTGTAGGACTTCTCACCGGTAGGTCGCTGGGTCCAGCCTTGGTCGGGCAGATAGTGGAGTGCCCATATGCCATGTGTGCTCTTTGATCTCGGTCTCAGGGCTGGCAATCCCAAAAGTGAAATGCTGTTTAGTGCTGCACTTCATTTTCCTGAAGTGGTGTTTTCTGGAAACAGTAGGACATCTCAGTCTGTAACAGCAATTCCGAGATGTGGTGTCATTGACTCTTCCAGAGAAATCAGAGCATCCAAACGCTACTCTTTGTTCAGTGGCTTTTAATTCACTGCATTATTGACTTGCTGGTGGCCTACGTATGCTTCCCACGGTGAAACCCACCACTCTTCAACTGTAATTCACATTAAAGAGAAATTGCAATATGGTAATGAAGAAGATCTGAAACAAATGTTCTAATGGAGGCTAAGTCCCACCTGAGGCTCCAGGACCTGGGGCCGGCTGAGTAGATGCTGTCTTAGAGAATAGGATGCTCTTGTTTGGGCATGTACAGCGACTATGCTTTATAACAAAGCTTATGATATGACTGTGTTGCAATGAGAACTGAGGACAGCAAAAAGGCCAAATTCATCCCTGGCTTACACTGGGTAGAGATGGGCTTGATCCCTCAAGGGCCTGATGCGGGCATGCCACCACGCACTCTCCCTGAAGTCAGTGGCAGCCAAAGGTGCTCAGCACCTCGCAGGATTGGGCCAAGTGTTTGGGTCGAAACTTCTCCAAGTTCAAGTTGCATCTGAGTTGCGATGTTCGTTGGGACTGTTATGCAGGTGGAAGGCAGACGTGGACTTCACACATGCCCTTGGCTGCTGGCGTTCAGATCTGGGCCTTTGATTATGGTCAGTCGTTAGTAGGAGGTACAGAACAATTTTACAGTACAACAATATCATTTTATGGTCTAGCTTTCTATTGGCTGAGGACGGTAAACTGAAGTACTAGCAGTGTCTGATGGACCAGGTCTATAATTCTGGAAGGGTGCAAAGGAAGGACTGTCCAGGTGACAGGAGATCTGTGGTCAATACTACGCTCTGCCACACATGTCCTGTGTGATCTTTAGCAAGCACTTAGTTGTACTGGGTCGTAGTTCCCCATCTGTGAAATGGGGACACCAACATGTCCTGCCTCACCATGTGAGGATAAATACCTTATGCATTGTGAGGCGCTCAGGTACAACGATGATGTTGCGATCATTGAATTACCTGCAATAGACAGAGGCCATTTAGCTCGGTTCTGGCCCAGCATTATATGATTGTTTCCCCCCTAGTTAATATATCGGCTTTGCTGTTAATGTCTACCAGGAATCTTTTATTACACACAGCCTTTTTTAAAAAGGGTGCAGTGGCTACTATCAATGCTGCAGATTGAAGGAAAGAAGAAAGGAAAGGGATGGGGAGCAGAACAGATGCTAAAGGGCAGAACAGAGAAAAGTGGTGAGGATAGATATAAATATACAGTTTTTTAAAAGCTGTAGTGCCTCACTTTGTCTTTTTCCTTGCTGTCTCTTTGCATCATACAGCCTAAGTGGCTTTAATGAGCTTATTTCATTTAATAGCACCAGCTCTACAAGTGGTTGGTGAGCAGTCAAAATGAAATTCCTCATGCTTTTTTCTTCTGTTAAGTCACAGGTGCAAAGAAGAATCCATGCATTTTTTTTCTCTCCTTGTTTCTATATCAGTGCAGGATTGGTCCCAATAGTCCAGTCTCTGTGGTGAGTTGGCCCTAAATTATTCTCTAGTGCAATTTTTGCAGCCGGCTTTATGTACATTTGAACTATTGAAAGGTTTTCTTGAGTTAAATCTGCAAAAGGATGAAATGCATTCAGTGCATTTGCTGAGAGATTAAATTCAATTTAATTGATGCTATCACTGCATTTTCTGGATGCTCTGCATTTTTGCATCAGCAAGGTCTTAAATGTAATCCTTATGTTTCAGAGTCAACAGATACCCATGAGATGGGCTGAACACTTTGTGCTGTTCAGAGCTCTTGTTTCAGCCTCTCGGCAGACTCAGGAAGGTTAGCACACTGCATTTATTGCACTAGGCTTTCAAGGCTAGAAACACAACGGAGTCCTGGGGCACTTTTAAAGACTAATAGATTTATTTATCGCATGAGCTTTCGTAGGAGAAAATCCCACTTCGTCAGAAAAAGTCAGACACAAACAGGGCTCCTTTAGGAACCTATTTCACATCCTCAATCCCCAACCCGTCTTATAAGTTGGTTGTTGTAGGCAGTTTGTGACCCTCATGTGGTCCAGTTAGAACAGACACAGAGGAGTTGCAGCTACACACTGAGCATCAACTCTGCTGTTTCATCCTCGCTTACCACATGGCCGAACTGTGTCGTGGTGCATGCAGGGAAAATCCAAGCACCTTTCCCATAACGCCCAAGTGTGCACAGCATCATCGGCCAGTGATTTCTGAGGTAGCCTACTGCACCAAGGGACCCAGACTAGCAAAGCTTTTAAGCATGTGCTTAACTTAAGCACAAGTGTAGTTCCATTGACATCAGTGGAACTCGAGCCCGGCCTTGAGTTCAGAATATATTTGGGAGGCTCTGCTGAATCAGGGCCCGTCTGCATGTCGAAAGGTGTCTAGGCAAGCCAGTCACACCCTGAGATCAGAGGGTACAGCTGGATTTAAAACCCTCAGAGTAGGGTTTCACTTTGGTTTTGCTGAGCATGAGTTCACGCACCTCTGGAGAATCATTTCCATTGGAAATTAAGCTCAGAGATGAGTCCAAACCATAGAGCCATGTTTGTTCTCTAGTGTGTAGACACCCTGCTGCTGTGGCATTTGTCTAGTCTCTATGTGAAGCCATGAACTGGTCTCAAGTCAGTTTGCAACTGCGTCCAAATTCCCTTGAAAGGTTCTAGCCAGCTTGCTTGGTTAGTGTGGCTTGCTCCCATGCCAGAGACATGCTGGTTCACCGCTGTGATGGTTCACCAGCTCAGGGGTTGGGGCCCTTGGGGTTCCTGCCTTCCTGTGCAGCACGGGCCTGGATCCCCTGGGCATATATCATCTAATCGGTTCTCTGGCCCTGCAGAGGTCTCCGCATTGGTGGCACCTCAGTCTTCCCCAGATTAGTCTCCTGAGCACTGAAACGCTTTGTAATCCCAGTTATTGGAGCCCTGGTGAAAGGCAATGGCCTGTGTGATTCACAGGAGGTCAGTCAAGGTGATCACTTCCGGCCTTCAGTGTTTGAATCTGAGACCCTGCATCTGACCATCCTCAAACTTCAGAGGGAGAGTATTCAAAATCCAGGTCACAATTTTGCAGCTGGAGATAAGATTCAGGCCTAAGTTTTTACTTGCCTGTAATAACTCTGACATATATGGTAACATATGAATCAACTGTGTGCCTTATTGCCAAGAAGGCTAAAAGGATATTAGGCTGCATCAGGAGGAGCATTGTCAGCAGATGGAGGGAAGTGATCATTCCCCTCTATTAAGCACTGAAGAGGTCACATTTGGAGTATTGTGTCCTGTTTTGGGCCCACCACTACAGGAAGGATGTGGACAAATTAGAGAGAGTCCAGCAGAGGACAATGAAAATGTTAGGTTAGGGCCTGGAGCACATGGCTTATGAGGAGAGGCTGAGGGAACTGGACTTGTTTAGTCTGCTGAAGAGAAGAATGAGGGGGGATTTGTTAGCTGCCTTCAGCTACCTGAAGAAGGATTCCAGGGAGGATGGAGCGAGGCTGTTCTCAGTTGTGGTAGATGACAGAACTAGGATCAATGGTCTCAAGTGGCAGTGTGGAAACTCTAAGTTGGATATTAGGAAAATCATTCTCCCTAGAAGGTGATGAAGCACTGAAGTGGGTTACCAAGGGAGGTGGTGGAATCTCCATCCCTAGAGGATTTTAAGGTGAGACTTGACAAAGCTCTGGCTGAGATGTTTGAGTTGGAGTTGGTCCTGCTTTGAGCAGGGGTTGGACTAGACACCTCCTGAGGTCCCTTCCAACCCTCATCTTCTATGATTCTCTGCCTCCAGGGTATGTGACATTCACCAGACTCATGGTGCTGGCCTTACTTTTTCCTTCTAACTTTCCTATTGGGAGTTCTGTTCATTGACTGTCATTTCAATGGGCGCGCCTTCCAAGACAGACATAGAAAGGAGGGCCATGGCCCTGTGATCTATCCATCTACTCATCCTCTTCCTCTCCCTTTCGTTCCTTCTTTCCTCACAGCTGCTCTCTCCTTCTGCTCCCGCTTCCCCCCTCTCCCACGGCTCTGCCTCAGAGCCGTACATAACTCTCCCGTGAAATATATACAGTGTAAATATATAAAAAGCCGGCATTTGCCTGCTGCTTAGGTATTCATGAAATAGTAAATAAATTTTATGGGATAATGTGAAGGCTGCCAGGGAGCAGGAAGATGAAAACTAACCCCCTAATGAGACTCAGTGTCAGCTTAGCACACTTGGTATCGATCTGCCGGCTCCATGTGAAGCCAGCGGGGCTGGGGGTTGGGGGAGGCTTTTCCACAGTCCAAGCCCCCGGGCCTTGCTGACATGACACTTTTATGTCATTTGGAGAGGGTCATAAAACTAGTTGAGGCTGGACACAGAGGGCAGGGGGAACAGCATTCTCATGTCCCTCCCATGGCCATTCAGGGTGCGTTCCCAGGCCAGGGAAATCAGGGGCACAGAATTTTGGGGTACAGATATAGTTTGAGGGGGGCCTTGGGCAGGAACAGAATTCGTTTCCCTGTGTATGGACTTATTGGCCTGAATGGAGCTGCCCCTTTCCCCAGTATAGAAGTCAAACTATACCTATGATTTGGGGTGGAGCTGAAGGGATGGGGAAGAGAGTTATTCCAGCATGGAGATGGGGGGCAGAGGAGAAGGGGAACAGCCTCTTGGGTTCAGGGGGAGGGAAATGTGTGCTTGAGTACAGAGAAGAAAGGGTCAACCATGGAATGGGGGAAAGAAAGAGCCGAGTGCCTAGAGCAGAGGGCAGAAAGACAGCGGGAGAGCTGAGGGAGTCAAATCGCAGTGCAGAGACTGTGGATAGTAGGACAGTGGGGAGCCGCGGGTGAGAAGGATTCAGGGGCTGGGAAGGGAGTGGTACCAGCTCGCTGCATACAAGGGGATCAGGGCTAGGGTGTGCAAAGAGTAGGAAGCGGCCCAGGGCATGAGCGAACAGGAGCGAAGCATCCCCACGGGGCCGGCCACGGGGGCAGAAGGGGCCAACAGAGGGCAAGTTCTAGTCTCCAAGTTTTCTAGCTTCTCACCTTCCACGCCCCTCCTTGTACGTGCAGGGGCCTGTTTATCAGCTCAGGCAGTCGTGAGGCTGCCATGGTGGTGACTGGCAGAGAGGCAGATTCAGGATGTCCCCTTGCCCTGGATCTGAGCGGTCAGTTCAGTGCTGCGGAAAGGCCGGCCTCATTTTCCGCTTTGGCACAGGACAGGTGGAGAAAGGCTGGTTTTCTCCCACGCCTTCTGCTTTGCCTGCAACTGGCCTCTCTGCTGCCAAGAGAACAGCCCAGACCTGGCCGCTTGCTCGGCACTGGCCTGCAATTTCCCCACCCAGCGGCGAGTGGAATTGTGCAGGCAGGGAGGGAGGCGGGCAAAATGCTGCCCCCGGCTACCCTCTGGCTGGTGCCTGCTGTGGCCGTGCTGAGGGGGCAGCAATTATGCTCTGCAAAGTGCTCCCCTCAGCTCCCTTAATCCTCTGCTCCAGGACCCGAACCATGTGGGAGCATCAACCTGGGGGTCAGGGGAGTCTTGGCAAAGAATCGACCCCAGGGGAATTAATAGGATAACAGGGTGAGTCTTTGCCACTTGGAAGAAATAGCAAGCTCTGTTTGCTCGAATCCACCCAGCACTGCTGATGAGTGAGAACCTTTCTGCTAGCTCTCATCCTCACTGCTCCGCTTCGTATCAACACTATCACACCTTTCCTTCTGTGGCTGAGTGGAGAAGAAGCCTCGCCGTACAGGGCAGGGGCAAGTTTGGGGGAATACATTTCCAAAAACAGCAGATTTCCTGGTCCTTTATTCCTGCAGGTGCCTGGTAACATCTGTTATCAGCAAGGTTGTATTAGGACTTTCCTTATAAACAGACCCTCCTTTTATTATTATAATTGTTATCATGGCTAAGATTTTGTGTGCCCAATCCCCATTCAAACTGAGGGGAGTCGGGCATCAGTCCAAACTCTGTCCCATGCCACGTAATGCCTCGAAACTCCAGCCGAGATCAGGGCCCTCTTGTGTCAGGCGCTGCACAAACATTGGGCTGAGATTCTCAAAGGCGCTTAGGAGACTAACTCGCAGCCATTTTAAAGGGAGGATCTGGGCCAGAATGAGAGATAGTTCCAGCCCCAAAGAGCTTCCAGTCTAAGACACTGACAGACAGAGGTTTGACTAGGTGGGAGGGGTGAGGGAGTCAAATCGCAGTGCAGAGACTGCGGGGAGCCGCAGGGCACGGGTGAGAAGGATTCAGGGGCTGGGAAGGGAGTGGTACCAGCACGCTGGATACAAGGGGATCAGGGCTAGGGTGTGCAAAGAGTAGGAAGCGGCTCAGGGCATGAACGAACAGAGGGGTTAAGTGATTTGCCCAAAGCCCACACCAAGGTCTTAACCGCAAAAATCATCCTTCGCTCTCTCCTTTTCTTCTAACAGTCTGAAAAATTCTCCTCAGGTGCTGAAATTTCCCCTGCTCGGGCTTTGCCTGAAGGAGGCATTTGGGGGTGAGGGGTGGCGAGATGAAAGTTTTGTTAAAATTCCTTCAGCCATTTTTGAGTTACACAAGAGTGGGGGGGAAAATCAGTACCCCTTTCCTATTTCAAAAACATTTCAAAAAACATTTGTTCATTTCCAGCTCAAGAATGGCTGAAGGGTCTGTATGGGTTTTTTTTTTTTAAATGGTAATTTGGGGATTTCCCAGACATTGGTTATTTTACTTTTCCCATGTCGAGTTCCATCTATCTGACTGTGACCAAGAACAAACAGTCATTAAACCTCACAATCACCATGTGAAATAGGTCAGTGTTTTTATCACCTTATTGTACAATTGAGGAAACCCACACGCAAGGAGGTGAAGGAGTCATACAGTGAATTAATCTGGCAAGCTGGAAAAAGGCCCCCGGAGCCTCAATTTCATTCATTTCATCTATTCAGAAGGCATTTGTTGTCAGGTATCTGAATGCAATATACAAACAGATACAGATTTTTAGATTTTTTTTATTTAAAAAATATGGCAGAAGGATTGAACAGACATCTAAAACACCCAGCCAGATAGCATAAAAAATATGGCATAAGAACAAACTCTGTCCTTGGGCAGGTCATATGTTTTCCAGATTTCCAGAACAGATTTCCACTGAAAAATATTGATTCCACCGAATTGAGAAGTTTCCCAGAAACATATCAATTTCATTGACATTTTTCCAGGAAATTATTGAACCATTTCATTTTGACTTTATTGTTTTGATGTTTATGTGTCTAGCATAAAATATAAATGTTGAAACGATCCAGTCAGAGTGAAACAATTCAATAAGGTCAAAATGAAACTTTTTTGGAATATTTTGCTTCCACGATTTTCACTTTTTGTCCCGAAGCTGAATTAAATCAAATTCTGAAGTCTCAGAATTTCCTGCTGGATGGGAGTTCGAAATTTTGACTGGCTCCACTCAGTGTGAATGGCTCTCAAACCCCATCGCACCACCCAGAAAAAGTGATCTGTTCTCATTGCGTTCAGAGAAGGGCTAGGTTCACTGATTCTTTAGAGCAGGAGGGGAAGGCAAATAGCCTTATCAGCAACTATATTACCACTTCCTGTGAGCCACTCCCTGGACTGTTCTCCAGCAAATTCAGCCCTTTTCAGTGTGTTCTTGCAAGATGACTGTGTGAATTAAATCACAGCTTTGCATGTCCCAGCTGGGGTCAGGCTCCAGGATGCAAGGTGCTGTATATATGGGGCGGAAGCAGCAGTCCCTGCCAGAAAGAGCTCACAGTCGAACTGACAAAGTGTGAGAGGGGAAAGTGAAATTAAGTGATTTGCCCATCCTCACACACCAAGTGCATAGCAGACTCAGGATGAGCACCCCCACTTTTCCCATGGCTAGTGCAGTGCCCTGGGCCCTGGTCCACAAACTATCTCGAAGAGCTGCCCCTAGGGAAGCTGCTCACTGCCAAAAATTGCTTGGCAGGTGTGATGGAGTGTCTCAATTTCACACAGGTTAACTGGGGGTTAACAGGCTCCTCAGCACCTCAGCCCAATTGGACCACTGGGGGGGGGGGGAAGAGGGCTAGGCATAATTGATGTTCACACCCAGCTGGGGAGGAGCTAGGGCTGTGGGAAGAAGGCTAGAAGTTCTCTCTCTTGGGCTAAAGCCAGAGTCCGAGGATCCTAAGGCAGAGGGAAGCCTATAGGCACCGGGGCCAGAGGTGAGTTGTCCTGCGCAAGGAGGAAGACAGAGACGGTGGCAAAGCCTAAGGGGCAGTTGGACTGAATGGTGATTGGTTGCAAGGAGAGAGGGAAGGACTCTGCAATCGCTCCCTTGGTGGCAGAGAGTGGAGAGACCTGTGGGAAGTAGGAGAGACTGAAGGAACTAGGCTTATTTAGTCTACAGAAGAGAAGACTGAGGGGGAATTTGATAGCAACCTTCTACTACCTGAAGGGATGCTCCAAAGAGGAGGGAGCTAGGCTGTTCTCGGTGGTAACAGAGGACAGAACAAGGAGCAATGGTTTCAAGTTGCAGGTGGGGAGGTCAAGGTTGGATATTAGGAAAAGCTTTCTCACTAGGAGGGTGGTGAAGCATTGGAATGGGTTACATAGGGAGGTGGTAGAATCTCCATCTTTGGAGACATTTAGGGTCCAGTTAGACAATTCCCTGGCTGGGATGATTTAGTGGGAGTGGTCCTGCTTTTAGCAGGGGGTTGGACTAGATGACCTCATGAGGTCCCTTCCAGCCCTATGATTCTATGGGGGCTTGGGGGGAGATGGGAGCAAGCCCTCTAGCATACCTTGACTCAAGGGTAGAAACCCACACCTCCGCAGAGGGGCCCTTGGGAGTGCTGAGCACTACCAAATGCCCAGGAGTGGGCTGGGGATAAGGCTGAGGAAAGGCTGTCCAGAAGAATGCTCGTTCTGTGATCAGTGGCCTGGAGCTCATTGCAGAGGGAGGATTTGGGTTCCCCTACGTGTCCCAGGAAGGTGTCACAAAGCCCCTGACGTCAGAGGACAAGGGCAGTTTTACCCCCAGAGAACATGGAAGGACAGTGGATTGTCTGTTGGCCTCCAGAAAGGGTGGAACTGGATGTGACCTAACCACACGACCATCATGGCAAACATCAGTGAAAGAGCCATTAGGGGCTGTGCCAGCATGGAGTCAACTCTTCTATGGGGGATGGTATCCCTACAGAAAGCAGGTTTGATCATTTGTCTGTTATGAGGTAATGAAACCCTAAAATATCCCTCTGAGGTAGGGAAAGGGTTTATGGACACTGCCCCACCCATCGCTGAAAGGCAGCCCATTCTGGGGTGAAATGCTGCAGCCATTGAACAGCAACATGATGCAGCAGTTCGTCAGGGACTAATCACACCCTTAGATGATCCCCCCTGTCCGGTCTCAGACTCACACTCCAAAACAATAGTTGAGGTTGGTAAGGCCAATGATCATGGAGTTTCTTTTATCCAAGCACTCCCCCAGCATTTCCAATCTCTGCTGACTGCCTGTGCAATATAAATGGAGACACCCCCCCTTCACTTATTCTGCCAGTGAAGTGCAGCTGTTGCTGAGGTGGCATGCAATCTGCTTAGCTGCATATAAAGTTGCCTAACAATTTAGCACCCAGTTATATATATATTTTTTTTAATATTCCCTCTTAAAAACACTGCTGTGGTATATTTAAACTAGCTATTCCTTGCTTCTTGGAACTATGCTTCAGGGACTGTGAAGCACCTGGGGCCAGACGCATCTCTTCTTCATTCAGATGGCCAAAGGACAGCAATCTTCTGGACACTCCCTCCTCTGTCAGGGCTCTTCAAGGAAGTGGAGTGAGCAGGGGTAGAGGCTGATGGGAAGGCTGCTACTTCAGTGAAAAGTTGTTATATTTAGCTTATAATTCTGAATAGTTAATAAAGCATGGGTCGATTTGCGGGGGGCCCCCGCCCCTGAACCGGGTGCTGACAACCATGGCTAACAAGCATCTAAAGCACCTTTTTACTTACGTGAGAGGAAGGCTTGTGTTCAGTGGTTAGGGCGTGCACTTTAGAGACCTGAGTTCAAGTCTGTGGAACCATCTAGACATCCAGTGTGATCTTATGTAACTTTCGGGTGGGCTAAAATTCATTCAATTGCCCCTCTCCACTGCCTTAAAAGAAATAAACCCCAACTCCTATAGAAAAGGAGCTAGAGACCCAGGATCCAGTCTGTAAGGGATTCACAGCAAAGATTGCTCCGAGTACCTTCCTCGCATTAAAATACTACTAAGAACAAACATAACAATGAACTTTATTAACTACTAACTTAATAAATCTTATCCTAAGAAAACAAAATGAATTTAAACAAAGCAGTCCCCACAGAAACACTGTGAGAAAGATTCCCAAAGTCTAGGTGGAGTTTACCCAAATCTCAGTTACACTTTCTCTTCAAGTCCAAAGGCTTGAGGTGAAAGAAGCAGCTTCTTCTTCTTCCTTGGTTGCAGGAATCTTTAGCAGAAATCCGTGCAGGCTTTTCTTTCCCTTCTGGAACCAGTACTGTCCCGTCAGCTCCCTTAACCACCACTCAGTCGCATACACATGTGCACAAACTCTGCTGTAAAATGCTCCAGAGTGGGGAGAAAACCCCTTGCTGTCCAGTCCTGGCTCAGTTTCTCCCTGTCACACACTGAGCACATGGGTTCTTCTCATGCAACGGCTCCAGCTGCTGCAGTGTTCTCATGGGGTCTGGCCACACCAGCAGCAGAAAACCTTGAGGACCGTGCTCAAATGCTACCACACCCAATTTGCTGCATCACAGGGTGGGGGAGAGGATCGATACATGCAAGATGGTGAGGTACATGGGCCCAGATCCTCCCATAAAGGGCCATGAGTTTGTAGGCAATGTTCTTGTAACTGTCATTAATGCAAAATACTAATATCCTATATTAATCCCATTATCAACTCTTTATAAATGGAACTTTAATAGAATGCCTGGCCTGAATTGTGACGTCTGCCCAGGTACTGTGGGGATGGGCATCTGGTTAGATCTACAATAACAATAGTTATCTGATGTCAATGGGAGCTAGACTAATGTAACAAAAGGCGGAATTGGACCTTGGTCTAATTTCCTTGTGTTCTCTAGAAAAGGCGTGACGAGCATGTTTGACTCCTTGCCTATGTGCCCCATGGTTGGCCAATGGGGTTTGGCCTAGGGAAGGAGATAGACAGAGATATTTAGATTCTGGTTTGGATTCCAGTCCTAGCTACAAAGTTGGCCCAACTCGACAGGATGGGGGTCAGCCTGGAGATCGCACCCCAGGAGCCTACTTCCCATGAGGTGGGTAGTGGGGTTGCAGCCCTTGATCTCTTCCTGGAGGGGAGTACGTTACACAAGATTTTCCGTGATGCAAACCCAATCCTGTCCCAACGCCGAGCTCAGCTGTTGGGGCAGCTTCCTCTTGGAGGTCTCCATTCTGCAGAGGTGCTGGGCACCCTACTGAAGCCAACAGGGGCAAAGAAAATGCAACCCCTCGCAGGCCTGGGCCCTTTCTCCATCGCAGAGAAAGCTGATCATGTGGTGAAGCGCTTCTGCTGCTCTTTGCTCCTTGCCTTCCTCCATCCCCTCCTCCTGCTTCATTTGCTCCCCCCTAGCTTCTGCCTGTTGGGACTCCCAGCACAGCCTTGTCCTGGAGGTTAGCAGGTCACGTCTGTCCTTGATCTCTTCTCGGCTGAGGGTGAACGCTAGGTGAGCTGACGCAGAGACAGCTGTGGAATAAAACAATGGGCGCTTTGCAGCCACTCCTTTCACTGTTGTTAAATAACCTTCAGCAGAGCTGCTGTGACCACTTCCAAAACACACATTCCAGCCTCCACTGTCTCGCTCTCGCTCTGTCTCTCGCTCTCGCTCTTTTTTTATGGCAGGAATGAGATGGAGAAGTAAAAATTATTAACCCCGGGGTCAGCTCCGGCTGCCTCATTCCTCTCTTTAGCTTCAAGCACTTTCTCCCTCATCTGTTTTACAGACAGTGATGTTCAGCTCAACACATTTGCATACGCTCATTGCATTTATTTTAGTCTTTATCTATTTATTTCTTTTTAAAGAGACAGGGTCCCTTTATTTTCCTCCAGCTTGTTGAGAAAAGCTTTCTTCCTGGGGCCTGTCTTTGTCATTTTCCCCCTCCTTTGTTCATTATTTGTAGAGCAGGAAGGAAAATGTTTGTTAGCTTGTTTTGCTTGCATTTTTCTTTTCTCCTCAGTTTTACTTTTTCTTCCTGTGTATTTCACCTTGATTACAGTGAAGTGTGTGCGCATGTGCACAAATACCATAGAGCCAATAAGATCATTAATGATGAAAGAATTCATGGTGTTGCAAACTCTTCTGATTTCCTCAAGAACTTGAGATCACTAGAGTTTGCTATGACACTCCAACTTCTGGAGTTGCGTGAACATGAGACAAATCTTAGAATCATAGGCTATGTCTACACTGGCAAGTTAATTCGAATTAAGGAGGCTTAATTCGAATTAACTAAAGCCATGGCTACACTAGGCTTTAGTTAGTCCGAATTAAGGGCTTCCTTAATTCGAACTAATAAGTTCGAATAGGGCTTCAGAAGTAAGGCTTTAATTCAAACTAACTAACTGCCATGAATGACACTTGCTTAGTTCGAACTAACTTTTTCTAGTTTGAATTAAGCTAATTCGAACTAACTAAAATTAGTTCGAATGAGTTAGTTCGAACTAACTCATTCGAACTGATTTTAGCAAGTGTAGACATGGCCCTAGAAACTGGGACCATGAGAGGTCATCGAGTCCAGCCCCCTGCACTCATGGCAGGACCAAGTACCCCATTAAACCATCCCTGACAGGTGCTTGTCTAACCTGCTCTTAAAAACGTCCAGTGATGGAGATTCCACAACCTGTCTAGACAACTTATTCCAGTGGTTAATCACCATAACAGTTAGAAATGTTTTCCTAATGTCCAATCTAAACCTCCCTTGCCATAATTTAAGCCCATCTTGTTCCATCATCGACGGTTAAGGAGAATAATTTTTCTCCCTCCTCCTCGTGACAACCTTTTAGGTACTTGAAAACTGTTATCATGTCCCCTCTCGGTCTCCTCTTTTCCAGACTAAACAAACCCAGCTCTTTCCATCTTCCCTCATAAGTCAAGTGTTCCAGACCTTTAATCATTTGTGTTGCTCTTCTCTGGACTTTCTCCAATTTGTCCACATCTTTCCTGAAATGAGGCACCCAGAACTGTACACACTACTCCAATTGAGACCTAATCAGAGCAGAGTGGAGTGGAATTACTTCTCGTGACTTACTTACAACACTCCTGTTAATACATCTCAGAGTGGTGTTTACTTTTTTTTTGCAATAGTGTTACACCGTTGACTCATGTTTAGCTTGTGGTCCACTCTGACACCCACATCCCTTTCTTTCTTTCTTTCTTTCTTTCTTTCTTTCTTTCTTTCTTTCTTTCTTTCTTTCTTTCTTTCTTTCTT
>ML685811.1:3544727-3573169 GCA_007922175.1 Pelusios castaneus
CTTTCTTTCTTTCTTTCTTTCTTTCTTTCTTTCTTTCTTTCTTTCTTCACTTTTCATGTTTGAAAAAGTAATTTTCTAGGCCTATGGCTGCAAAGAAAAATTTGGCATGTGACAGAAGTGCACTCTGAAAGTTCAGAAACCAAAGCAAAGATAGAAAAAAATTAACTTAAAAAAAAAAGTCATGACTTAAGCTAGTCTCATGATACGGGGGTCGGGGCCAGGGGGGCAATGCCTGGTTGTGGAAGTTCAGGGATGATAGTTCAATAACACCATTGTATAAACTCTAGAGTCTCCTGTTTTAAACTGGCGATGCAACCATGGTGACAGCCACCGTGAGACTCTGCAGTGCATCATGGGAGGTGGTGTCACCAGGGCATAGGAGCTGTAGGAGAGAATGGGCGCGTGGGGACCCAAAACTACTGCCATGAGGTGCTGTGGTAGCTCAAGCAGATGCAAAATTGATCGTTGACCCAACGTGAGACAAAGCCTCTCATTCAGTCAGCATGGATTTGTCAAGAAAAGTCATGTCAAACCACCCTAATGGCTTTCTGTGCCAGGATAACAAGCCTTGTGGCTGTTGACTTTAGTAAGGGTTTTGGTACTCTCTCGCATGATCTTCTCATAAACAAACTAGAGAAAGACAACCCGGATGGAGCTATTATAAGGTGGGCGCATAACTGCCTGGAAAACCATTCCCAGAGAATAATTATCCATGGTTCACAGTCAAGCTGGAGGGCATCGTGAGTGGGGTCCTGCAGGGATCAGTTCTGGGTCTGGTTCCGTTCATTAACTTCCTCAGTGATTTAGTTAATGGCATAGTACACTTAAAAAGTTTGCAAATGATATGAGCTAGTAGGTATTTCAAGTGCTTTCAAGGATAAGATTAAAATTTGAAATGAGCTGAAGTAAATAAGATGAAAATCAATAAGGACAAATGCAAAGTACTCCACTTGGGAAGGAACAAGTACAAAATGGAAAGTGACTGCCTAGGAAGGAGTACTGTGGAAAGGGATGTTGGGATCACAGTGGATCAAAAGCTAAATAGGAGGCAACAGTGTAACACAGTTGCGTGCACACGCACACACAATCATTCTGGGATGTATTAAGAGGAGTGTTGTAAGTAAGACGGGAGCAGTAGTTCTCCCACACAGCTCCATGCCTAAATTAAAGCATTGTGTCCAGTTCTGGGCGCCACATTTCAGGAAAGACGTGGCCAAATTGGAGAAAGTCCAAAGAGGAGCAACACAAATGATTAAAAGTCTAGAAAACATGACCTATGAGGAAAGATTGAAAAAGCTGAGTATGTTCAGTCCGGCAAAGAGAAGACTGAGGGGGATATAACATCTGTCAAGTACATAAAAGGGTGTTATAAGGAGGAGGGAAAAAATTATTCTTGTTAATCTCTGAGGATAGGACACAAATCAATGAGCTTAAATTGCAGCAAGGATGGTTTCAGTTGGACATTAGGAAAAACTCCCTAATTGTCACGGTGGTCAAGCACTGGAATAAATTGCCTAGGGAGGTTGTGGGAATCTCCGTCATTGGGGATTTTTATAGAGCAGGTTGGATAGACAGCTGTCAGGAATGATCTAGATAATATTTAGTCCTACCTTGAGCACAGCATACTGGACTAGAAGACCTCTCAAGGTCCCTTCCAGTCCTATGACTCCATGGCTATGTCTACACTTGCTAACATTAGTTCGAATTAGTTAGTTCAAACTAGCTAATTTGAACTAATTTTAGTTAGTTCGAATTAGCTTAATTCGAACTAACATGGCCACACTGGAGCGTTAGTTCGAATTAAGCAAGCACTTGCTTAGTTCGAATTAGCGATCCCCATTCATTTCAATGGCCGGTTCATTCAAACTAAGAAATTAGTTCAGATTAACATGGCCACATCGGTTAATTCAAACTAGTTAGTTTGAATTAACCCCTTAGTTCGAATACCCTATTCGAACTTATTAGTTCGAATTAAGGAAGCCCTTAATTCGAACTAACTAAAGCCTAGTGTAGCCAAGGCTTTAGTTAGTTTGAATTAAGCCTCCTTAATTCGAACTAACTTGCCAGTGTAGACATAGCCTATGATTTCACTTTTCCTCCCATCTTTCCTGTTTCCCCTGGATGAATTTTCCTGTGCCTTCATTTCCCATCTGTGAACTGGGGTATGGACAATACCTAGTACAACTGGGTTCTGATTTCAATAGAGGCCACTAGGGATTATTGAAAAATAAATGAGCAGGAACCACAAACCTCATAGATCATGTAGGATGAGCTCAATACACACACCAGGCCTTTTCGCAGTCTCCAGTCTCCCTACAAGGTCCCTGAGAGTCACCCTCCATCCCCCTTTTTCAAGGGCTCTCTGCAACTTCCTTCATCCCTTCATATTTCCTCTGTGTTCCCCATAATGCCTCGCACCCACATTGTGTCCCCCACATTCTCCCTACGCCTTGCCAAGGGCTTTGTGTTCCTCCCCCCACTTTCCCTGCCCCCTGAATTCTTTCAGTCTGTGAGCCAAGGCAATCAGGGCATCAGTATTTTGAATAATGTGGGCAGAGCTGAGATAGGGTGGTGGTATGCTGAAAGGTGTCAGTGGTTGATATCAGCCAATTCTTGGATTTATAAACCATTACAGAGGCAGCTGAAGCTGTGACTCTAACGCCTTGCGACCCCCACTCTCTCTTCCAATGTTCAGATGTTTCACCAAATAAAAGTTCTGCCCATTGAGGCCTGGAACATATCCTGAAAGGCTGGGGCTGATCAGATGCAGTGTTCAATAGCTGTCATGTTACAGCCCAGAGAAGCAGAGCATATGCCAGCAAATTGGGTGTCAGGGTCAAAAAGGATGATGAAAAAAGTGCAACAAGTGGGGCAGAGGCAGACGAAAGGGTGATAAGACGGGAATCATTGAGTGTCTGAAGGAAGCAGGGTCAATGCAACAGGAACAGCTAACTCAGGGGTGTCCTGGAGAAGGGCGCTGAAGATGGAGAGAACTTGATCTTGTCTTGGAAAAGCCTAACCTGAATGGTTCTTCCTACTTCCCCAGACGCTGTAATCGCTTTTCTTTTAAATTGCACCACAGCTCCTTGTTTTCTAACCGGTTTAGTTCAGATGTCCCGGGACCGTTTGTTGGCTTCCTCAACTTGGTGGGAATTCAGCGCCACATCTCTTGCATCTTCTGCAGCATAAAAAGTGCACCTAGGCGGAGGTGGGGAAAGGTAGCTGTGAGGCACCTTTGCATCTGTGAAATTCTGGGTGGCTCTGGAAGGAGAAACAGCCCCCAGTCTAAATGAGAGCAGCCTCGGGGGTGCTTTGATTTATGGGAGGCCCATGAAGGCTGTGTTTGGGCTTGTCTGGGGTATGGAGCAGCCCAGAATCTTAGTGGCAGTGAGTTCAGCAGAGATTCCCTGACAGGTCCCCCAATGTTCCCCCTCCTATCTTTAGCCTCATTTTTCCCTCTCCCCAGTACACCCCTGAACTGATGGTCGCAGAGCAAGCAGCTTGGAACCATTTAGAGTTGGCTGACACAGCTTCCACTGGGGGATTTCTCCCTTGGTCTTTCAAGTCACACTTCTGGCCCCATGTGCTCTGGAGTGGGGGGTAAAGGGGCACCGGACCGGGAGACAGAATCTAGCCCCATGGGAGGAAATCACTGCTCTGAAAGGGCTCTTGGCCCACATTTTTATGTGCAAACTTCATACCCCAGCTCTCTTGGCTTGGTCCCTGTGGGGGATCTGAAAGCTGTGCTGGGGGAAAGCCAGGTAGGAGTGGAGAGGTTCAGAGTAGCTGTGTAATTTAAACTGTAGGGGTATCACCTCTGGCTTTCTGACCTGAACTTAGCATAACCAAAGAGACTCCCTCTGAGGATCCATCCCAGGCTTTCCAGGGAGCCAGTGCATGCCGATGGGGCATGATCAGCAAAGTTCTGCCCCCTTCTTTTGGGGTCTCAGTGCCCCAATGAAAGGACTCCTCTGAAACATTGCAGGCCCCAATCTTGGTTTGACTTTTACTCATTTAATAAAGATGATGCACACCAGTGCTTTTTTTTTTAACAAAAGGTGCCAGGACTTAGCCCAATCTGGCCCTGATCCCGGTCCTGGCTGGGAACCCGGGGCTGGGCTGCAACACTGTGAGAAAAAGGTGCTGGTGCTCCGTACCAGAGTGTATCGTCACAAAAAAAGCACTGTGCACATGGCAGCAGCTGGTTGCAAACCAACAGAGCGCTTCCCTTTTATTTCTCTGGTGCATCCACTGTGACCCGCCAGTGCTCAGGGATTGCAGCATCATTATGGCATCGCCAGAAATGACTTTATTCGGGCCCTGCATGGCAGGATCAACTAGCTTGCACAAAACTCATTTGCTTCTCTTTCCTGGATCAGCCGAGACAGTCAGTTCTAATGACAGTGGGAGAGCAAAATAAGGGAGTGAGGATTTCCAGGAAACACTACCTCATTCTAAATCCGGTGAAAGGTCCCCGTCTCCCCTCCCCCCCCAAATGGCTCAAATTATCCATCTACAAAAAGCTCATTTCTTAACATGTCATTCTACAGCCCTTTTCATAGAGTCTTTGTTGTTAAAACCTTGATGACCAGGTTGCGTTTGGCAGTGAAATCCGTCACTTGGTTAAATTCCTGCTTCTTTTGAAAACAAAAGCCATAGAGCTGGAGGTGTGAGCGTGTCACATCCAAGCTTAGCAATACTGGAGCCAATTTAAATTCCTTTCCCCTAAAACTGCCTCCGTCTTACATAAACAACGGACACTGTCTGGTTGAGTCCTTATTGAGGACTGAGTTATTAAACAAAACTGCATGTTTAGGTTCTCTGGTGCATTTATTGATGCGGATGGGAAGTGAGGGGGATTCAAGAAAGGAAATCAATGCAAAGATCTTTTCTTTTCCCCCAAGAAGTGAGCTTTGGCTAATACAAACATTCAGAATCACAAGTGGAGAGTCAGCCTACAGGATGGCTACACACAGAGAAAAGTTTTCTATTTAACTGGTGCTCTTTAAAAATGACATTGCAATTGGAGCAAACCACATGACCGAATTAAAAGGAACTGTCATCAGGACTGTGTTCATGAAGATAATTTTCAGATTTTTCGTAGGAACACTTTCTCTTAAATTTCTGTGATTGTTATTCTTATTATTTTATTTATTTTTTATTGTCAGCACTTGGGGTGTCCAGTTAACTTTTACCCAACATTCATAGCCCTTCTTTGTGTGAAAATCCCAAACTCCTCCATAGCAGTCTCCCAGGCTGCATCTGGAATACTGTGTCCAGTTTTGGGCTCCCCACTACAGAAAGGATGTGGACAAATTAGAAAGAGTCCAGCGGAGGGCAACAAAAATGATTAGGGGGCTGGGGCACATGAATTATGAGGAGAGACTGAAGGAACTAGGCTTATTTAGTCTACAGAAGAGAAGACTGAGGGGAGATTTGATAGCAACCTTCAACTACTTGAAGGGGTGCTCCAAAGAGGAGGGAGGTAGGCTGTTCTCAATGGTAACAGAGGACAGAACAAGGAGCAATGGTTACAAATTACAGCTGGGGAGGTCAAGGTTGGATATTAGGAAAAACTTTCTCACTAGGAGGGTGGTGAAGCATTGGAATGGGCTACCTAGGGAGGTGGTAGAATCTCCATCTTTGGAGATTTTTAAGGCCCAGTTAGACAAAACCCTGGCTGGGATGATTTAGTGGGAGGGGTCCTGCTTTTTAGCAGGGGGTTGGACTAAATGACCTCATGAGGTCCCTTCCAGCCCAATTATTCTATGATTCTATGACCTCTGCCTCCCGTTCCAACTCTCTGACTGATCTTCACTCCTGTCCCTGTTTTTTCATGCGTCTTCCCCAGAATTTAGTTGTGGCCTGGTCCAGTGACCTCTTCCCTTCGTTTGGGAAGGGCCTTTAGGTTTGGGGCAGGCTTAGGCCTGCTAGGTCTTGGCTGTAATAAAAGGTACATAAGGCCCAGGTAAGGCACCTGGAGAGCCTATGTAGAAATGTGCCATCTGTGAAAGTCGGCATGTAATTATGGTGTTCTATACAAGGCTCAATCCATTAAAAATGCATGTGTATTTCTCAGTTTGAGTCCGACCAGACACACAAAGAACCAGAAACTTAGGAAAGACTGTTAGTGTAATATCCTGGCATTGCTAACCCCCCAAATTCACAAGAGGAGCTGAAAAATCGTGAGATATTTTTTTAAAAGGTGGAGTTCTCTTTGTGTGCATTCTGGTTTCTTAGCCTACAGAATACACATTTGGATCATGTTTGCTCAGTACTCTCCACAAGCACCAAAGGTGCTTTATACATCTAGCTATTTCCAGACAGCAAGGAGAATAAACTATACTGGGCTAGGGTACCTTTATGCTAGTATCACTGCCCCCATGCTAGGGATTGTACTGGTGTCACTATTTCAGTTGGGGGGAAAAAAACAAAACCCCTAACTGGGAATGTGATTATTCCTCTCTATTTGGCACTGGTGAGGGGACACCTGGAGTACTGTGTCCAGTTTTGGGCCCCCACTACAGGATGGATGTGGAGAAGTTGGAGAGAGTCGGGGCAACAAAAATGATTAGGGGGCTGGGGCACAAGAGGAGAAGTTGAGGGAACTGGGCTTGTTTACTGTTCAGAAGATAGGGCTGAGGGGGGATTTGATAGCAGCCTTCAACTACCAGAAGGGGGGTTCCAGGGAGGATGGCGCTAGGCTGTTCTCTGTGGTAGAAGATGTCAGAACATGGAACAATGGTCTCAAGTTGCAATGGGAGAGGTCTAGGTTGGATATTAGGAAAATCTTTTGCACTCGGAGAGTGATGAACCACTGGAATGGGCTACCTAGGAAGGTGGTGGAATCTCCATCCGTAGAAGTTTCAACGGCCCAGCTTGACAAAGCCCTGGCTGGGATGATTTAGTTGGGGTTGGACCTGCTTTGAGCAGGGGGTTGGACTAGATACCTCCTGAGGTCCCCTCATCTTCTATGGTTCTATGAAATATTTATACCAACACAAGACCTATGTTTAGACTCCAGGGTCCCTCCCATTCTCTACCCCGGCACATGATAGTCTACTCTCCTGTAGGCTGTAATGCTTTGGTCTCATTTTGGTTACAGGGTTTAATGTGCAAGTGTTGGCTGGTTGGTACTGGTGTCCTCTAATATACAGGAGGTCAGACCTGCTGGTCCCTTCTGCCATTAAACTCCATGATTCTAAAACGCCTGACCTTGCTCCTACTTCATTGACTACTCTGGTAAGAAGACCAGGCTCAGTAATGAGAGATTTAGCCTGCCACAGAATTAGACCTTTCATTTTGAGAGTGTTTGGTTCTCAATGGACACAGTGCCCCCTGTGGCTAGAATCTGGTTCCCATGGTTCTCCTCCATCAGCTGGGCAGCACGCTGATTAAATTATCTCAATTTGTCCTTTCTAAATCATGTCTTTTCTTAAGCACTGATTTACCACAATTAAGCCTCCTCTCCCACCCCCTCCAAAAATTAAATTAAATGTATTGTATTATGTCTTAGATTTGGCATTTCTAGGAATTGCTTGCAGATCTTTGGAATGGCCCAAGATACCGTGAGAGGCAAAAAGGAAAGAATGAAAGGAAATGAATGTTGGGTGAGGAGGGGAAATTCATAGCTCTGCTGATACGCCATGATAAATAATTATGAGTTATTAATTTTAAATTACATCTTTAATGCATTGCATGATTTTAATTCCCACTACTGTATTAATGTAGGGACTCTGGGTTTGATTAATTTAAAGCAGAATGGTAAGATGCCAATTAAGGGGACTGTCTGGCAACTTTCAGGTGTTTATAGCTCTCAGCTGCTATTTCCCTGGGGGAGGAATGGGCCTGGAAAAGTGGTCACTGGGTAGGGCAGGGGGGACTTGCTGGTAGCCATGTGCAGGAAGCAGCTTAGACCTTGGTAAACTGCTCACTACTTCTTTGTCTCTGAGACTTACCAAATATATAACCAGCCTCCTCATCCACTCAGCTGAGTGCAGACAGAAAGGGATGATTCAGAGTCTGAAGCCACAGGGTTAATCAGGGTTCACACTGATCACCGGAATTGGGGTTGGGAAGGAATTTTGATCAAACGGGGCAGGGTATTCAGCTTTCCCTGCAGCAAGAGTCAGGGATTGCTGCCTGGGATCAGCTGGTTCTGTCCCACCCAATCAATTCCCTGCCATTACAGGGCTGTCAGAAACTGGGGGCTCCTCTGTCCCTCCTGTTCTCCACCTGGGCACCCAACAGTTGAGTCTCCCAAGGACTGAAATGCTTTGGAGAGTCAAGGTGGGTGAGGTATATCTTTTATTGGACCAACTCCGGACCGACATGCTGCATACAACAGTGCAAGAGATTGAATTTAGCTGTCTGAAATGCTTTAATCATTGGACTAAATGGAAAGGTCTTGTGGTGAAATGTAATAGGCTGTGACATACAGAGGCTTTGATTGTTCCATGTGTATGGCCTAAGAGGAGCTGGAAGGTGCAGCCATGAGCGGCCCAACTCACTGACTAATAATATTCCCTAAGCAGTTTGTACTAAGTCCAGATTCACAAACCTAAGGCTGCTCTTCGTTTTCCAAAGTGGAAGCCTTAAACGCTCAAAGCTGCTAGGAGAACTTGTCCAGCCGCCAGTGTGACGCAGGTCCAGAAGGTCCGAGGCATAAAACCCAGCTCTTCTCCCATTCCCCTGCTGGAGCTGAGCCGCAGACTGGAAGCAGCTACGAGTTTGCTTTCTGAGTAAACTTCTCTAAGTGTGACAATCGCTTTAGCTTCCAAGCGAGGATTTACCAGGCTTCTGTTATCTCTCGGAAAGTCGGAGTTCTCCAAATGGGCATGAGAGAGCAGCCAGAGAGGTCAGACCCAGTTAGGTTGCAGTCGTTCCAGGAGGCATTAAAGACAGGATTATATTTAAGAGGGTTAGGGAAGGAGGAGTGAAACAGGCTTGTCTTGCGCAGAACCTGGGAGATAAGGCTATGTTCTATAGGTGTGAACTCTCTGGTGTGCAAGTCTAGCCACTGATATTTTTGAGTAAGAAATTGGAAGGATAATACCACAGGCGAAGGGATCAAGTCTGAGTCTAAACTGCCTTCTTGCAGGCGATTGGGGGGTGGGGAGCAATAATACGCTCTCAAACTTTTTAATCGGAACACCAAAACTTCTACTGGCAAGTTCTAAACCATGGGGATGGGCTCTCCGTCACAGAGTCAACCCTCCAATCAAGCAGAGTTCTGTCTGTCATCTTGCTTCTGGGTTGTGGCAAATTCTCCATCTTTGACCCTTCTTCCATCAAGATTGGCTACCTTTCTGAAAGGTCTGCTCTAGGAACTGTCTGGGGAAAGTTCTACAGCCTGAGTTACACGGGCGGGCAAACTAGATGGTCACAGTGGTCTTTTCTGGCCTTGGAATCTCGGCATCCTATGATATAATCAATTCAATACCCAGACACTAGCCTAGGCTTTTCTTGTATGTATTATGGGCCAAACTGTAGCTATGTCTATACTGGGTAATTTAAGTCGACTTTAACTAAGTCAACTTACTGTGTCTACACTGAAAATTAAAGTCGACTTTGGGGGGAACTTAAAAAGTCGAACTAGAGCGTCCACATTGGACGCCTAGGTCGACTTTGTGGGGCTTAGGGGGACCTAGGGGAGGTCCACGGTGGCAGAGGGGCACCCCTTGCCCAATGCCAGGGGGCTCAGCCTTTGCCCCATTGTATCTAGGTACAATGGGGCAAAGGGGGACAGGGACCCTGGCAGGGCATAGGGGCAGGGTGGGAAGGGTTCTGCTCTGCCCTGTGGAGGGGCATGCCAGGCTCCCCCTGTGCCTCCCTCCCCTGGCAGGGAGGGCATTGGGGTATCCCCGGGGTAGCCCTAAGTCGACTTAGGGCTACCCCATGGCTACACTGGCTTAAGTCGACTCTAGGAAGTCGACTTAAGCCTTAGGTCTAATAGAAAGGAGGTTTAATAAAGTTGACTTAATTTTCATTAAGTTGACTTTATTTTCCTTAAGTAGACTTAAGCAAGCTGCTTAAGTCGACTTAAGGAAAGTGTAGTGTAGATGCAGGGTAAATTAAGTCTACTTAAGCAAGCTTAAGTCAACGTAATTTACCAGTGTAGACGCAGCCTGTGAGAGGTGCTCAGCTCCTCCAGCTCTTACCGACGTCCATGGGACCTGCAGTGAATCTGTATCATCTACCTGCCTAGATGATCTCATTTCAGATGTTTTCAAGGCCCCAGTCACTGTAGCATCTCAAGGCCACAGAACTGAGCAAAACCATTTGGATATAACAAAGACACTTGACCTCTAGGGCTGGAGTGGGGCCTAGGAGTCAAGCAGATGTTTTTTCCCAAACTTATCGCAGGCTTATCCTGTCTCCGGGTCCAAAACGTTCCAGGTTTCACTGTAATTAACTCTTGGGCAATGACAGCAAACATAAAGTGAGACCCATTCTCAGAGAGTCCTCACTGAATGAACAGCAGCATCTCGAGGTCTTAGCCAGAAAATGATCTAAACTGTTCTTTTCTGCATTAGCTACTATTATCTGTTACTGTAACAGCTGCAGGCCCCGATCAAGACCTGGACCTCACTGTGCAAGGTGCTGTACAAACACATAATGAGAGATGGTCTCTGCTCTGAAGAGCTCCCAATATAGGCAAGAGAGCATAGTAGGGATAAACTGAATCACAGAGAGAAGAATGATTTGCCCTACGTTGTAGAGCAGATCAGTGGCTGGGTTTATAAACCACGTCTCCTGACTCCCAGTCCAGTGCCCTCTCCACTAGCCAAAGTTGCCCCTGTGCCTTTAAAATGCTGAGTTTTGGCACGCTCTGTTGCAGCCATTTTGGCCTCAGAATTCCTACAGCCTTTCCGAGAGGGGTCACACCCACTGTGCTCTTCTCATTGGAAATTTTATTTTTTTTTTCTTCATTCCAAAATAGAAATAATGTGAAGCTAAAAGAACATTTTAGTCTATAGAGATGGGCTTTGTTCTGTTTCCATAGACAATCACCAGAGAACTGTAGCTAGTTAAGGTCCAGAACAGTGGCAGGGATCCAATTTTCAGAACCAGGCAGCTGAATTTTGGAGTGAAATGGGCAGTTAGATGAGCAACTATCTATTTGGACTATTGAAGAGCCAAATTTTCAGCCTAATATTGGCCATCTGCATCCATATTTAGACATTCAAAGCACTTTCAGTAAGATCTCCGCAATGGTTTAGTGAGACCCCGGTTTTTGGGTAACTGGGTGAAAATGAAACAAACAAGGAGCCTTTGGCATTTTTAAAGACTAACATTTATTTATCGCATGAGCTTTCGTGGGAGAAAATTAATGGCTTCTGATACAGAAGAGATTGGGCTAGGTTATCTAGTGGCTGATTTGCCTTAAAATCTATAAATCTAAGTGCTGATTTAGACCCTTTCATGTCTAACTGGGGCCATTCCGTAACTGACTGTATTCATCCAGGTTTGAAAACTCGGCACCTGCCCTACTTAGAATAAGGAAATAGTATCCAAAAGAGGTTCGGCGAAGATAAATATGTTACTCAGACAGACAGACCCCTTGTGCTCAGCCCCGAACAATCACGTACAATGATTGTGACAAACATTTTGGAGTTTCACCAGCTGATTTGAGGCCTATCTCGAGTGGAGCAAAGGATAGAAGTTTCATTTCATGAAAAATTTCAAGACTGTGAAATTTCACTTTGTTTCCAGCCAGAACTCAAAGTGACTATTTTCAAATCTCTCTGCAAAAAAACTCTGAAAATAATTCATTATCCAGTTGAAACACCTTCTTATAATGCAATACAATTTTCTTTTTATAAAAAAACAGTTAAAGAAAGGCGTTTTAAAATAAATTTCAAAACACATCCAAAGGGGATGTTGTGGCGTTATCGGAATTCTTCTTTCACTTCACAAAATGGAATTCCAGCGAAATGGGCCTGACTGTGGGAAGCATTTTGATTTGGCTAGCGCTCACATTCCAGCAGACTCTGGTTTTGTCCAAGTTTCTCTGCCCAGCTGGAGACCTGACTGCTGTGAATAGGTTTTGAAACGCGTTCCACAGTCCTATGTGTTCCCCAGGCTTCTGGTCCAAAATCCCTCCTGCACTGTTGACCTCTCTTGAGGCATGACTTGCCATCATGCAAACGAACCCGTTACCCAACATTAGAAGGAATCCTCAAGTCTGGCGTGAGTGCTTGCATTTTGACATGAAGCTTTCACATGCTGCATGGGGAGAGGGACCCTTGGGTGTTGGGAAAGCCCCCGGCATTTATCCACTGCGGTACGCTTGTGGGCTAACTAGCAGACGAAAGAGCCGTTAGCTGGAGAGTTTCATTGGGGTGCAACTAAAGGTGACACAAATGAATGGCGCACAGGCCGGGAGTGGGGCCGTTCCGGAGCATCTGACTGTGTAGATGCTAGACTGTTCTCCCTGCTCATGCGTGTCAGAAGACAGGAGTGGAATAGCCAGACTGTCCCCCTCGTCCAACTCCCTTTTCGATTCCCCCATTGCTCCGGGGCACACGTGACATCTGTGCAGCTCACAGGGCCTTAGCAGATGCCTGTGCCATCTTGAAGGGGGCTGGTAAAATTTCAGTGGCTATGGGAAGCTTGGGCAGCCAGACGCGCTGCTCCCACCTTGCTGTACAGATGGCACAAGACTCTGCAGGGGTCTCCTCCCCTCCCCTGTGCTGGCTCCGAGCAGAGTGGCAGGCTGGCAGCTGGGAGTGAGCATGAGAAGCGAGGCGCTGCTGCAGCGAACAGCTGGCATCACCTGCTCTCCCTCCCAATGAGGGGCCAGCAGAAAGGGGCCCCGACTGACACTGCAGAGAGATCAGGGCCCAGACTGACAAGCAGGAGTTGCTCGGTCCCTGCCGGTGAGCCGGGAATGACACTTAGCAGCAGCCAGTTGCAAAGCTATTCCCAGTCTCTGCTTTACAAGGCAGAAATAGCCATGGAACCAATCCCGCAAGCCTCTCCTGGGAGCCAATAAGCAGTAGAAACTTCCGCTGACACCTCCAGGAGCCTGCGGCACTGGCTGGAAACGCTAATAACAACCACCGAATACCTGGGTTCCATTACCAGAACCCCCACTATACAAATACCTGCCGGGCGCTGAGGGTTGCCTTCATTCCCAGCTGACCCAGCATGTCCCCTCGCAGGAAGATGGTGGGTGACAAATGAACCCTTGCTTGATTTCAGCGCTCCAGGTGACCAGGTCCAGAGAACCCTTTGGTGCTAAAAAGCATCTCCCTCTCGTGGAGTGTCTCCGTTATCAACAGCAGGGTCAGAACAGACAAGAAATGAAGCTTTCCCCCCAGGACCTCAGAGGGGTCACCAGGCTGTTCTTAGTCCATCTGTCCCCCACCCAAGTCCAGTGTTCGCCTCTACCCAAGCTATTCCCGCGGGGCTCCCTCAGTTCCAATCTCTGCCCCCACTCTAGGCCTCTTGCCCCGCCTGGATTGAGATCCTTCCCCCAAAAGATCCAGCCACAGTGGGACTTCTCCAGGAACAGCAGGTGTTCCTAGCCAGGCCAGGCTTCTGGCCTGTGTCTGGGGGATGCCTGGCTAAGAACAGACCCTCTTGGATGCCTGCCAAGTGCAACTCTTCATCTGTGAGGCTCCTCTTTCTAGGACCACCTCAGACAAGATCGCTATTCTGGGGGAGAACTCCCCGTCTAGGTTCCCTGCTCAGCTGCTCTCCACAGAAGTTTCATGTCTTCCTCGGGGTTCCTCTAAGTGAGTTTGGGAAACCTGTATGGGGGCACGATGCTGGTTTGCTAATCAGCCGGCTGGGGCAGTTAACTACCCCCAGGTGGGGCCTTCATAAAGCCGCCCCAGGCAGACTAACTCCCCATAAAAGGCAGCTGCCCTGGGAGAAAGGTGCTCAGCCTCGGCAGGATCCCGGCTCAGTTTTCAGGCTCTGTTTAGGCTGCAGGTTTGACTCAATGTAGCTGCACTGTGTGTAATCCCCAGAGCAGAGGGGCTGCACAGGGGATTGACAGATTGCACCCATGAAATGTACACTGGCGCATTTTCACATTAGCCCTGCGGGTGCCAACTCTATTCTGTCCGATTGCAGTAGGTCTGCGATAACAGTTTGCCTGGCTGCATCTACGCTGAATTCCAGTCTCCCAAGTCCAGACAGGACCCTCCTCATTTCTTCCTCAGGCAATATGATCATTTGACTCCAATGGGGCCCAGTCCCCAAGAGTCACCAACCACACATTTAATTCCAAAATCCAGCATCTCTCCGGGCTTGGCTCAGGGAACCTCACTGCAGTTGAGAGGGAGAAGAGTCTTCAGGTGATGCTGAGTGTCATCGTCTGGGATGGGGCAGGTGGAGCTCTTCCTCTGTATTCTGAGCCACCCTAACGCAGCACTTTGCTAGTAGAAGCCTTCCTTCTTTTCCATGACAGGGTATTAGTCATAGAATCAGAAACATCAGGCTGGAAAAGACCTCGAAGTCATCCAATCCAGCCCCCTGCACCAAGACAGGATCTAGTAAACTTAGACCATCCCTGACAGGTGATCCTTCAAATTGTTCTTAAAAATCTCCCAAACGCCGGATTCCCCAGGTTCCCTTGGTGACCTCGTGCACAGCTTCTCTGTCCTAAGAGTTCGAAAGTCTTTTATCCTAACATTTAACCTAAATCTCCCGTGCTGCAGATTAAGCCCCATACTTGTCCTATCTTCAGTGGTCACCAACCCCTTTATAACAGCCCTTACCCTACTTGAAGACTGTTCTCAGGTTCTCCTTCAGTCTTTTCTCAACACCAGAAATGCCCTGGCTTTTTTTTTTTTTTTTAAACCTTCCCACATAGGTCAGTTTCCCCAAAACTTTTATTGTTTTTGGTGAGAAGATTTAGAAAATCAGACCTTGGTGTCTCAGGCCCATTGTTCACATAGGGAGCCCCCAGTCAATGTTGCCCAAACACTCCTTACTTTTCCCCACCTGTGAAAATTTGAAAAAACTGCTGACAAATTGATTTCGGACAGGCCTTGCTCTGTAGCTCAACCTCTCAGCAGGCTGTTCAGCAGTGAAGGAAGCAGCTGTAATGGGATTTTGCTGGTGTTTGCTCTTTCCCCTGCAGAGCGCACTGGAATCACAAACCATGGAGAAGTTCTCATCGCCTTTCCCACCAAGTCATCTAGCAGGGAAGGACGTCACCGTAGGGCAATGGTTCTCAACCTTTTTTCCATCGCAACACACCTGACAGATGACGTTTCCCTGCGAGACACACTACAATCTGCCGATGGCGTTGATGCTTGGGCTCGGAGCGCTTGGGAGGCTGGGGCCCTCTGGAGGATGCAGCACTCTGGGACCTGGCTGGGGGCAGAGTCAAGCCAGTGTGGGCTGGTGCCCAGGTGATCTGGATCGACGAAGCTGGGTTTATTTTTGTGGGGCAGGTGGTGCCCCCCCCCCAGCCCAGGATCTCTGGGTTGCAGCTCCTAAGTCCCCTTCCTCATCTGGCCTGACTGCTGTCTGTGCTGTGCAGAAGGAGCGGGCTGCTGAGGATATCAGAGAGCGGTGGGCGGCAGGAGCCCCAAGCTGGCTCCACGCTGACGCTGAGCTGCTAATTTTCTGTGACGCACCTCCCAGTTCTTCGCGACACACCTTTGTGTCCCGACACAGTGGCTGAGAACCGCTGCCGTAGGGAATCCTTGCAGTAGGTTGTGTTGTGGGAGAGAGCTCACGGCGACCCCTGAAGCCAGCGCTACCTGGTGCTTCAGTCCCATCAGATAACCCAAGCTAAAAGCTTGGGCCAGGACTTGAAGAGGAGCTCTGCAAAGAGCATCATGTGCTGCTGGTGAGTCATTCGGTTTCTCCTCACTCTCTAAATGGGACGCCGTGCGGCGCAAAAGCAGCTGCTGAAGGAGATGTGAAGCTCCTATCCCTTGCAGTCAGCAGCAAAGGACTCCTGCTAGTTTTTGCAGGAGAATGTGTGTGCTCCTGGTGTTCATTACGTTCTGCTTTCCTGAACTTCCCCTACTGTTTCAACAGGCTACAATATCCTTCCCCATCTCTTGTCCTGTGTGATGTTACTTTGTGCTGTTCCGTGATTGGATCACTCCGTTTCCGGCAGGGGGCAGAACAGATAAAGCCGTCGGAGCACTGCTAGGGGGAGCTGACAGCAATCCCTGCTAGTTATTGCAAGAATCTCTTATGCTCTAAGTAAGAAACAAGGGAACATCAGCCTGAATTAGGAGAAAACCAATTCATCTTCCCTGACCTATTTCTGGACATACTCTGAAGGGAAGAGGAGAAACTGTCTGTCAGGATCAAAGGAAATTATGCACGTCGAATTGACAACCAGGCTTTCTGTGAGTTCACGCCATTGAGTGGCAGATTGGCACGCTTGTCTCTTTTATGTCCCAGATTTTTCCACGCTGCAGATCCCCTGGCAATGCTCACTGTATTTAAACTGAGAACCCTTCCAAAGTTGGAATGGCCACTAGCAGGAGAAGAAAGACCCAAGAAGCCACCTACATAACACAGGCCAGCTCTCAGTTACTCCCTCCCTTCACCTGAGCTAAGAAGGGAATTGGGCCGTAAGGTGGTGAGATGGATATTCTGAGTCCTGACTTCTGGTGCAAATTAGAACAGCCTTGGGGCAGCCCTAATTTACGCTCCGCTTCTCATGGTTCCCTCTGGGGCATGGGGAATAGAGAACCAACATCGGTCAGGGTGCCATGGCCATGGGAGCACAGCTTTTAGGAGGCCCTTATGCAGCTCTCTGCCAGTTTTTACCAATTTGAAGCCCCTTTGTTTGTGCTTTCAGGGGAGAATATAGTGGCCAGCCAAGACTCAGATGCTCTGGATGTAACTGAACAAGGGGGAAGCAGGATTGACTAGAAAACTGAGCGTAACCTCACACACACACAGACAGAGTCGGGAATAATTTGTGACTTGACTCATAAATTAAACCCTGATCATTTGTGCTGGTCCAACCTCACTCTGATTTTACTGGTGTAACTAAGACTAGAATTTGCCTGCTGATGTCCTAGGACTCCCTGGGCTGTGCCACACGCAAAGGACAGCAGGGAGTGGCTCAGGTCAGCGGTGAGGGGTATTAGTAGAGCTGTTGGGCAGGGAAAACGCACAACTTTCTACAAGCCTGGGCCGCGCCATGGGTGGATGGGATGCAATGGCAGCATTTGCTGCAGGGAAGCATGGCTTTGTGGCTGCAATAGGATCAGATGCTGCAGATTAGGAGGACTGGATATCAGGTGTAAACAGATGGGGCCGTGGGGGGCTAATAGGCATCCGTGTAAAACAAAACTCTGAGTATCGGGACTGTCCCCATAAAATCGGGACAGCCGCCCACCCCACCACAGAGCAGTCCTGCGGTGCTTGGGCAGAGCCATGAGGGCAGGAAGCCATTTGCGTCCGGTCTCCTCTCTGTATCCCAAGATGGGACACAGCGTGGCCTCATGGGCTGGGCGCCAGACTGGGACTCAGGGAGCTTGGGTTATGTTTCCGATTACTGGCAGTTGAGTGACCTTTGGCAAGTTATTTTACTTCTGCCTCAGCTCCTGTCGTTACCCTACGGAGCGGGCCAGCTTCCCAGGGGTGGGACTGTGTGCACAGTGCGTGACCCCCTAACCGTTCCTGTGCTATGCAGAGCCTCTTCCTTACAGCCACGCTGCTGAAATCCTTGTGGAAGGAAGGGGGAATCAAACCTGCCATGGCATTTCTAGGTGTGTCTGAAGTCAATGATCAGATCCCTGCGTTCTCATCCAGCCCTTGCAGGGAAGAGGAGCTGCCTCTAACCAGATTGACTTCTATCCTTTGTGTGAAACCCCTTCAGTCTGTTGCCCAAAGCTCTGCCATCCTCGGTTTCACAATGCAAGGTCGAGAAAAGCCATTTCACAGAGCGTGGAATCAAATCCACTCCACCTTTGCTAGGCAGAGGTTTCTTTACCCTCCTTCTGACACAAAGCAGCCCAAGGTTCCTCTGATCCTGGTTTTCAAATATCAATATGATACTTTACACATGGTACCTCCTCTTCTCAAAACAAGAGGGAATTTACGCTCCCCAGGCCCTGAGGAGTAAGGATGGTTCGTGTCCCCGTTGTACAGATAGGGAGTGGAAGGGGAAAGTCAGCATTTCCAAACTCGGAAGCCAAAAGCCAAGCACTTGCCCATGGCCTGATTTTCTCAGAGGTGCTGACCACGTAGTCCTCCCATGCATCACAGGTATTGTTTACCAGCTCCGAGCCCTCACCTGCAAGGAATGGTAAAGGTGTTCCACACTTGTTTGCTCGGGGTAGGTCTACACCTGTAGTATGCCTCATTCTTGGAGAGGAGAGGCCATTCAATCCTTGTCAAAATGGGGTCCTGCAGTGGGGGTGAGTTTTGTGGAGTGGACTCTAGAGCTGGTCAGAGTTTTCTTTCATTGAAAGGCTCTGTTGGCTAAAAAAGGCTTTTGAACCATGCGGTATCCAGCCCGGAGAGGAGTGAAAGGGGTTAATGGAGGCCAGATGTGCCAATTAACCTAGGAGAATTGAGGCTGAGAAGAGAATCCTAATTGGAGGAACCGGTTCACCTGTGTGGGAAGAGGCAGGGCCTGTATATAGCCAGGGATCTAGGTGCAGGCAGCTAAGGGCTGCTGTAGGGGAACAGACTATAGTCATTCTCTGAGCAAAGGGATCTGGTGGCTAACAAATCTGGGGTCCCAAATATGTAGGGAGCAGTCCAGGGAATCAGCTGCAAGGGTTAGCCTGTGTAGGGACAAAATGTTTGTTAGTGGGTCCTTGGCCTGGGTGTGATAAAGGGCAGGGGAGGCAGCAAGTCTGGAAAGCCTGGGGATTCTCCAAAAGAGGGGAACTTTAGTGACCAGGCTGCAGGGAAAGCTGCTGACCTGGTGTTGAGTGGGTCAGTAGAGTAAACAAGCTGTGGTATCCTTCCAGAGGGAGAATATGAGCTGACAGAGCTGGGGGCTAGAATGGCTAGCGGGGAGTGGCCCTTGTGATAGGCCAGAACAAGACTTTTCTGCAGAAAATGTTCATGTTGGCTGAAATTTTCAGGAGTCTCCTAAAAAATGTGGGGAGCTGTCTTCCTTTTCTTGTGGTGAAAAGATTTACCCAAGCTTGTTTTAGTGAAAATGGATTTTGAAACCCTAAAATCTTTCAGATTTGGTGTTGCCAGGAAAAGCTAACCATTTTCTTGGGTCACCCCCCCCCAAAAAAAAGTGTGGGGGGAGGGGGTTAATTCCCCCCCTTTAATCAACTCTAATAATACTCTTACCCCTAGATCTTAAAGCACTGCACAAAGGATGTCAGGATCCTTATCCCTTCTTTGCAGATGGGCAAACTGAGGCACAGAGTAGGGAATGACTTGCACAAGCCACCCAGCACAGCAACAGTAGATCCGGGTCTGGTACTCAGGTCTCCTGAGTCTTGATCTGTGATGTTCTATTTGTTACACTTCATGTCTCTGCCTGGCCCCATCTAGACTGAGGCCCAGCAGCTCATTACACAGACTGCTAAGCACCCAACAGATTATAATTACTACTATGGTCTCTTATTGCTGGCCTCACACCCTTTCAATTAAGCACCAGTGCATGTATTAAAAAGCATATCAGTGATCGTCCAAGAGAATTACAGTGCAGGCGTCTTTCCTCTAGTATCTGAAAACAAATGTTAATAGATTTATCATCTCAGCAAGGTTCCTGTGAGTGAGGAAAGTTTTGTTACCCCCCCACCTTAGAGATGGGGGAAACTGAGTCATGAACAAGTTAAGTGACTTGCTCAAGGTGACATTGGAAGTCTGTGGCAGCCAGCTCTGCTGAGACAAAGTCCACTGTTTATTGCACACAGGAATGCTTTTCCTCAGCAAAGGAATGGATTCTTCTCCCATCCTCCAAGATCAGTAACTCCCAGTCACCAGCTAGGCCCCTAGGCCGTATAATCCCTTTCACAAACCCTCCTGTGCAGTAACAAAGTTATTCATTCTACCAATGGGGAAACTGAGGCATCAAGAAGCTTGCACAAGGTTGCCCAGAGGGTCTGCAGCAGAGCAGAGTGTAGAAGCTGGATCTCTTGTGTGCCTGCACAGTGCTCAAACCACAAAATTCCTTCCCTGCTTTCTTGCAACAGTCTCCGTGCAGTAGCAAGTTTCCCAGGCTCAGCCAGTCTCCCATGGAGGGCTATGGGAAACATCCCTTCCTGCTCCGCTGCTGTTTTTGGTATTTAAGGCATCGCTGCATTTCAGGGCAAGCCTGGGTGCTGTGCATTTGTTTATCTAGCAACAGAAGGCATCCTCCATGGGAAAAGCAACCTCTCCCCTCAGCCCTCCCCACGCACAGTTGCTCTCACACTCTGCTTAATGCTGTGTGGCGAGAACAGTCGTGTAATTATGAGACATAACCAAATAGAGAAGCCACGGAGCCTCATGCCCTCGGGTTACCTTCTGAGGGAAGCCAGGCCCACGCTGCCAGGGATCAAGGGGCTGATGTGCTACATGGAGAGACCAGCTCTGCTCACGCCCAGCCAAGTGAGGAATCTTAAAGGGACAAGATGGGTTTTGAAGCTTCATGAGGAAGCTAAGGCACAAGTAATTTAACTTTTAATTGCATTTTCCTGGATCATTTTGTGAGGCCCGGGCTGCTGCTGGGAATGGTTCCCCTCCCTCCCCCTTATCCAGTCTCCCCCAAAAAGGAAGCTCTAGCCGAACCTGACGCAGGCTGAGTGACTCCCTCGCAGTTCTGAGGAGAGCTGGTAGGGAGCTCTTCCTTGAAACAACGTTCGAAGGAAAAAGGCTGGTTATGTCAAAATCATAACACCTAAAAACCACGTAGAGCTTGAGGAAGCTTTGTTGGGGAGTGTGGGGGGAAACTCCCCCCCGGGAAACGTTTTTGGTAATGTCAGAACATCTCATTGTAACCGTTTCTTTTTGGAATGAAATACGTCAGTGTTTCCGAGGCAAAGTGGCTTTTTGAAACCAAATTCCCTTCTTAAAAATGGTTTTTAAAAGGTGAGATGCAAAACAAACCACGTTCACTTTATCCACGTGAAACATTTTGAATGAACTGAAACTTAACTTGGAATTTTGTTCTGGAAGGAAACTTGGAAACATTTTGGTTTCATTCTGCTTCACCCCACTCCCTGCTGGGCTGTAGTGCCAAGGGCCCTAAGTTGCTCCTAACATACTTGGGGGGCTAGGGACTCCTCGCTCTTTTGGGGAGCTCAGGTCCTGAGCTGCTACTTTTCTTCCACACACTTTGCAGAATCACAGGCCAAATTCCATCTCTGTAGTTGTGCGTTAGAGCAGAATATAGCCCTCTCAGAGATGCTTGATGATTTAGCACCCCTCCCCCCCTTTTTTTTTACCAAAAAGACATGGAAAGCTTGTACAGCAAAAAACAGCGAGAGTCCTGTGGCACCTTATTGACTAACAGATTTTCTTCAGCATAAGCTTTCGTGGACTATAACCCACTTCGTCAGTTTTTTGATAACTCAAACCAGAAACAATTGCTTCCAGTGTTTGCTTTGTATAAAAGAACATTTCCATTTTAAAAAACCAAAAACATGTACCCAAAACGGGGGGTGGAAACGTGTTGGACTTTTTTAAATCCACATATCAGAACATTTAAATTCTTCCTTCAGTATTTTCCTCTCCTTTGAAAAGCCTTCTTTTTTGCAGTCAAAGAGCAGTTTCGAAGAGAATTTCAACCAGCTCTAAGTCCTAAACCAGTGCTTTTTTGGTTTTTTGGGTTTTTTTTAAGTGCCGGTACTCATATCTTGATAGTAAATTTGAAAAATGCCTCTCCCATCCCTCTTCTTCCAGTGGTGTGCTCCTTTCCCCTGCTGATCCTGATCCCAGCTGGGCAGCAGGGCCAGCAAAAAAGGTGCCGGTACTCCGCACCCCTGAGTACCGTCACGAAAAAAGCACAGCCCTAAACTATACAGAGCTCATTTTTCCACCTTCTGCCTGGCAGCCCTTTCTGCACTGCTCTATGTCTCTTTGATGCAATGTCTAAAGGGGAAATGCATTGCAGGGAACAGGCGAATGGGAAGGAACCTGGTCTTCAGAAAGAAGTATTCCTTGCTCCCAGATTTTATAAGCTTAATTCCAGGCAGATTGACGTTGATCCTCATAAACAGCGCTGGGTCTGATCTGTACAGAGATCTTCTCCCTGGCTTATGAAAACATCCTATTCCATTGGCTAGCTAACGATACGGAACCACCCCCCGTAGAAAAATAATTAGAGGGTGGTAGGTGAAACTACAGAACATACTTAAACTGCTAGGAAATTGGCCTTTGTTTGATTGGAACCCGCCAATATGCGGCCGACTCTCACTAGGTGAAATTCATCCCTGGTGTTCCTGTATCTGTGTTGCTGTGCTTGCGAAGGCAGAAATGTAATGTCAGGATGGAAGATGCATGTGTCCGTTGGCTAAAGTAAATGATAATTGTGTATTTTGGGTAGAGGTTAGACATAGGGGTGAACAAACAGTTGACCATGCATGCACTTTCATCAGCCTCCCAAAACAGTTCCTTCCTCAGGATTTTCAGACAGCGTTGGTATAGAGCTGTAAATGCCATATGTCTTCACAGAAAGTCTCTGCCCCAGATCCACAAAGGTAGTTAGACACCTATCATTCATTGAAATCAGGGGGGGGGACCCCGAGCTTGTTTCAGAGGCCAGGTTTACACCTGCAGCAGATTCCGGCTTACGTCTTTCCCATTGACTTCCTAATTCCCCTTCAGCGCGGCGTCTTCACTGCGCTACACTGATGGGAAACGGTCCACACAGCACTACGCTACTGGAGAGGGTGGTTTTATTAAGTTGATCTCCAGACTGATGTCGCAGATCTTAACTGATCACTAAGTCGAGCTAGAAAGATCAATCTGAGGGCGGTGAATTTGCAACCTGGCCTCGCTCTTCCCACCCCGTGTGCAGTCACAGTCACCTGTGGAAAGTGAGTCCCGAACGCGATAGATCAGAATGGTAATGAATGATTGAAGCTGCCTTTGCAGAGATGCAAGTGGTAACACAAGTTCAGGTCCCAACTTCTCTGCTCCAAAGACTTTCCACTTCAAATCTGTTTGGTGTGAAGTTACCTCCCTTGACATTTGCAGGAAGCACAGACAAAGCCTTTTGTAAAGCCGCATTGTAAGGCAGTGTCTCTCAACCTTTTAAATAGCAAATACCCGACCCCCCCCCAACTCCTGAAAATTTTAAAAAGTACCCCAAAGCACTTGGCCTGCGGCCATCCCCTGCCTCCCAACTGGGAGCTGGGCCCAGGGAAAGCAGGCAGCATCCACGCGAACCCTTAACCTATGTCTGGTGTACCCCCAGGGATACGCATACCCCAGGTTGAGAAACTATGTCATAAGGGGTAGATCAGCAGCTGGTGGCGGTGTGCAGATGGAGCAGTTTGCCTTCTTGACAACTTCTTTGGCATGAGTTATGGGGCGTGTTGAGCGGCACTGGAGAAAGTGCCTGCTTTGGGCAGGAGAAAATTGATTTTTGTTGGAGAAACTCAACACCCGCACTTCAGAATGCTCCCATTCGGCAACGCTGCCACCGTGCCTCATGGGAACTGCAGCTTTGCATCTCCGATCCCCTCTCTGAGCTGAGCTCTCCAATCAGACCATGTCACCATTAATCCACCGGAGCCAGAAACACCCATGGTCAGTCAGATGAGCGAGTTTTCAGGCAGGACCCCCACATGGGGGTGAAAAGTGTACACTTTACTGGGGCCTGGCCCAGGCTGCAAGCCCCGTTCCCATGTGTGGGAGGGGGCCTGTGTTGCAAGTTTGCACTGGGCTTGAAAAAATTATGATTGGGAGCCTATTTTTGTGTGTCATAAAGGGTTTGGGAGTCCAAGCCAGGGCCACAAACTAGTGCCTTAGAGCTTCTCTACGCTTGAAACATTACACTGGCCCAGTGTATCTGCGTATCAGTGCTGTTAATCCACCTCTCCAAAAGGTGATAGCCAAGTCAACGGACGAACGTTTCCATCAAACTAGCTGTTTTAGCATGTAACCCTGGCCGCTCACAACTCTGCCTGCATCACTTCCCACTAACAAAACAATTTATACACGCTGCCTTCCCCACTCCTCAAAAACTGTTTGACAGTCTAAGGCGCTGACGCCCTTCCCCTCGTGCAGATATGTAGTTGCATCTGGACGGTACCATATAGGAGGATATAATATGTCCCAATGTGAAGCGGGCAGACATCTCAAAGAAATCCTATTAGCAACACTGGAAAATCCAATCTGCTGCTGTTCTGTGTTTAAATTAATATTTTGTTTAAAATGTAACAGCCCTACACATCCTTTGCTCCCGCCATGTGCCTGAGGGCATGTTAGCAATATATAGTATTCCAATTAGTGAGAGAGCCGGTGTGTACAAATCCCTCCGCCAGCAGGGGGAGCAGTTAGTTAATTGGATCTGACAGTCTCAAAGAACAATAAAGTATTGCTCTTTCGGATTATTGGCTGCGTACCGAGTCCGGTGTGGAAGGCGCCAAGTTGCAGTCCTATGTCTGCAGGTCCAGAGACTGTTAAATTAAACAGTTCAGGGAATTAAGCGTTCACTACCTCACAGCCAGAGGACGCTGAACTGCTTGTTGCAAAAAACCCCAAGTTGTCTGTCGCACGGAGCCCTTTCTTTCCTGTTTGCAGGTTGTGACTGCCGCACGCTTGTTTGGTGTGTTCTGTTTGGGAGCTAACAAACCACCTACAGTGTAAATTGGATCCCTAGGCCAGTTCTTCTGACTACCTGTGCTCAGCCGCGCAGGCAGGAATCCCTGTACACGGTTGGCCTGTCCCCCTGCATGGCCTACCCACAATCCCTGTTCTGAGGCTCCTGTAATGAAAGGCATCATGGAGTGGTTTTATACTGCGCCTGCTCTGGGAAGTTGCATACGGACCTGTTGAGATGCAGAGCAGAGGACGGCAGACTCTGTCCTGTGACTTCGACCGCTGTGCTGGCTGTTGAATATCTCTTTTCACATTGTGTGGTTGGTCACCTATATCATAGAGTGTTGCATCCATTCCCTGACCAGGTGCCCTATGCTTTCTAAACAGGAGGAGTTGCTATTGTTTTTCTATTCTTGCAGTCCCTGAACAAACCCCTTGAGACCATAAAAAGGGCTTTTGGAGAGCTGTTCCAGTGGGAGAGTATGTCCTCCCCTAGGATGTGTGATGCTTTCATTCTGTACAAATAGTCTTAGGACTAGAATCTCTCTCCCCGAAAGCTTGCAGCTGTGACTCCTGCTCAGGGAGCCGGTGGGTTTTCTCTGCAAGAAGAGTTGTGAATACTTTTCTACTTGTGGCTTTGTCTTCACCGCAACAAAAGGCGTATTTGTGCATCAGGATAGCTCTGGGTATACAATGCATGTGGAGACAGAGCACGGGGAGTTTACCTTGAAATAGCTGGCAAGGTCAAGCACGCACCTTGCTTGCACTTCCACCAGCCACGTTGAGTGAAACGCTACAGTGCCTCGCCTCTGCTCTACTCTTCATGCAACACCTATTTTTGCAGCAGGGACATGGCCTGGAATCTCTCCCCTACCAGATGAGCCCTTAGGGGAGGGAGTTGGTGACGTATGTGGTAGAGCAATATCTCGCTGCATCCTTTCACGTCTTTAAACCAGGATCTAAACGTAGCCTGTGGCACTCCAACTTCCTCACTGGTGGGATGGGGAGGTGGACTGTCAAGAGGCTGGATCTTCTGTGCTCATTGATGCCTCAGATACCTTGGTCAGCGTTACCGAATAACTTCCGTTGAGCAGGTACCTTTCTACGTTCAAACAGCAACGTAACATTTTCAAAGGGCAACGTGGGTTCTGATAAAAGGGACAAGAGGTAGGCGTGGCCGACGGGTTCTTTAGAGAGAGGGACTGAAGCTGGGTCCATCTCGACAAGCACGCTGCAGTCCAGTGAGTCTCAAGAGCCAGTGAATTGTAATTTCACTTCATTGCAGCTGCGGGTCTGAGTTCGAGGAAGTTCATTTCCCCTCCCCAGCACTGAGACCTCTTCACTGGCAAATCCACCTCTGCAAATAGCTCATCAGGGTTCCTGTCACTGCCTCGCCTCTTGGCTCCCAGAGCCTTCCATTTAGAAATCGTGCCCAGATGCCTCTCAGGCACCAGCTATTCAGGCCTTCCGGGTGCCCAGAGTTACCTGTGGTCTTCATTTCAATAGCTGGGCTAAAAACAACGAAGCATGGTTTTTTCACAGCTTCCGCCCCTCTCTGCTGTCAGGTGGAAGACACAGAGCAATCACAGCGCTGTGCTGCAAATATTAATTATCTACTAACTGCTCTCCAGGCAGCCATTAGATCTCAGCTTGCTGACAGCTGTTCTCTCAAACCAACCCGAGGAATCTACTGGAGCGGGAGGGGAAACAGCCAGGGGTTATAGTGGGGGTGTAATCAAAGGAATGGGGATACAGGAGGGGAGGGGTCTGAGAAATGGATTTTCCAAGATACTCATAGCAGTGGCTATTGAGTTTCAATGGAAGTTGGGTACATAACTCCCCCAAGCTCCTTTGGAAGCCCCCATCTATATAAGTAGACAGGAGAACTGATTGGGAAATTATTTCTTCACAAAAACTCTGGGTTTTACTCAAAACTCCAAAATTGGGTGGGAGGGAGGTTTGTTTTCCCCAAACCCACTTTTTGGTACAAAAATGGTTTTATGAAAAGTTGTGTTTTGTCACAAGGCTTGTATATCCCCCCCACCCCCACCCCACAACGAATTGACAGAAAAAACTTCAATCCGCTCTACCTGACGGTGCCTCTTTATGGTGAATACTGCTACCTCCTGCTCACTGCCTTTGGGCTTATCCAGCCTCTGATTCTTACGATGTGAACCTTTCAACAGGCCTGGGGAACAGTTGTTCTTAGCCTCTGTTCCAACTATGGGTGGGCAGAACCTGGTCCAACTGCACTAGAGCAAACTCATAGCATCACCTAAAAAGATGGGCCGGTGGCTGGGAAGTTAATTTATCAGGGGGAGGGTTGAGTACAAGACCCTGGACTTTGTGTGACCTTGGACAAGTCTGTGCCTCAGTTACCCTGGTGAAATGGGGGTACTAGCACTGCCAAACCAGGGTGTTGTAAGTTGCTCAGGTACTATGGGAATGGAAGACAACAGAGTCCTGGGGCACTTTTAAAGACTAACAGATTTATTTATCGCATGAGCTTTCGTGGGAGAAAATCCCACTTCGTCAGACGCTTTGAAGATGGGAAAGTTCCAGAATGGGAGGAAATTAAATGCAGGGGAGTGTGTGACAATGGAGATCTTAAGCTACAAGAGACAAAAGCTCAAAGTGAACTCACCAGCCATGAATTGCATCTTGCTTTAGATTTGGTGCACCTGGCCATTGATGACCGATCCCTGTTGTAAACTAAGCCAGGGACTCATACCTTGCCGCCTTCTTCTTCTTCTACAAGCACTTGTCAGGGATGGTTTAAGATGATACTTGCTCCTGCCACGAGTGCAGGGGAGCTGGACTCAATGACCTCTCATGGTCCCTTCCATGTTCTATGGTGCTATGATTCCACGACCTGAAGCATTCCTTCCACGGAGAATTCCCCTAGCCCAAAGTAACAAAACAAGGGACTTGCTAGCCAACGGCTCAGCGCAACACTGTTGGCTTTGTGGCCGTCTCTCTTCTTAATATCTGCCTATCAAAAGGCAGAGAAGGAGAGGACACCAATAAGTAGTTAGGCCTACCTAATTCATTTATTTAGCTAACTATGCAGATATAAATCTCCCTGAAAGAACATTTAGATGTTCCATATTTGAGCTGGCTATCATTTAAATTACTGTTCTACCTCGCCTCAATGTGTAGCCCCTCATTACTGTGTTTTTAATGCTCAGGGCTTAATTGTAATTGCAACAGCCTTCCCCTCCAGGAGCCTAGTGGAAATTAGCCCGTCTCTCCTGCCCGCTTATTATCCAACCGTCCATGCAGCATGTGCTTTTTTCACAGCCTAGGGGCTGCCCCACGGCTCAGCCTGGCCAAAAGGAGGGACGCCTCCTGGTGGAGGAGGTCAGGGCTGCTGTATACACATGTGCAGAGAAGATGGGAGGCGATGCCGTCCCAACCCCAGTGGAATTGAAGGGGAGGGTCTGGCAGGCTGAGTGCTCCCTGGAGAAGTTTCATGCATTTGCTCACAGGAGCTGGTGGGTGAATGCGTGTGTACGGCAGGGAGGCTGGTGGGAGCCTCTTGAATCTCTAAGAAGGGGGTGGGCATTTTATCCCAAAGCAGAGAGGCTGAAATCTTCCGGCTAGAGAGCCCTGCCTCACCAAGCCGAATACTTGGTGGCATGAGAGTGAGGGCATGACACCCACCCAGCACCACCTCATGATCTGCAACAACCTCTAGCAGCCCCCAAGAAGAAAGCCTGGCCTGTGGGAGTAGTGGACTAGGGACCAGCAGGAGAACCTAGCGACTAGGGACCAGCAGGAGA
>ML685811.1:3573179-3615001 GCA_007922175.1 Pelusios castaneus
GACTAGGGACCAGCAGGAGAACCTAGCGACTAGGGACCAGCAGGAGAACCTGTTTGGCAGAGCACAGGTTTCCCGAGATGTTAATTAAAGCAAGAAAGAGCAGCTGCCCCTCTTCTGTCTCTGCAGAGGATATGTCTTTCCCGACCCTACATTAGGACAGGCTAATGGTTTCGTTGCCTTCTTCCTCTTCCCTGCTTAAATAGGCTGCTGTCTCCTCAAGGCCCCGTCCTCACAGACAGCACCAACGTTCTGTCCACTCACCCTCTGAAAGGGCGAGGCAAACAGGAGGGAGAAAAGAGCAACAAATATGCTGGAAGGACTGGCCAAGAAAGGAAGAGCAAAATAACTCAATGAGCAAAATATGGTCCCCTGGAGTCCAACCTGTGGTAGTCAGTGGAGCATCTTGTGTTGTGTTCAGTGGCAGCTGCATTGAGCCCAGGACCACAACCATTGCTGGAACAAAGAGACGTGTTTAGGCATCACATGGGCGGAGTCCAATAAAGGAAAACAGGCAGGAGACAAAGAAAATTTCCCAGCAGAAAGGACAGTTCCACTGACATGAAGTTTCCAACTGTCTAAAAATTAAAGCCTGGATTTGGGTTGGGGGGCATTTAAAACTGGATTAGAGAGCCCCTGGAGAGCATAGAGGGACCCGTCCTTCCAGGGCAGTGAGATGGGCGTGGAAGGGATCCGTCAGTGGATATGTTCTTCAGCCACTGTGGAATACACTCACCCCACACACAAATTGTCTCTAGTTGGTGTTTCCCTGGGCACAAACAAGTGACTATTTAAGCATGCCAGAGCAATACAGATCCTCACACTGACCATTCAGTGTTGGCCACCATTGTCTAAGACAATAGGATGCCACAGCTCAATTTGAGTCATTAGCACAAGAAATGGAGATGGCCTGGAAGATCATCCGAGTCCATCCCACCGGGCCAGTGCAGGAGAGTTCTCTACAGTACATAGCAACAAATGACAGCCTCCCAAGGACCTTCTCGCCTGTCCTTCTTCTGCATAGCATCACCTCTTGGAACTTCACTGCAGCCACAGAGACGCTATTTCCAGCTCAAAAAAAGCATGTGCCACCCCTACACAACAGCGGGGGACCTACAAAGCCCCCAGTGCAATTCAGATTCCATCCAGTAGAAACCAGTCAAAACATCGTTTAGTGCCTTACCCAGTCTGCCCTCGCTCATATGTTGTGAGTCGGCCACTCCAATTTTCATGCACACAGACAGTGGGATCTTAACCCCATTTCTTTCTCTTAGTTCTTAGACAGAGCTGAGGCTGTCTGACATGGATCCTCCACTCTATGAGACACGTTACACCTCTGCTCTTTTCTTCTGCAAGCATCCCAGGAATCTGAAGCCACTGAAGTTTGCAAATGTTCAGCAAAAGGGAGACCCCAAATTGAACTCAGGCAAAGCTTCCTATGACCAGCAAGGTAGAAAGCAGATGAAGGCCATTCCCTAAGAAGCTGTTGTTGCTGTATTTTCTCTCAGAAGCACTCAGATATGATGGTGGTGGTGGACACTAACCAAAACCCTGTGATGAACGGATTATTTTGATTACCTTCGTAGCTGGAAGCCCCAGGCAATATTGGGACCCATTTATGTTAAGAATCAATAAAAGACGCTGCCTGAAAGAACTTGAAATCTACCTAGACGAGACAGAGGACGTATTACCCTCATTTTGCAAGGGGGGGCTAAACCATAGAGATTGAGGGACAGGTTTTAAAGGAACCTAAAGATTCAGATAAGTGCCTAAGTGTTTTTGAAAATCCCTTTAAGCATCTAACTTTGGGAGTTAGGCACTGATCTCTATGTGGAGTGGTGGAACCAGGCCTGGAAAACGAACTCTTGAGCTCCAAGCCAGGTTCTTTCTCCTAAGACTGTCGAAGGCACTGGAAAAAGCCTGGAAGAGTCAGGTGTGCTGGAAAAGGCCACTGAGTTGGAAGCAAAACAGAGGGGCTGGGTTAGAGGGGAGGCAAGTTGCATAGCAGGATGTGGGTTAGGGGTGCAGAACTCAAGGGAACACGCTGCAGTCCCTTGCAGTGGCCACCCGTCAATAATTGGCAGCCTCCGCACTCCTGCCCTTTTCTGGTCCTTGTTCTTTAATTGCACTGGCGAGCAGTTCATGAGAAAAGCAGCTCAGAAGCCTTATCTTTGCTTTCACCATTTTTCTTTCTGGGAAATGAAGTTAAAAATCCCTTCACAGCGGCTCCAGCGTGCATGCAAAAAAAAAAAATTAGTCCCATATCACTATTTAACATGCACTGCTAAAAACTAGATAAACACAGGCCGTCACTTGGAGATTAGCTCCTCACATGACTAAATGATTTATTTAGAAGATTCCTTCTCTCCCCCTACTCCCCTGCTTTTTCCTTGGCTAAGAACATATTAATCAGAAATTAAAGCAGAGAGAGAGTGAGGGATGGAAGACTGAATGACAAAGAGGAAATGGAGAAAGAGAGACATGGGACCTATGGGCAAAAGAATGAGGGATGGAGAAAGAGAAGGGTGAAGCAAGGTAGGTGGGGGTGGGAATGAAAGTAGAGAAAAATAGAGAGGAGAGGATGGGAAATGGAGAAAAGGAATGTAGGAGAAGAAGGGAGGGGAGACAGGAAGACAAAAAGAAAGCTGAATTTGCAGAGAGGGGAAAGCAGATAAGGGAAGAAAAAAGCAAAGCAGGAGGTTGAAAGAAACCAAAATGGGGAAGGGGAGGGAGAGGAATAAATAAAAGGTGAAGAGGGGGAGAAATGAAAGAGTGAAAATGTAAGGCCGATAGAGAGAGAGAGTCTTAATTGTGTGAAACAGGAATTCATAGGCTTAGCGAGCTCCCTGGGGGAGTGCTGTCCCTTTAATGATTAGAGTGTTTATCTGGCTGGTATTACAGGCAAGTTCCAAAGGGGTACGGAAGCTGACTGGCTTCCCCCTCTAAGCCTTCCTACTGGGACAGGGATCGGGAATTTCCACTGCCCCTACCCCTGCATTCACACTCCAGGTGTTGATGATAACAGCAAACCAGCCTGTCGCATCTTTTCTGCCTCCCTGGTCAGGCGTGAATGAACTGGGGAGGGGAAGAGGGGTATTTCTCACCAGGGATTTTCAATACTGGGATAAAGGGAGGAACAACCCTGCTCGGATTAAAGGGGAGGGGTCTCCGCTGGGATAGGTGCTGTGCAGTGTCCCTTTTCTTTTATCCGTCTAGATAACCAAGCCTCGAGGCTGAGGCCTACAACGATAAGAAGATTAGGTGGATTGGCTCATTTGTTGTGGGATCCTCCAGCAGGGATATTCAACTCTCTATAGACCAACCAGAAGGTTATCTAAATAGGCTAGACTTGAACTAACCTAGAGCGATTCCCCTGTGGGACATTACTGAGACAAAGAGGAGAGAGGCAGGAGCGGGAAAGATGGGGAGCCATGATTATTTCATTATGCCGGGCTTTAACAAACCCAGCCAAGTTGGCCCTAACCAGTGGGGAAAAGTAGCTGCTCTAACTGTTCATCCATCCATATGCAGGTAAACCACAATGACCTAAATTATGCCCATTTCAGCTAACCCCGCAGGCTGAAATTGGTGGAGAAATGAATTCTGTTTGTCTGAAATGCTGGTGGTTTGAGTCTTTAGATTTCTCTAGCCATTTAAGGGGTGACTTTTGCAGACGCACAAAGGGTGCTTAAACACCCAGCTCCCCATGAAAGTCAATTGGAGCTGGGAAGCCAATGCCTATTTTTGCCTATGCAAACCCTTCCCTTACAGAATTGTATCTGGTTATTTGTCTCTGCTCTAAGGTCCAATGTACCTTTAAGGTTCAGTAGCTAAGCCGAGGAACACACTGGGAATCCCTGATGAGTTAGAATTCTGTGAGCTATGCAACCTTCTTTTCTAGCCCAGGCAGGTCTCGGCAGGATGACTACTTGGATGGTGACACCCTGAGCTGTCTTTATTTCTTTAGATTTAAACAATACTGCACATTGTTATAGGTATTTTTCAAAGGTAGCAGCTGTGATATTTCTCACTCCAAGCTCTGTATGTGGGCACTAGACCGGCCTGACTTTGGAGGCAGAGGGACGGAAAAACAGCAGCAACCAGAGGCGAGCTCTAAAATGGGTTTTCCAGGAATTCTGCTCCCTAATGTAGCATCAGCAGAACACAAGATGGAGAATGTTGTATTGTTTTTGCAGCGGTCCTAGAACACAATTTTGTAAAGCCACACATTGTATAAAGCCCGCCTATTAACGCCTATTTCTTATATAGTGCTTTTCATCAATAGATCTCAAAGCGCTGCCTTACTATCACCATTGCATAGGTGGGGAACTGAGGCACAGAGGCTACACAGCTCTCACACGGTCACACAGAAAGACCATGGAAGAGCATGGGAACAAACCTTGTAGTCCTATGTCTTAAGCCCTGCTCCTAACCACTGGACCATCCTGCCCCAAGGAGTTTACAGTCTCAATATAAGACCAGAGACGTTGGGTGAATACAGACAACTGAAGACGTGCAAAGGAGACAATGCCAGTTAACAAGATAGGCAGGGCCGGATTAAGACAGGCTGAGGCCCTAAACTATGTCAAGATTCAGGGGTCCCAGGCCATAAAAAATAAAGAGGAAAACGTGTATTACATTATAACAGAAAGGGTCATGAAAAAAATGATAACCGTTTTATTTGCATATACACATAGGCATAGATGCAATGAAAAACAACTAAGTAAAACATACATCTTGCAAAAAGCCTTATTTGCATTATCAATTTCAATTATGATAAATCTTAGTTATCGCCGACATATTTCGAGGCCCCTCATAATGTGAGGCCCGAAGCATTGGCTTGTGCCTAAATCCGGCACTGAGGATAGGCAATAGGCTCGGTAGGGTCACTACCTTCCCGTTGTTTTCCTGGCATTCAGTTCACCTCTGCGAGTAATTCAGTCATTCCAAAGTCATGCCAAGTAACTCTTTATACCACCATATGCTTCTATGCCCACCATTGTATCCAGCGGCCAGATTTTTGAGTTGAGTAGAGCCCATCGGCTCTCGTGTTCTGTGGAGCTGCCGGGGAGTTGAGAGGGTTGCAGAGTCCTCGCACACAAAGCTGCTGCTTTTGATATGCAACTCTCAGGACATGGGGCACTGAGCAAATTTGAAAACCCAATCTCTTTGGATGTCTCTTTCGAAAATCAGCCACTTGTTTAAGTGGCTAAATGGGAGCTATCTTCTTAGGAAGATAGGACATAGGACTGGAAGGAGAGCTCTTGCATCATTGAGTCCAATCTTCTTCTACCACAGGCAACTGATCGCATCATCCCATTCATAAACGTAGCAAGCTGTCCTCAAAATAGCTGGGTTGTTTGCCCCCCAGTTTCCTACTGGGAGGGCTGTTCTTGAACCCCTGATGGTTCGAAGTGTTCTTCTCAGTTTATTCATTTTGATTGAAAAATCTGGCCCACTTTTTTTCCACCTCAGGAAAGATGTGGTATTAAAAAAGCCATTCGGCCCATTGTTAGGAATAGCATCAGCCACTATTCCGTTATTTTAGGAAGGGATTTTCAAAGGGACTTAGTGGGACTCAACTCCCATTGACATTCAGTATGTCAGGCATCTGATTCCCGTAAGATCGTGTGGCAATCCCAGCCGTAGAGGCCACACATTCTGAAAGCCAAACCCTCTGATCTTCCCAACCCTTCATCATTCAAAGCAATGTAGTGTCCCCAAGATGACCTCATTTTGAAATCCACATTTTCCAGACCTTTCAGGGGAAAGTTTTTCTTCATATGCTTTCCGCCTAGCTGTTGCTATTGATGACACTTGGGGTGATTGGGGTCCGAAGGATCCTGCCCCATCTAGGAGTTTGAATGAATCCAGGATTGGAATGACATCTGTGGAGCTGTGGGTGAGATATTTAAACAACACCTATCTGTACTGTACCTGTCTCTGCCGAGTGATACGGGGAATCTCGAGAAGAAATACAGAGGTGTTATTGTCACTGGAGATGGCATGAGTGAGACCATGGCTGAAATATCGGGTCCATTTTTGGTGGCTGGACATCAAACAGAACACGGACACATTGCTTCAGACAAGAGGTACAAGTTTGATTCCAGGTCTGGAAAACGAGACCAAAGCTTGCTTCCTTTATCCCAGGGAGTAAGCGCTGATTTGATCATGGTCTATAATTGCCTACACGAGGAGGAGATTTCTGATAGCACAGGGCTCTTTAATCTAGGAGACAAAGGCAGGAGACGATGCAGTGCCTGGAAGCTGAAACTGGACAAAACTAGGTGAAAATTTTTTAGCAATGAGAGTAATTAACCTCTGAAGCAACTTCCCGAGGGCCCTCAGTCTTCAAATGACAATGAAATGTCTTTGTGAAAGATGCGTTTAAGCTCAAAGGTTCTCAAACTTCTTCTGCTGGGACCCCATTGGAAAATATTTCAGGCTGTGCTGTCCTTTCCTATACCACGTCACCCTTCCTTCTGCCAGGGTTACCTTCTTCAGAGCTTGGCTTCCAACCAGCAGCTGCTGCTCTCATCATCCCCTGCCATAGTCTTGCGATCCCCTTTTGGGCCCGGGCCCGCTGTGTGAGAAACGCTGCTCTGGCTCAGCTGGAAGTTACAGGGCTGATGCAGGGATCATGGCATGACATTTGTTTGCCTGTGCTGTGCAGGAGGTCAGACTAGAAGGTCATCAAGGTCAGATCCAGATTAATGCAGGGCTAATGGTGGATCCTTCCTGAGCACTGCCACACCAGCCTGCATAGCACTGGCCTGTGCTGGCCGGGCGCCCATGGCTCCGTCTGCCAGGCCTCCGGGAGCCCCAACGTGGTGACTGGACAGTGCTCCCAGCCTTGGCCCTAGAATGCCACCACCAGCCTCCCCTGGGGGTCTGGCCAGTCCGCCCCATGCTGGCCCAAGCAGGGCCCCAGAACCACACTGCGCCTCCCCCACAGCTGACTGGCCTGCAGGCTCCCCCAGCGCTGGCCAGGCCCAACGCCAAGCACTGGCCTGCCCCACGCAGCTGGCAGATCTGCTGGAAGATCTGCGTGCCGGCACACCCAAGTGCCCCCAGACTCCAGGCTGGGCGCTCCCACACTGGGGGAATGGGGGCACAACAGTGGATAGCCCTGGGCCCCCAGATGCCTTAATCCAACCCTGATCCTTGCAGTCTAGGAACATTGTTTCCTTTACCTCCACAAGCTCTAAAATTCACCTTCCAGATCCAGACCATGGTCACGTTTGTGGCTGGCACAGGCATAATTGAGTCCTCTGAGTCCCCATACTGATTACCCAGGAACGAGCACACGTAGACATGCCCCAGTGCACCCTCGTGGCACCTACACGTGCTCAGAGCACCAAATTCACCGTATCAGCCACTGGGTTAGACTCTCCACCACTGGTGCAGATTAAGTACCATGCGCTAATGGAGTCCCCTTGTCCCCAGCCAGGAGACCAGCCTGGGAAGGGCAGATAGCAGTGCGCTCCCACCCTCTTCTGCAAGGTTATTGCAGGGAGGGCCGCTTTCCATTGGAACCCTGCTGGCCGAGGTTGCAGGGAGGGGTTGCGGGGCCTTTGTGGAGTCAGCGTAGCCTGGATTCACTCGGAGCTACAGCAATTACGAGGTCCAGCAGGTAGCCCATCAGGCAAGGTGCTGGCTGACCTCGGGCAAATCACTTCTCCCTGTGTTTCAGTTTCCTCTTCCACCCTGTCTCTTCTTTGCCTGTGACCCCTTTAGGGAACCCAGCAGACTCAGGTCTCTGTCTCGCTCGTGGTCTCTAGATACTGCCATAATAATTGCTTGCTTCATCTCAGCCACATTTTGAGCGACGCTGGCCCTGTTGGCTAGCCTCTTGCATTACCGGGCGTGCAGAGATCCACAGCCTGCTGCATGTTCACCAATACGGAGAGTGAGAGAGAAGAGGTGCAGATACACAACAGCACAGACACACAAAGATACTGGCCCAAACACACATCCTAGGACATCATTCCCAGCGCTGCTGCCTGATAGCCTCTGTTTATGCTTATCTGCCCTATGACACCAGAAACCTGAAAATGATTTTTTTTTGTTCATGTACAGCTGCCTTTATATTTTCCTTGAGACTCTTTTCTTGTCTCTGTAACCACACAAGATCAGAACACAGAGACACGCCCGGAGACTGACAGCCTGTGGCCAGCCCCCTCTCCGTTTTCTCTTTCCTTTCTTTCTCTCCCTCTGGTCCCCCTTTTTATCCCCCCCCCCCCCCATACACTCCTTTCTCCTTCCTCTTTATTTTATCTCGATTTGCCACAAATCTGTTCCTCTACAAAGCAGCTGCCATCTTTGTTCTTTGCCATTATCACCCTCCGCACACGGCCCCGGCCCGGCTGCCTGACAGACAATTGCTGACTAATAGACTGTCTGAGAGCTATTGTAGAGTGTGTCCAAGGCAGGTCTATCACTGTGTCCTATCACCCGTGCTGGGCTGACACCGAGGTGGGGAGGGGGGAGAGAAGGAGAAAAAACATATACATCCATAGTGCAGATCTCCACTCTGAAACATTGCAGGGATGAGTGTGTTCAAGATTTCCACCCGGCTTCTCATCTGTCTGCCACGATAGTTCGAGGGGGAATAGAGTGACTGGTTGCTTTCCTAAAGCCGAGAGCTGTCTCATGAAACCAGGGACTCCAAGTGTCACACTGGAATTTCAGACATATTTAGAGCAAGATCTGTGCAGCCCGGTCTGGGGTCTCCAGCTAAAACAGCCAAAAGCTTTGGAGAAGCGGCCAAGGCAGAGTACAGCTTCTGGCTGATTTGGGGGCTTATTCTAGCCTGCATGGTGATGGAGGGAGCAGCTAAGATTTCTGGCTTGAATCCCCCTACAGTGTGGTAGTGGGTGGAAGATGTAACCATCTGGCATCTGTCTGGTGGTCCCTGTGAAGTGAGTTGGTGAGGCCCAGACTGCAGTACCCCTAAGGCAATTATCTGTGTCACAGAAACCACTGCGGCTGGCTTCAGAGAGGACAGAGCCAAGGAGACCAAACTCATTTCCAGAGGTGGTCTTGCAAGATCAGAGATGAAGGCACCAGGGTGGAAGCTTGCCATTCTAAGGCCTTTGCATGCTATATCCATTCTGCTGCTAAACAGAGAATTTCAGCTGTTAAGTCTGGCACCTTCCTGCAGCTCTGAATTCACATTACAAAAAGAAACCACCCTCACAAGCTTTCTTGCTAGGCCTCAAGCTGCTACTTGACAAGGCAGGAACTGCTGAGGTGCAAAAAGAAAATGAAATCTACTCCAAATGTGCTTTTTGACCCGCTGAGAACAGTTCAGTTACTGGACAAAGTTTGGGTTCTGTTCTGAGAGACAACTGACTCTCATCTACCAGGCCTTTGTGCGTTGCAGAGAAATTCTCCAATATATAGCAAAGCGTATTCTAGAAATGGTAAGCAGTTGGGGGGAAATGTGTCCTCCATCTTTCCCCAGGAAAATTATTCAATGTTCATTGATGAACAGAATTTGGCGCTAGGTACAATTAGAGTGCCATGAAAATGCCAAATCTACCTTCCCTTACAGTTCCGGGGGGGTGGGGAGGGGCACGTGTTAGTCTATTTCAGCAAAACAAACAAGGAGTCCTGTGGCACTTGAAAAGACCAACAAATGTATTTATCACATCAGCTTTTGTGGGCACAATCTCACTTCATCAGATGCATGAAATAGAAAGTGCAGTATGCTAGCTGTATACGTACACACAGAAAGAGGTGGATCACAAGGTCCGTTCCAGTTAGATAGTTCGCTATATGTCTTCGCCTGGATAAATCTTCCATGGTGGTACTTTTTTGGCAATGTTTTTTGGTCTTAGATAGACAGATACATATTCATCTAGCCTCTTCCACTAGATCTCCTGAAAATAACGGGTATATTTTTAATAGCATGAGTAATTAACTAGAACAATTTACCCAGGGCCATGGTAGATTCTCCCTTGCTGAGAATTTTTAAATCAAGACTGGATGTTTCTCTAAAAGAGGGACTCTAGGATTTATTTGGGGGAAATTCAATGGCTTGTGTTAGACAAGAGGTCAGACTAGATGTGCACAGTGGTCGCTTCTGCCCTTGGAATCTAGGGCTATGTCTACACTGGCAAGTTAGTTCGAATTAAGGAGGCTTAATTCGAATTAACTAAAGCCATGGCTACACTAGGCTTTAGTTAATTCGAATTAAGGGCTTCCTTAATTCAAACTAATAAGTTCGAATAGGGCTTCAGAAGTAAGGCTTTAATTCGAACTAACTAGTTCAAATTAGCCAATGTGGCCATGTTAATTCGAACTAATTTCTTAGTTCAAACTAACTGGCCATTGAAATGAATGGGGATCGCTAATTTGAACTAAGCAAGTGCCATGAATGGCACTTGCTTAGTTCGAACTAACTTTTTCTAGTTCGAATTAAGCTAATTTGAACTAACTAAAATTAGTTCGAATTCATTAGTTCGAACTAACTAATTCAAACTAATTTTAGCAAGTGTAGACATAGCCTAGGAATCTAGGAATTCTTTCCTGAAGAAACATTGTCCGCTGTTGTCTAACTCTGGGTTCCATAGGTTTACTCTGCCAATGCCCCTTAACTCTGACCAGGAGGTTGAACAGAGGCAGACCAATCTGTGAAGTAAGAAGAGAATTTGTTTTATTTGAGTCTTCTCTTCAGCTCAGAGAAGACATGACCATTCCCTCCTCAAAGAAACATGTTGTCCGCTAATATCCTTGTGAACATAGAATTGATTCCCATGAGCTCCTGATCCATGATCTTTCACCATAGAGATCTGGCTTGGAAACTGGTGTAAGGTACGAATACAATTTCTGAGACATGGTGTCTTGACACTGTGTCCCCCCACAATGGGAAAAGCTGTCCTACAAGTTGTCTGCTCTCTAGACAGTCTCAGTATTTGAACAGCAGGGGGGGCTGCAGGTCAGGATGACTGAAGGGCATCTGTAGAGCTATGGGGTGTGGGAACAGTGGGGGATCAGGCCTGAGGTGCACTGTAAAATCACTTCTTGAGGTGCAAGTCAGGTGCACTCACGCATCTGTGTGAGTGCCTGGGACTAGACTAGCGGTGGGTAGGATTGAGGGGCGCTCTCAGAGTGGTGTGAATGAGTATTAGCCACAGAAGCTACAGGTGAGGATGGAGAGACACAGGCAGACCTGTCTGTGTTATCCCTGTTTTAGACAATGGCTATTAGTCTCTTACTTCCCTGAGCACAAACACATCTACACAAATTATTCAGAGATGGCCCCATGCGCTTGCTGGAAAGGTAGATTTAGGAAATAAAATAAAGAAAAAACCCCAAAAGGGTGGAAATAAAAAATGAATTTCAGAGAGAAACCGTGAAAGACTAGGGTAACTGTCAACATAATTAACTATGGGAGTGGACTTTATTTTAACCAAGTGTATGTATTTACTGATCTATGCGTGTGCACACAAGGTGAGAAGAGATGAATGGTTAATTTCCCAGTGGATTTTGCTCCCGCTTGCTGTAAAGTTGTGAACAAAATGACCGGCCATGCATTGAACTGGCTTACACAGCTCTCCATATGGAAATGAAGATAATCCAAGTCTCAGCTTTGTATTCTCTGGTAGAGCGCAGAGCAAAGAGAGCTGGAAGGGGGGGAAGGACAGTTTGCTGCTTAGACTGGGGGAATTTATCTGCGAGTACATAGCCCTTCCTGCCCTCCCATACACCCGTTCTTTGCCAGTGATTTTTTTCAGTCTCACCCTCTATCTCTCTCCAGGAGGCCGTGTGCGCGCCGTGTGATGAAGACTTTTAAGGGAAGCATCCCGCACAAAAGAGCAGGGATTATGGGTAAGGTCAGAGTGCAGGAGGGATTAGAGATACGATGTATTAAGAGGTCACGTTAGGAACGGAAAGTATTTCTGCCTAGGAAGCCCGTGTTAATTGAGGCGGGTGGGGGAATAGCCTCTCATTTGGTTCCCTTTCAATCACGCTCTCTCTCGGCCCAACCTCCCCAGCCCTCCAACTCTGCTCCCCCGAAGCCGCTTACCATGTGTTTTTTGTGTGTGCTGAGCGAGCATAGGTGGGAAAGCAGAGAGGTTGGAACAGCTTTGCGTTAACCTGTGAGCTTTTCTCAGCTTGGATTTAACCAGCTTACCCCCATTTCAAGTGACATTGTGTTTTGGATGGAAGCTTGCCAGGTTCAGCAGGCGTTTGGCAGCTGTCTCAGATGCCCTGAGGGTACCAAGTTCCAGAAGGGGAGCCGTGTTAGTCTGCATACAGCAAAAAACAAGAGTCCTGTGGCACCTTAGAGACTAACAAACTTCTTTGGGTATCAGCTTTCGTGGACTGCAACCCACTTCATCAGATGCCACCTTCCCCGAGGGTGGAGGGAGAGAGAAAAGAAACAAGGGATTCAAGAAGAAAAACGCATGCGAGTAGCAGGTGACACTTCCCTCTGCCCTCTTTGCGCACATTTCTAGGCGCACCTGCCTTGCAATATTGCAGTTAAGGTATTGAACTGCGGCTCAACAGATACGGGGGGGAGGGGGTCAGCTCCCAGCTCTGCCACAGACGCACTGTGTGTCCTTTGCCAAGTCACTTAATGCACATCCACACGGCAGCTGGTTGTGATTCCCTGCTCAGGCGGACGTACACAGTCCAACCAGTGCACTAAAAACAGCAGCGTGTCCACAGTGAGGGGAGCAGTTCAGACTCGCCACATCACTACACTCTTATCTGAGATCCTAGCTGCGTACTTGGGCCCCGGTGCTATTTTTAGCACACCTTACGGAAGCCGGGAGCTGTGCATACTCTTCCTGTTTCTATGCCTCAGTTACCCTTCTCTGCAGTGGGGCAACTGCATTCCCTGTGTCTGACTGTCTTGTCTAGTTAGCTATCAGCTCTGTGGGGGCAAGGACTGCCTCTTGCAACAGGGCCCTGATCTTCACTTGAGGGATTGGAAGATGGTGCAAGAAACCTCCAATAGGTGGAAAGGTAAAGCTAAAGCAGGGAAAAACAGGCCCATTTTGCCTCCTTAATCTCTCCCTTCCTATTGGTTTGTTTTCCTGCTGCAGTGGCCTTCCAACCCTTTTGTATATAAATTACACCCATGTGCAGCAATTCACTGATGTGTAACATGGACCATCGCCTCCCCATTGTCCCCAGTGGCTTTCAGAGCTGTTGGGGTGGCCTGGTGAGTGACTCGAGAGACCTGAATTTTATTCCTGGCTCTGCTACTGGCCTGCTGGGTGACCTCAGGCAAGTCATCTCACTGTTTTGTGCCTCAGTTTCCACACCTGGGCATTAGCACTATTGAGCCTGGACTCTTTTGTAAAACGCTTTGCCGATCGACTGATACAAAGGCTGTGTAAGATACTATTGAGCGACTTGAGACATTTACCTGGAATGGCGTCACAGTAGTGTTTTCTCCAGCAGATCTATAGCCACTTCTATACCCCTGGATCTGAAAGGTGTTAAATCTCTTGCACTCCCCGCTTCTCCCCCACCCACCTCCTTGCTAACCTGTATGATCCTTCTGCACTGGTTTCTACTTTTAAGTGATTATTTCCAGAGATCCTTTTGCTACAGTATAGAACACATGAGGTCTTTTTGCCTGCGATAGAGATCCTTTTTCCATAACGTATAACAAATCTCATTATACTGGTGACATGTACAATGCAAGCTTGCACAGCATTTGCTTGCATGTGTTGATTTAGCCCCGCATTTACGTTTTAAATGATATCTGGGGTGGGGGAATGCACTGAACGATTTATTCAGCAAATTCAGTTCTTCCTCCTTTTTCACACTGGCCTCCATTTGTACTTTGGGGAAATGAGACACGAGTTTTGCCTCAGGCCTGGGAAAGAAGAAGAGAGCTCAGAATAGCTAGGAGCAGAGTTTGGGAAAGGCATAGCTGGTGGTCTTATCAAGTGCATTTTCAGTTTGAGCAGAAATAAGTGAGCAAAGTGGCCTCTCCTGATCTCCAAGGCTGTGTCTACACTTGTAAAGTTAAGTCGACCCTGTTAAGTCGACTTAACAGTAGACAGAGCCGTCCACACTGGCTTTAAGTCGAGTGAAGAAGTCAACTTAAGGCTAAAGTCAACCTTCAGAGGTGGTGTTGTTAAGTCAACTTGAGCTGTTAATAAGTCGACTTAAGGAAGTGCTCCCAGCGGGGCAGTGTGGGGCCCGTGCGCCGCAGCCCCTCCTCCCACAGCCGCCCCACAGTGAGCCAAAGGCAGTGGGGCGGGGCAGGCTGGGAGGGCTATGCCCGGCTCTCCCCGCCCCCAGGGCGGAGTAGGCAGGCCCAGGGGCGGAGCACGTGGGACCCGGCCTCCCCCAAACGGCCGACTCCTCCCCGCAGGCGGCCTCGACCTCGACCTCCCGGCCCAGGGCTGGCTCCCCTCCAGCATGGGGCCCTGCTTTGGCCAATTGGCCCTGGGCCCCGCTCCCCCCACGGGACGGCCCTGCCCACAGGACAGATTTGTCGTCTTCTCAGCAGTTTCTTCTCCATGCGTTGCCGTGCAATACTCCACCGGCACGCTGCACAAACCCCACACAGGTGGACTCAGGCTCCGAGACTGGTGATCAAACAGGACATTCGAGCTTATTCTCCAGACGCTGCGTCTGAGCGGTTAACCCTCCTCGCTTCTCAGTCATTCTGGAACTCGCTCTGCCTGTGCTGAGCAGGGGCGCAAGTTAAGCATGCTCTGAAACGCTTTCGCTAATCGGAGCCCTGGTCTGCCGTTTTGTTCTCAGATATCGCTCTTTCTGGCTCAGAAATAAACTAGGGAATTGATGACATACTTGTTCCAAATAAAAAAAAGATTATCCTTGTCAAACATAGTATCACTAATTAGACTTTCTTCTAGAGTGCATGTAATGAGACCCTGGAAGTGCTGTTCCCATACTTCTAATTTTAGGAAAAAACCAAGCAAATACTTACATGATTCAAAAATTTAAATCATTCTTCATTAGACCTTTTTTTTTTTTAGACTTCAGGATTTTGGGTCTTTTTCTTTCCTGTTGAAACCCACTGCAGTAATTGTGTCATTCATAACATGTGTGTCATCCAAGTACGTCTTTTCAGTTTAGTCCTTTTTTGGAGGGGGGGAGGGAAGGGGCTACAACAGAATATCCAGCAGAATCTCAGACTTACTGCCAGCGAGTCCACTGTGGCTAAGCAATGTTCTGAACAAGTGAATGAGCGAGTGAAGTCACTAAAAAAGAGAGGATGGTGTGATTCGTAAGGCATGTGGTTGAAATTAGGAACTATGTGCTGCATTCCTAGTTCTATTACACACTCTCTGGGTAACTGCGGGCAAGTCCCAAGGGAGCTAGTCGATCACGGTCCAGCTCCTTTGTGTCTTGTTTCCCCATCTGTAAAATGGAGCTAACCGTATTTCTTTTCTCCCTTCTTCTGTCTTGTCTAGACTGTAAGAAGGGTACAGCTTTCTCTCAATGTGGGCATCAGCTACCACCTGGTCCTAATCTACACTGTCCGCCAAAAAAGGGGGAATTTTGCAAAAATTCCCCCCCTGAAAATTTTTCTTTTTCTCAGTATTCAAAACTTTGACTATTTTTGAAATTCAAAAAATTTCAACCAGCTCTGATCAAGTATCTAACTGTTAGTTTATTTTGCCAACCCTAGTTGAATTTTAATCTTGAGGATTGTACCTTCACTGTGTATTTGTCAATGAAATATAGTGTGCTTTATAAAAATAAGAAATAGTATTCCCCCAATAAAAGATTTGCTGGATTATTTTCATGAATCCTTTACAAACTTGCTCTGTTCTCTGAGCGTATATTGGGTATTTCAAAATAGTGCACGCTATTTGTAGAAGAACTGGCTGGAATAACAATGTCAATTTGAGAGACGGTCTGCTATGTCACTCTCACATCCAGTGACATGAGGGCAGCTCCATCGTTTAGGCAAGCCCAAGTTTCTCCAAGCAAGGACCAGTCACTTGATTGCTCCGTAAAATGTCATGCACTTCCAAAATATCATACAAATAATGAGGCTTGGAAGGGTGGGATTTTTTCTCAGTAAAAGTCTCCACACACAAACTGATGACAAAATATCATTTATCGTAATCAAAATTTACGGCTAGGCAAGGTGACACAAATGCTTCTTGAGAACATATTAGTCTATTTAGGCTATTTTGACATGTGATGTTGACCATTTGTGTCTTAATTATTAGAAAGCTTTAACTTTTGAAATCTCCGTGTCTACTGTCATTAAATAAGTATTGTCTGACCGCTGCCGTGATTTCGCCCATAATTTAGACAAAACAAATCCTGCATCATGGCACAGGGTGAGACTAGATGACCCTTGGGGTCCCTTCAAACCCAGCTGTTCAATGAAGCCTGCAACTGGATACAAATAAAAATGCTTAAAACCCATAATTTTGTACAGCTGTGAAAAACATAAGCATCCATATTGTCTGCCTTCTAGTCATGAATTAGGTGACCTGACTATGCATCTGTCACATGGTTGGTTCTTTTATAGTTAAGTCCAGGGGTTAAAGGAAGGGGGAACACACCAGAACGCAGTTCCGGGGCCCCCAAATTCGAGGGACCAGAGTTCCAGGGCCCTTAAAAATAGATTATCCAGCGGCACGCTTGTTCCACCCTCCCCTGGCTGCTGGCAGGTCCTACGCCCCACCGTTGTTAATCACAATACTTATTGTGTTATGCAGTGTTTGCTAGTTTGTGACAACAATTGCTATAGACATAAACACCATATAAAATTATAAATATTTTTATGGAGCGATAACAGATGCATGTGGTACTGAGAAGTGATTGCAAATACCTACCTGGGCTGGGGCCCACACATGCATGAAGGGGGCCCAGACCATACGGAAAGGGGGCCCGGAAATCAGAAGGGTTCCAGGGCCCGTCAAATTATACTTTAACCTTTAGGATTTGGGGGGAATTTGGGGCCTGTGGTCTATCTCCAGCGCATGGGTTTCTAAAAAGACATGGTAGAACTACGTAATGTTGAGTTAAAAAGATCTCCCTCCCTTTGTCTCAGTCAAGTTGGGTTCTTCACCAGCAGAGTTCATGATGGGTGATGGGCTGGGATCTTGGAACTGGGGAAGGAGCGCGACTCAGGGCTGTAGAAAGAACCGGGTTTTAGGGCTTCAGAAGGGGGGAGGGCCTTTCACAGGAGCTGAATTGTAATTCTACTGCCATGCTGCAGCTCTTTGGCCTTGTCTACATTGAAATCCTTGGGTTGGTCTCCATGGACTGACACAGCAGGCTTGACTGAGCGGCCAGTGGAGACCTGCTCAGTTGATCCCAGAAGTGATCTCCATTCGACACAGTAACTCCACTTCCAGAAAAGAGTAACGTTGCATCGAACGAAGAGCATTTCCCATCGGCGCAGCGGCAGCCCAGTGAAGACACCGCGGTAAGGGAAGGAAAGTTGACGGCAGATACACAATCTATGTACTGTAGAATGTTTATCTGCCGTCGACCCAGCGCGACCGTATAGATGAGGCCTTTGATTAGGGGGGGGTCCCCTTTATCCAGTCCTAGCTGAACACAGACATACACATTGGGAAAGTCCTAAATCCTGTAACCTAAGAGGGCTTTGTCCATCCATGAATGGAGCAGACAAGTGAAAGTTAGAAGTTCTCCCATCAGCAGACAGAGGGAATGGGAGGAGAGCACAAGATAGCCATACTCCGTGGCAGCTCCACGTAGCCTGACAAATTGCCTGATAGGGGAGGTCTCAGAGAGATTTGAAGGAGTCATTTATAACCATTCCTGCTGACACAGGGCTGCTGCAGGCATTGGTGGAGGTGGGAGGGATTGCTGTGGGACCAGGCAATGACCTGTCATGTCTGCTGGGGGAAATGAGCGAGGAGAATGGAGGGCAGCCCCAAAACACATACAGTCTCCCAGGGCGTGGCCAGAGACACATGGGACAGTCGGAGGAAAACGACTGCCCAGTCTGGAGTCCATGGATGGCACCTCAGCTTTTGCGTCACTGAGGAACAGCTCCCATTGACTTGGCCAGGGTAGAAGATGGACACTGGTGTTTGACGCCATGGAGCGGTGTGTGTGAGCGTAAAGGAGGCCTCTGGGATTGAACTAGGGATCACCTCAAAGGCTAACAGCACACAGCTGCACAGTAACAAAGTACTCAGGCTTTGTAGCAGAGGGTGACATGTTTCACCCGCTGCCCAATGAGTTCTACACGCACGGCACCTCCCTTTGTTAAGAACACAGAGTGCGGTGCCGGCCGCCCTGAGTAAAGCAGATGGGATGGAAACCGAAACCCGCCTGAGTCCCAGGCGGGGCAGTATCAGGCTGAGCTGTGGGGGTGGAATCGGACTGGTCTGGCCAACATTCTCAAAGTGACTATGAATCTGAGGTGGCCTCAATTTTTCAGGGTGCGTCTACACTTGTAAACTAAGTCGACTTAAGCCTGCGTAAGTCGATTTAATTTACTCTGCGTCTACACTACAATTTCCTTAAGTCAACTTAAGGAAATTTTAAGTCAACTTTATAAAACCTAGTAGAAAGTCGACTTATGCCAGTGCAGATGCAGAGTAGCCCTAAGTCGACTTAAAGGGTCCCAGGGCTCCCCCCACTTTCCTCCCTGCCAGGGTGGCTGGTACAGCCAGAGCCTGGCGTCTCCCCCCCCACCCCCCCACAGGGCAGCACACAGCCCTGCCAACCCCGCTCCTATGCCCTGCCACTGTCCCTGTCCTGCTCAGCCCCCATTGTACGCTGGTACAATGGGGAAAATGCTGAGCCCGCTGGCACTTTTAAAGGGGTGCCCCTCCTCCCACCATGGACCACTCCCAGGTCCACCTAACCCCTACAAGTTGACTTAGGCGTCCTGTGTGGACGCTCTAAGTCGATTTGGCATGGCCCCCTTTAAGTCAATCTAATTTTATAGTGTGGACAGGCTAAGTCGACTTTGTTAGCAAGCATTGGCCAACCGTAGACAGAGCCTCAGTGCCCACATTATGCCTGTTTTTCAGCGATCCCGAACACCTAGTGTCCCATTGATGGCAAGTGGTGCTATGGAAGTTCAGCACCTCTGAAAATGAAGTCTTTTTTGTTAGTTAATAACAGAGACTGACAGAGTTGTTTCTTCAGTGATGAACGCAGGTGAGAAGTGATGTTATTAAAGCATCACGCGCTATTCGGTTACTGTACATAGTGCAGAAGCCGGCATAGTCAGTGGCTTTGATCTACTGAAATGAGTTGGAGTTACCCCAGTGATGTTTCCATACATACAGCAAGTTCTAAGAAATATCCTTGATTAGTGTTCTCCCTGCTGCTGGTGATTGTTAATAACAGTCCATTGTTCTTATCACTAAATTTATAAGCACTTTATATTTTACATAAGGGAAACTGAGGCACAGGGCGGTGAACTGATTTGTCATTGGTCACTCAGCAGCCAAGTCCTGTTTCCTAATCCAGTCTTCCATCCATCAGCAACACTGCTTCCATGTCCTGCAGACTGTTAAAAGCCAGGGGGTTGACCAAATCTATCTATTTGAAGGGATTTATACTGGAACCCAACATCTTAGTATCTGAGTGTCTCATGTGCCCAAATGTACCCAGCGTTTTATAAAACACAGTGCATGGCATGATTTTTGACACGAAGAATTTAATCATGTGAAAGACTTGAATGAAAATGCTGCATGTACACACAGATCCAAATACACCACATCTGCAATCATTCAAGCACGCACAAGGAGATAGGAGTATATAAAATGAACATGGATACAAATGCAGAATCAAGCCACGGCTGTGTTTTGCTGGCTTTGAGAGTCATTTACACCAGTGCAAAGTGGTAACACATCAGAATGGTCGGATTTCACACCCACTTTGCACAGGTCCAAAAGACTGGATGAGATGTAACGTAATGGCGAATCAGAAAGACACGGGAAGGTGCATGTCAAAACATTCCCATACACACGGATACATGAATGTACATACAGCTCACCGGCTCTTATGAAACTGAATATTCACACCGTCCATTCTCCACCATCACCTTCAGAAACCTGTGCATGTTCAATAGCTGGAGGAAGAATTGGCAGCTGCCAATCAAAGCACCTCCTCAAATCAGTGTAAACTCAGGAGTATTTGTTGGGGGGCTAGGTGGGGAGCGTGTGTGTGAACATACAGGGGGTGTTCTTTATTTCAGTAATTCTTTTATCTTGTTCTCACACCCTGAGCGTTATGAGCATTTATCAAAGTAATTGACGCAGATGAAATTAGTGCTTCCTGCTATGTTGGACAGATAAACTTTGCTGAATATTGATTTTGCACAAAGAAAATGACATGTGCTTGGTCCTCATCCTTTATCTGGATGGACCAGCGAGATGCTGCTGGTGTGGGGGAAGGAAAGGCAAGCCTTCACAGGAGAAGCATCCATAAGAATTACTTTTATCTCGTCTTCCACAAGAAGACAACAGAAGATAAGGATGGGTGGGGGGAGGGGAATGGATAAGCAAAAGCCTGGCAAAGGCCTCTATTGCTTGTAGGTGCATTGTTGGAAAGGGGCAACAGGGGCCGTTCATGTTACTGATCTGAAAATTGCAGCCTTTGGGAAGATAACCAGTTTTATAGGGCTCCAGATTGGGACCTGCATCCCTAAAGAAGAACTGAAGGATCTATGAATATCGCCTTCCTTCTCCCTCCCCCCATCTCTCTACATTAGCAAAATATTCTATTCCAGAGTATGGAAAGGTTTGGATGGCATCCAGTATTTTATTGCTGAGACACGTTATTTTCTCTCTATCGCCTTTAACTTCTTATGGGGAAAACATCATATGAGAAGATGCTGCTAACGTGTTTTAACTGACATCAATTTAAACACCGTTTTTTCCCTTTATGTGGACAAGGAAAACGTGGTGTAAAACATGTGAACTAACCATAGTAAGAAACACAGCAGGGCATAGCCACGGGTTGGCCTGGGTGGGCTGGGGCCCACCCATTTGGAGATCAGGGCCGCCCACCCTAGAGCCCAGCAGGAAACAAGGGAGTTATTTACAAAGTTAAGGAAGGTAAGCATACACACACAAAAGAGTTACAATTTTACGTTTCAAAAGGTAATAGAAGCTTCTATCATAAGGCAGCTCTTTACATCCTTTAGGGCTAACCTAAGCCAAGCAGCTGGAGATCCCTTGTTTATGCCTAGAAAATCTCCCCCCTAGATTTCAAGCAGCAATGAGCTACAGTTCCTTCTTGTTTGGGGTCTTCATTCCCTTTCGCAGTTTTCTGAGCTGCTAACTGAGCTGGCGGGAGGAATTCACTTGCATATCTCCTCTTCATAGGACATGGGGGAGGAGAGAGTGGACAACAATCAACATGTCCTCTGTCCCCTGATGGTCCACAATAGTTCATCTGGTGTCAATGGCCCTTCTCTGTTGGGCAGGATGTAACACCTTCTGCCGGAAGCCAGCATTTCACGTGCAATAACGTCTTTCTCCTGTCTGATGGTTTACACATTTACAAAGGCTTACAGTGGAAACACTCAGTTATTACCTTATAACGTGGGCTACAGGTGTTACAAGTGAGATTAATGCACATAGCAGCCCTCAGGCATTCCCTAAAGTCTAAGCATCTAATTCCTGCTTTAACACACAGGTGAGCCGGACTGGTTCCAGCTCTGGACTGTCAGGTTTCAGATGAGACCTAGGAGTTTTCGTGTGAGCTGACACCGGTCAACCAGCGTCGTAGCATGCTGACGCACCTAGCTGAATCAAGACGGTAATTGTCCATCTGTCAGTCTAGCTAGCGAGCTGTTCACATCAGGCCGCTGGTGGTGGTATCAAAGTACCCTTGTACTGATTATTGTCTGTGAAGATCCTCCAACAGGCGGAACAAAGTCCATCTGCATAACGGCCAGCTGCTCTCTTACCCCTGCTGGATCAGAAGGGCACCGAGTGGGAAGGACATAACAAAGGCCACCTGCCACAGCTTTGGGGCCTGCTGAAGCAGGAGGGCAGTGGCCCCTGCGTGCAAGGAACAGCAGTCACTGAAGCATGGGGAGCAACTTTGCGAAGCTGAGCTGCGATGCAGCCAGTAACACCCGTGGCTCCTGTTGACCTCAGCATCGGGGCAGGAGTGAGCTGTGAGGAGGCTGGTTCTAAGGTGACACATGCTCGGCGTCATGGGCCCAACTTCTGCAAGGTGCGGGTGCATTTTTGTGTGTGGAGGTGAGCTGTTTCAGAGGTGGCACCTACGGTCCACGTTGCAAGCCCCATTTTTTCCCATGTTGGAAGAATCCATCAGTTCTTTCAAGGAACCAACCCTCCTTTCTTCTGTTATTGATTCAAACGGATTAAAATGCTAAATATTAACATTAATAGGCCTATGCAATTAGGCCCATGCTGGTGTGCTTTGTTGGGTGGCAACCAGCGTACTCAGCACCCGTACGGCCGAGCCTTTAGTCAGATTTTATTTTCTCAGTTTCATTGGAATAATCCTTCATTTTCCTTTGGAGCAAAGTGTTACCCTCTTTGCTAATGGCTCCCTTGAGGCCTTGATTCAGCCAAGCACTTCAGCACGTGCTTAACTGTAAGCACAAGAGGAATCCCATTTCCTTTCAGCAAAGTCCTTCAACCAAGGTTTCACTGTAAACTTAAATTCAGTGGGACGTAAGCACGTGCTCAAATGCTTTGTTGAATCACGGCCCGACTGATCGATATTGTCACTACTAAAGGACGAACTCTGCCCCTTGTTTAGGCCTTCGGCATGCATCTCCTCCCTAGGAAAATGTGTCTACTGCCTTAGTGAAATCCTAACGTTTTTAAATAGGTGGGGCAAGATGTTTTTAACTACTCGGATGCCTTCCCATGTCCAAGAATGTCATCCTCTAGCAGTTCCCTAAAAAGCTGATTGACCACAGATTGACTTGGAATGTATTTTGCCCAATCTTTTATCATCCACAATAATGTCTTTCCCTTTGCACTTTGCATTGTGAAGTGGGCAAATAAATTACTGCTTTTATTTTATCTGAATCATCTTTTTCAGCATGTGTCCATTACAGAAAACTTCCATTAGACCAATATTTGCTTTATAAAGCTCTGGGATACGTGTCTTTCTTTTGTCTCTGAGAGAATTTACCTAAATCTTTCCTTGCATTCTTTTAGGTACAGAGCCCAAATGTTCTAGTCCTCTTTCTCATAATCCGTTGTAACTTTAGTAGCTTGTAATCACTCCAAAAGTTGTGCAGTTACTCTCTGAGTAAAAGTTTTCTCCACTCCAGCATCTGATGAAGTGGGACTTTGTCCACAAAAGCTCATGCGAAAAATAAATTTGTTAGTCTTTAAAAGTGCCACCAGACTCCTTTTTTGTTTTGCTGAGTCCTCCAGCTTTACTTGGGGAAATGCATGTCCAGCAGCTAATGGTGAGACTACTGTTTGCTTCTGAGAATGTAGGACCCACTTCTTTAATGTTTTTTGTTGGGTAACATTCACTTTTTATGGCTTCCTTTGTATCTGTGCATATCTCTATTTTGTTTTTCACATACAACCGAATCTGGTAGAATTAACTGAATGTGGCAGTTTTTCTGCTTTTCACTTACACTCCGTTTTTTCCCTAATATCTAGTTAAGTTTTTATCTTACCTGTTAAGGCAAATGTATTTTTATGGGATGGCTCACAACCATTTCAGATTTGTCTTAACTAATATGTTGGTTTTCTTTTGCACACACTGGGCCTTGGAAGACAACTCTGAAGTCTTCTTAGCATGCGGCCAGTGTTCTCTGTGAGCAGTCCTATGGCATTGATAGCAGGCAATTTAAAAAAAAAAAATCACTTCATTGCAGGCATGTTTTCAGTCTTGACATATATGGTAAATCTGCATTTACTATTTGGCAAATTAAGTGATGTTGATTTTCGTACAAGTTGTAATGGTCGCTTGCCCTTGTCCATGTCTTTTATACCCTGAATACGAATAAAGCTTGGCTTTGTACAATGTCTTTAGCTATTGCATTAAAGAAATTCCTTTAAATGCCATCGTGCTATATTTCAGCAGGCAGCATTCAACTGCCATTAACGGTTAGCTGTATTTGCCTGTCTGAAGCAGTTTGATGTGCCATCACTGAGCCTTCAAAGAGATTTGCTGCTTTTATTCTGGTTGAAGCACTTGACTATTTTTGGCTCAATTTGTGCAACACACATTTTAGAAGTGATTTTTGTCACTGCATGTATTGATAGTTGACTTTGCCGGGGGAGTACCCCACCGTGGCTCTGAAAGAGTTAACTGGAGCTGGAGAACCCAGTCCTGGTACCTGACTGTACCTGAAGGCTGGGTGACCCTATGAAAGATGAGTCCCTGCTGGGGGAAGAGCTGAATGGTCAGTATAAAGAAAGGAAGCCAGGAGCAGAGGAGGGCTGTACTTCCTGTCTTGACAGGGCATGAAGAGGGAGCCCAAAGCCAGAAAAGACGTGGAGCAGGTTCTGGTGTGAGCCCTGATACGAGGGAAAGACCTTTAGCAAGTATTTGAAGAGTACCGGTAGGACAAGGGAAACTTAAGACTGAAACGTCAAGCCATGGAGAGCAGAAGTTGATTCAAGTTTGTACTTTTGATGTGGAATTCCAGTGGGGATCCCCGCACATCTTGGCCCTGAAAGAAGGACAAACTTAGAGAGCTGTGGGGTGAAAGCCTGAAAAAAGACCTTGATAGGAAAAGTTTAGGGAGTCAGCAGCCAGGATTCTAACAGAACAGACTGTGGCTGCGGGTTACAGAGTCCCTGAACTGAAACCCAATGCAGAGAGAGGGCCTGGGTTCCCCGGCCAGCCCCATGAGAATGGACTGAACGTGATGGGAAACCCTGATTGAGACAGGTGTGAGGAGGATGGGACCCAGAATCAGGGTTGGAGACCTTTCGTAAGTACCTTGGACTTAGTGGTTGGAAAGGGTGGAACTAAAATGTGACTCCTTTTTTGTTTTGCTGAGTCCTCCAGCTTTATTTGGGGAAATGCATGTCCAGCAGCTAATGGTGAGACTACTGTTTGCTTCTGAGAATGTAGGACCCACTTCTTTAATGTTTTTTGTTGGGTAACATTCACTTTTTTATGGCTTCCTTTATATCTGTGCATATCTCTGGAACTAAAATGTGACCGGGCTGCTAGTTCGAGTCGTCAAAAGAGATAACATCCCTGACACTGGAGTGACCAGTGACATTCGTCCATCATGGCATGCCAGCAGTGAATCCAGTCTTCTACAAGAACCAAATGCTGTGCTTGGCAGAGAACCTTTTCTCCTTCAGGCTAGATATTGCGTCTCGTGAGCTGGTGGGCCACGTCATGTGAATGGGATCAACTGAGTGAGTAAACGCTTACCTGAGTGAGTAAGGGAAGTGCAATCTAACCCTTACTGTGACGGTCATTTCGCTTTCTGTCGTTCCTAGTTCTCCGTTTTGGAAATCATGCTACAGTGAATAGTTGCTGCTTCTCTACCAGGTCACTGAATCTGCATTTTGCTAATTTCACTGGTGCTACTGATGTCTGGCTTAGGGTAAGTTAAATCATCTTCCCTTAGCAGCCTGTCCTTCACGTGGTTGTTCTGTATTCTGCATACAAATGCCCAATACAAATAATTTTATTAAAGAATCACAGAGTTCATCCAATTCCCAGCGGTAGTCTCTAAGTCAGCCACCACATAGTCTATATCACAAACATGCACCATGTGGTCTATAGCACAAATAAAAACCAATAATCATTCTCAAACAACTTTTTTTTTTACCATCTCTCTTAATTTTGTCCCTAATTGGTGATAAATCCTCTATCTTTTTCCTTCTCTCCTGGGTTAAAGAGTTTATATGCTTGCAATGAAGCCAGACTTGCTGTGTGGAAGGAAAGGAACACACGGTACTTTTTCTTTGAGGGATGTAGCGATGACAATGATTTTAAAACTCTCCCATTTCTGCGAGATTTCCTTGCGAATCAGACCGACTGGGAGGCAGTAACTGCTATGTCTTTGGTTCAGCCGACGTCCTGAGGCCATTTAGAGCCAGGCTCTGCCAACTGAACTCAGGATAAATAGATCCTGACCCCAAGGGTAAGATTTTGTGCTGCGAATTAAAGAATGCAGCTCAGAACTCACAGTCCTGGGGGCTGGATGGCTAAGGGAATGTTAAGCTGTCTTGTGGCTTCCTGATCCTGGCCTTCTTCATGGGAGGGAGAAGCTCCAACCTGGTGGCCAGTCTAGGTAAAGGCCATGTACGGCCCTCTGTACCTCAGCTCTGCCTACACACTACATCCCCACCCAGATGTTCCTGTTGTTGGGCGTCCCTCCTTCACCAGAGCTTGCCATGGGGATCCCCTGAGGGCGATCTTATGGCTCTATTCTGCAGTGCTTGCACCTGAGGAGACCTCCCTCACCATACATGGGCCTTTGTATGTAGGACTGGAAGGGAAGTCAAGAGGTCACCTCATCTAGTCCCCTGACCTGAAGCAGGACTAAGAGGACTAAGTACTATCTAGACCCTGACATGTGTTTGCCTATGGAGGTTGTGCGATCTTCATCACTGGAATTTTTAAAGACCAGTTTAGACTATTTTCTCCCATGTTTAACTACCCAGACCGTTAGGGAGATTTTCCTAATGTTCAACTTCAATCATCCTTGCTGCAATTTAACCCAATTGCTTCTTGTTCTGGACTCAGATAAGGAGAACAATTTATCTCCTTCCTCTTTATAACAATCTTCTACCTACTTGAAGACAGTTATTTTCCCCCTTAGTCTTCCCTTCTCCAGACTAAATAAACATAGTGTCTTCTGTCTTTCCCTGCAGATCATGTTGTCTAGACCTTTAATGGTTGCTCTTCTCTGGACTTCCTCCAGTTTGTCCAGATATTTCCTGAAATGTGTTGCCCAAAACTGGACACAGTTTTCCTGATGAGGCCTTATCGGCATTGAGTAAAGTGAAAGAATTACTTCTTGTGTCTTGCTTTCAACACTCCTCTTAACATATCCACAAATGATGTTCACTGTTTTTGCAACAATATTAGGTTGAGGACTCATAACTATAACCCACAGGTCCTTTTCCGCAGTACTCCTTTCTCGTCAGTCATTTCTGATTTTTTGTTTCTGCAATTGATTATTCCTTCCTAAGTGGAGTACTTTGCATTTGTCCTTATTGAATTTCATCTGATTGATTTCAGCCCATTTCTCCAGTTTGTCAAATTCATTTGGAATTCTAATCCCATCCTCCAAAACCACTTGCAACCCCTGGCAGCTTTGTATCATCCGCGGACTTTGAGTGTTCTCTCTGAGCCGTTATCCAAATCATTTATGAAGATATTGAATAAAACCAGATGCAGTCCAGATCCCTGTGGGACCCCGTTTGTTATGTCCTTCCAGCTCAATTGTGAACTATTGATATCTACTCTGAGGATGAGTTTTCCAATCAGTTGCTCACACACCTTAGTGTAGGTTTGTCTAGACTGTGTTTCCCTAGTTTGCTTATGAGAAGGTTGTGAAATTAACATCCCTTTATAAAAGGAATTCAGCGTCGTATAGTTTAAAGGGACTGGAGTATTGGTGAGTATCTTGCTCCAGGATTAAATCCAATGCTTTCAATGGGCAAATCTCAGAGTAAATTCCTATTCAACCTGAGTAAGGAGGGCAGGATGCGGCTCTTAATCTATATAATAAGATTCCAGGATTGTCACCTCGGTATGTCAGTCTGAAGTCTTTTATGTCTGTAGAATCAACGTGAGGTAATGGAAGCTGCTCCAAGCATGGCTGAGAGCTTTTTTTTGCTTCAGAATATCATCAGGTTCAATCTTCATTGGGATTTGTGAACTGTTGCTGTCCAAATTTAAATTCTCAGACATTTTGACTTTAGAACTCACACCTATTCAATATACAGCCACAGAAAAACATGCATTTATGCCAAGCCAAGTGCCCTAGACCACTGTGAAGTAAAAGGTAACTCAATCAATCACCACCCTTATTCTACAGCTAATTTGCATGCAATACTTTCATTGGTTATATGAGGGAGATTGGGGATGGATTATCCGCCCCTACCGCACTCACACAAATCAACACAACCCTATACTCAGCAACACAATCAGCACACACACTAATCCCAAACGCAGTCACAGCAACACACACCCCTCATACGCACACTCTCCCAGCACAACACACACACACACCTTCAGTTGTTGTTACCATCGGCTTGTGCAGCAACACGTACATTTCTCCATTCTCGAGCATTTTGACTTCGCATGAATTGTGTGACGCTGGCTGGATTAGCGGGCCGTTTATGAGATTATTTAACATCAATATTTCAAAATTGCAATAATTCATAGGAGATAGGCCATGTCAGGTACCGTCAGAAAGGTTATAATTTGCTAAGTGTGATGATATTGTTTATGTCCGTGTGTCATTTGTATTGATGTATCTGTGCAGTGTTTCTGGGTGACATCCCAGACAGGATGGCTCCAGCAATAAGCTACTTAATAGCCCATTAAGAGAACTCAAAGATACAGGAAGCCCCGGGAAAGAACCAGGGCCAACACCTTTATGAGTCACCAGGTGATTTACTCATGTGACCCTGGACTCCATCTTACTTCTGTAAATTTCCGCAAGCAGCATGGCATAGGAACATAAAGGCAGCTGCACCACATCCGTATTGTCTTCAGTCGGTCTCCAGTCTTTTCCTACATCTGGATCAACTCATCTGCAACTGCAGCTGTGAATCAAAGGACCGAGACCCATCTATTCAGGTATTGGATGTGCATCAGATGGACTATACAAGCCTGTAAACTCTACTGAAAACCTGATATATATGGACTTTCAGATCATTTGTATGTGTCTGATTTAACATTTAACATTTCTCTTATAGTTTGTTTGTTTATTTCCTTTTATAATAAAACTTTAATTTTAATCACTAAAGGATTGGCTGGCAATGTGGTATTTTGAGTAAGATCCAAACTTATTTTGATCTGGTAATGTGGCCTGGAGAACTTTTTGATAAAGGGAATAGCATTTTATTAACTTAGCTCTTTACCGGACTTAGTGGCTGACTGGGAGCAAGAGACTGAAATGAAGTGACCTGTTGTGTATCTTTTTGTTTTAGCTTCTTGACAACCAATGTGGGGAATAGTTGTTTGTGGCTGGTTGGGAAATCTGACTTCAGTGTTACACACCTGGCTGGGAGAATCTGCTCTCCTTTTACAGCCTGACCTTGGCATTTTCAGCTGCCTACCCTAGATACGGACGAGTCACACATTGCATCAATCAATAAGAACTTTCACCTGGTAGTATTCAGTACCCGTTTGCCCAGCATATCCATGAACATCTACATACTGAGACACTCCCAGACACCATCAACACTGCCATGGCACACCACGCACATGTACAAACCTACAGCACACACAGACACAAAGAGCTATGTAATCACTGGACCATGCTCACACACATATTTACCCCCACTTGCAAACATACAAATGCACCAGCTGGACACAATCACCCACAAAATGCTCCTTGCATGCTCCTGCACAAATCGCACGCAAATGCCCACTGGCCAGCCATACACACGCAGCCCAGCATATTTGTGATGTCCCATACACTCATGATTACACTTTCCTACTCACTTTCACATGGGTTAAACCCACCTGCAACAAGGTGCACGCGCTGACACTCAGACTAAACATGGCCTTAATAGTTCCTACCGGAGCTTCTCCAATGGGTCAGTGGCCTCCCTTTCCACCTCTCAGGGTTCCTACTAAACCCCCTTCTCCTCCTAGTCTGGTTTTCCATTTATCTCCTTTGGTGAATATTCATAAATATGAACAACTGTGTCTAAGTGTGACCTTACCTGCCCTGACTAAATTAATGTAGTATCTGGGAAGATAATTCTAAAGCCATAAGAAGATAATAAAAAAGGAAAGATTAAAAAGGGGGGGGTGCAACCGTTGTGGTTTGTATTCTCTTATCTAACCTTCTGCAGGCCCTGGCTGGGAGTTCAATCCCACGCTATTTAAAGGGACGCTGCCATCTGGAGTCACACATAACAACCCTTGCTAGGTGAAGACAACTTTGTGGCCTTCCTCAATGCTTTTCGCTAGAGAGGGGCCTGCTCTATGAAGTTTTTGGAACCAAATCCATATCACTGTTGCAATTTATTTGCATTGTGGTGCCGCTGGAGCCCTGTCACGGATCAGGCCGTGCTGTGATGACGTGACTTACAAATTTATCCTCATTGTGAACTCAGCAGTAAAACTATGTGAAAGTTCGTAAGATGTCACAAGCACCTAAAATAGCAAATGTCTTGGGAAAGGGAGACAGACTGATCATTTCAAACAAAAAAACCTACTCGTATCTCTCATGGACTGTGTTAAGCTCGTGTCTGATAAAGAAGAAAATGTGGAACTGGAAATTAATGAACTGAAATTGGTGTGTTGCTACGAAGCCTAATTGAGTGCCAAAATAAGGAGAGGGGCTATTCCATACACCGCTCCCTTTGTGGGTCCTTAAAAGACCTTGGGGAAAACATTTACTACTGAAACAGACTCCACCATCTTGGCTGCCCCCCCTCCAGACCTTGGTTATCTGATCAATGTCCTGAGCAGAGCAGGCCAGAGGGAAAGAAAGAGACACTATATGCCATGGCTCCAACTGAGTCCCAGATACCACCTGAGATGGAACAGGATTGGATTTTAACACCCACAAACCCAGCCCATCTGAACTAACTTCTTCTCTTTCCCCGCAAAGGGCAGTTCTTGCCATCTTTGATTCCCATCTAAGGGTGCGTTTACACTGGCAACTTAGGTCGACTTAAGGAGGCTTAAGTCGACCTAAACAAAGCCACGTCCACACTGGGCTTTTATTAAGTCGACTTAAGGGAAGCTTAGGTCGAGTTATTAACACCTGGTTTTAGGTCAACTTAAGCCTTAAATTGACTCCTTAAGTCATTTAAAGTCAGTGTGGACGGGGATTAGCGCCTAAATCGACCTCATTAAGTCAATTTAAAGCATGAAGTTAACTTAATAAGGTCGACAAGGGGTTATGTCTACACTAGAAAAGTTAAGTCAAGATTGTTAAGTCGACTTAATAAACTCGACTTAACTTTTCTAGTGTAGACATAGCTTAAGAGACTGTCAAAGACGGGAGCTTTTTTCCTTCTAAAAACCCCCTCAGCTAAGGGAGCAAGGGATGTTGTGAAAATGAAAGCCTTCTTTAAGGTTTCACTTTGCAAATGCTTTCCCAGTTTCTCTTTCTTTTCCTTTACCTCTATTAAAAAGATTTTCAATGGCGAGTTTACCTTGGAACAGAATAGGCTGAGGTCTCTGTATACCATACTTTGTTTAACTCTGTCTCATGCTGAACAGTGCCTGGGTTATGTTAACATCTTTGAAACCCTACATGCCATCTAAATTAATACAACAGACCTCACAGTGCTAGGTGCTGTACAGGCACAGCAAAAAGATGGCCCTTCCCCAGAGAGCTTACAGCCTGACAGCATGCCTTCACTAAGCGCAGGCTGTGACTGCAGCTATATTGGCCATAGCCAAGACATAATCAGGCCCCGGAGCAGTAAAATTGCAACAATACACACATCAGAATGGGCTGCACAAACCAGTCCAGAAGTCTGTGTCAGTATATGGTGACTAGCCACTTCGTCAGATTCGTGTATCCTGGGTTTCTTATTGACATTCTGCATACGCCCACCGGCCTCAGAATAGGTGTCTTGTTCATCCCTGGTACTTGGTTACATTTCTACTGTCTAAGATTGCCACTTATCTGTGCTGATGGCATTAAATTACAACCCAGCTGGACTCGAATTGGCCGTTGATCTAATAATATAGCTGCAAACATGGCAGTGGAATGGCTAGCAGCCGTCCTTTGCAGTGTACGGCTGTTGAGACTCTTTGGATCGGCTCCTGTCACACTGCAGCTACCCTCCTCGTCGCTGCAAGTTTCTCTGTCATCAAGTTCTGCGTACACTGCTGCTTTTTTCTTCCTGGGGTAGCTGCAGCAGTGAGAGAGAAAGTGTCTGTTTCCCACATTGCCATGTACTGCACATTTTTCTTTCGGCCTGTTATATTGCTTTCCACAGTGCAGCCAGTGGACCATGGTGTCTGTGTGCTTGGTTAATCTGTCTCTGTCTTACTCCCCGGGTTTCTTTAGCTTCCTGTGCACTTGTTCTGCAATAGAGTCTGCTGTTGTTTGAACTCTGGACAGTTCCTCTGGCCTTGCTATTTGGAGGCATTTCTCCAGGATTAAATCTGGTTCTCTCAACAATAAGCTGGACCCATGGGTTTTACAAACAAGCCTGCCTCTAACTGGGGAAACTATTATGTCTTCTAAGTTACTAGAGCTGACGTTCTGAACGCTAATAATGCAAGCAACTATTCCGTCGTCTGCTTCTTGGGTTTGGGGTTAAAAAATTAGTATCTCTCTATGATCTCATTCTGTCTGGGGTCACAGTCCTCATCAAAGACTCACCAGCTATATGAGAGTTTCGGACTTTATTACTGGCAATAGCATCTCACTCACTTTTCTTTCTTTCCCCCCAATGAGGTGGCAAAAACCCCTTCATCTTCACCATCTCTTCTTTGTCCCCCAAGGTCTGCTCTGTATGCAGACTGAGTTCTTGCTTCCACTGCTTCTATGCTTGAGCAAGGTTTTTAATGTGGATATCCTTCATTCCCAGGACCTCAGGTGCGCTTGTTGCCTATTGGCTCCAAGAGCCGTTTTGTTTACCTATCAATGATTCTCTCTTTCTTGCTATGGGTCTCATTAGTCTGACCTCTGCCATCACTCGCTATGGGCTGGGGCGTAATGTAAGAGGATGCCATGTTCCTAAACTAAACTTGCTCTTTATTAGGAGACTACTTATGGAAGCGTCAGAATTGCAACCGGCATTCCAGCCACGTGCACACAGACTGGCTTCTTAGTGTCGCCTCCAAACTCTTCCCTCCTGCAAACTGTGCTGCTCCCACCAAGTTCCATGCAGGTTGCTACAAATCGGTGGAGCCGGTGATCGGGGGTGCAGCCTGCCTCTCTTGAGCATGATATTAGAGTAATTTTGCTCCATGAAAATGCACCCCGGGTAATGGCCTAGACTTGACAGAACACTTCCGTGGGAGAATGGGAACCTAATGTGATTTGAGGGCATCACTCTTTGTCTCTGTCTGTATTTGTGCTGTGAGGAGAAGGGACAGGCCATGCCATGCCCCCATCCCAGCTCTACTCCTAATCCCCTACTCTCCCAGGTGCACAGAAGGGGAACATGATGCCAACTGCACCTCTGCACATGTAGGGGAGCTCTCTGTGATGGCACGACCTGACCCTGACTTACTAATCTGTCTATGGGCTCCATCATCTACTATCTCTTCTTTGTGCCTGGGGCACCTTAAAGACTAACAAATTTCTTCGGGCATAAGCTTTCGTGGGCTCCAACCCACTTTGTCAGATGCATCCTGTGGACACTCGTTGTTTTTGCTGTACACAGACAAACACGGCTTCCCCTCTGGAAATTGTCTCGTCTTTATCTACCAAGGTCTGCTCTGTATGCAGACTGAGTCATCATCATGCAAAGTAGCAATGGAGCCGGAGAGGTGAGATGTCACCGGCTGATCTAGTGTCCTGCAAAATTCCTGCATGGATAAATAAGGACGTGGTTCCCCATCCACCCTGGTCTGAGGCAGGAGAAGCAAAGCTCAAATCGGACTGCTCCCCAGGGTAAGAGAGTGGAGAATCCAGTTCAACGGGAAGCAATTCCCAAGCCTTGCACCTTCTGTATCTGCAGTGTGCTTTGCAGAAGGAGAGGGTGGCTCGGAGCAGGTAAAGGGAGAAGGCTGCCTGTGGAAAGCAAAGTTGGATGAGCAGTGGCTGAGAGAAGAGAGAGAGAGTCCCCCTTTGTTACTGATTGACAGGCAAGACACGGAGAGACAGCCACATCCAGGGCGAGAGCGAGAGAAATGACAGACACCAGCTCTAAGCCCAAACTTGTCTTGGCCTGCTCCCCCCATCCCCGCTCCCCCCTCTACATGAAGAGGGCTTTCTTGCCTCTTTGTTCAGCAGCTCAGAAGTGGTGTCTGACAATGGCCGAGGTGAAAGGGGTTAATTCACGGCACAGAGGTAGGATGTGAGGATGGCAGAGTGGGACAATGGCCAGCCTTCCTCTTTTGTCAGCACAGCCATTGTGCTGCGTGTGAAAAATGAAATCTGTTTCATTTCACTCCCAGATGCGATCAGCTGGCTCTATTTAGAAACCATCAAAAAAAGCAATCTAAGTGCTGGGGGGGGCGGGGGGGGAGAGGAACCCCCATTATTTATTTATTTCAGATTTTAACATTTATTTTGCTTTAACCCACTCTCTGCCTCCGGCACTCAAGTTATCGACACACAACTAAAGCCAATGGAAAGATCTTCCCGTCACTGGATGGGCTATACCTGGGAACTTCCCCAGAGCCAGCATCCCTGCCCCAATGCTTTATGGACAAGTTCCAGCTGCCGGTTGCCCCAGAGTCAACCTGTCTGCCCCAGTAGGTTGCCATTACAGTCTGCAGATGATGGAGGCTGGGATTGATGGAGACGTTCTCCCCCATCAATCCCTAAGGCTGTTGAGAGCAGCTGGCACGGGGGTAGAAGTGGGGAGTTTTCGCGTACCGTTCCTTAGGGTGCCTCCTGCTAAGACGGGCTGGGTCTGCAGTAGCAGTTAACTCCCCACCTCCTAGCATAACGAAGCAGACTGATACACCTGGAGCCTGAAATCTTCTTTCTGTAGGAATGGATCCAGCAGGGCAATGTGCCTCAGCCTGGCCTGCAGGGATCACTGGCTCCATCTCACTGCCAGGTCAGCCCTTGGCTTTTCTGGTCAGGCTGCCAACGAAGTAGCCAGTTGGTGCCAATTTGTGAACCCCTCTTTACTAACAGCTGTGGCTCACCAGTTCTTCACCTAGCTAAAAGCTTCGGGATCCTGCTGGTCCCAGCTGAGTGTGAATCAGTTACCTGGAAGTGGATGGTTCCATAACCTGATCATCAACCCCTATGATCCATTCAAACCTCTGTTCCTGCAAAGTCTCATGCACGTGTTGAACTTTACATATGGTGAGTACTCCTAAATCCAACTGGCAAACCTCCCGTTGGCTCCCATGACAGAACCGTTGATCAGCCCATGGAGTTCCCAACTACAGTGCTGTGTGGAGTACCATGTCTGCCATGGAAGTTCATCAGATTATGTCATTTCCAGACGTGGGACCCAGCTTTCTTCTACTTCAGCAGAGGTAGAAGTAAATATAGAGGTAACCATCTCTGCGAAGAGGAAGGAGGCACCCTGGCAATTGATTACATTTGATCAGTGTCAACAGAGCTACTTACGTTGTGTGAAATTGAGTGTGCACAACAGGACAGCGATCTATGGCAGATATCTATAAAGCTGCCTTATTTTCCTACTTTCAAGAATCTGAAGAGGAAAAGGAAGAATTCTGGATCCCAAGTAGACAGACAACATATGCTAATGTCTTTTCTTTTTAAACAAATAATGAATTAGATGGGATGTTGAGTGATCTATTTATTTATTTATTAACTTCCTGTCCCAAGCAGAGATTTCCCTGAACAGAAAATATATTCTTAAATCATTGGTAGTGGGAGTGTGTCTTGCTGGAGGGCTTAGAAACCCCAGAGATGGACCAGGACCACCGTGCACTAGGCACAGAACAGACACACAACAAAAGGACGGCCCCTGCCCCAAATGGCTGACACTCTAAATACAAGACAAAAATACGACAGGTGGAGAGCAACGAAGAGACACAGCGAGCACAGGGAAACAATGAGACGAAAACGTATGTTTCAAGTTAAGGTATTGCTCTTAAACAATGACAAAAATTCTCAGGTAAAACAGCATCAGCTGCAAACTACTCATCTACTTTATAGGGTGAGTGTAAGAAGAGTTATGGGGGAAAAAATTGCACTGCAGTGGGGGAGGAGACAAAATTTCACTTTTTCACCAGAAATTTGTTGGGGGAAAAAGTAAAACATTTTGCGATTTCACTACTGTTTTCTCACTGTTTTTCCTCCTGTGCCAGCAAAAGATGATGGCCGTGAAAAAAACATAACTGACATTTTGCCACCCTCCAAAAAAACCCAATGAAGCATTGCTGTTTGTGCTGTGAAACTGACAAATTTTCACTTCAGGCAAATGTGTGAAACTTTGCAATTTTTTTTCTAGACGTGAAATCATCTCATTTCATAATGCAAAAAAAAATATGCTTGATGAAAATGACAGTTTAACCCTTGGACTGAATTTTAAAATTGAGTGGAAACTCGTGATAATATTTATTTCTAAATATAACAATGTGACCTTTTCTCTTTTGAATTGTTTTGGGTGCTGGTGAAAAGGTAGTGGACTATTTGATGACTAGGATTGGTGGGTGAAAGTCGCCATAGCAAAAGAAAGCCCACTTCTTCAGGTGAGGTTGGAGCCGCAGAACCTAGACATCAATCAAAGACAGGAGACAAAAAATGAACAAACATGAGTAGGTGTACAGATCATAGGGTCAAAATGAGGGTGGCAGAAGGGGACACTGAGCAGATGATTCCCACACAGTATCCATTTCTCCAAGGTGTCCCAGAGCTTGAGAATGAAGACCTCCATCTGCTAACTCTGAAGCTACAGCATGGACACTGAGAATGTAGATTTCTCAGGTGGGATTCACAAAGGCATTTAGGCAACTAACTCAAGGAGTTAAGTTTTGTGAATTCCACTGCTCATGTCTACCATCTCATTACTCCCAATGTGCCTCCACCAAGACCTGAAAGAGCCACTCCCTGAAAAGCTGAGCAGGAAATTCATCAATGTTCCAGCCTTTAAATGACTGGTCTTCTGTGATGGCCAATAAGGGGAGCTGTTTGTTCTGGTTGTTCCTGTGTTGGGAATGCCTGTCTACTAGAATCTGAACTCAGGTCACCCAGTCTCATTCTGGCCAGCAAGCAGGGAACAGACAGTAGTGAATTTCAGTCACCATATTGCTCACCTGTAAATAAAACAACAGATTCTTGAGATAAAGATGGTTTAGGTGAAGAAAAAAGTTCTTTCTGCTCTTTCCTTTCACCCTTGTAATTCACATCAAACGTTTACCATGTTCTTCTTTTCTCTAGTTTATTTCTCGAGCAAAAGAATGGCATGTGAAGCTTGTTGGAAGTTTTTCGATAAAAAGGTATTTTCAGAAAATTCATGGAAACCAAAATTTTCCATAGGAATGTGTCCATTTCAACCCTTTTTTTTTTCACTTGAAAAATCTTCAGACTAGTTGAAATGTTTTGTTACAGCATTTTCAAAAGAAAAAAAAATCCAAGTTTTCTAGTTCTAAATGTCTTTTTGTTTAGACACTTAAGTTCCTTAGAGTTTAAAAATAAGAAAAGGAGAAATCCAAAACGTTTCGACTAATCTGAATCAAAAAAATGTGAGAGAGATTTCAACTTTTCATCCCAATTTGGAATAAGGAAAAATTTTTTAATATCTCAGAAACTTTCCCAGGGTGGGGAAAACATTTCCCATGTAGTGTCTCATAGGGGTGAGTACATTAGAAATGGGCCACTTAGCCCAACAGGCAAAATGCTGCCAGACTGCCCTCCCTCTACCCAGCTTTGGTAGCTGTCTGAAGAGCTGAAGCTTGGAGGGGAAATAGACGGTAGGAGGTCATGTCATTGGAGATGCTGTGAATGATGATGAACCCCCACAGTGCAGCAGAGCAGGGATCAGCCACTAGCCCCTAATTCCCTGGTCATTTGTGGAGGCAAAGGGGGTGAATTGCACGGCAGCATGCTCCAGTGAGGTTCTGGGGCAGTATCGAGACCCCTGTGCTGGGTGGCCAGGGGAGGAGTGATGGCGTGAGCTGTCATGGTCACCCCGTGCATTGTACCACTCAGATTCCTCAATAGTGACTGTGGAATAAATGCCGAGCAAGCGTGCCAGGCTCTCAGCTGCTCTCGAGCACAATTCAGTCCTTCGTTGCCTCTCATTTCTTGAGTCTAGCCTGGTTTGTGGTTGTGACTAGCCTGGTTTATGATCAAAGCTCCTCTCCATTATGGCGGCTGGGGATCAGCAAGGCATAGGGACAGCTCTGTCATAGGACACATGCCTTGAATTATGGCCAGGATGGAGCCATTACAGAGGGTTTCCTATGTGGGGTGAATCTTCCACCAGCTGGATCCTGCAGCTGTGTGCCAGTGTGAAGCTGCCCTAGAAGGGATGAGATGTGTAGCCTGAAAGGGTTTTCCAGTTTCCCTACCTCACAGTGGTGACGCTACAGCCATAGATCCTTGGGAGTGATGTGGACTATATAAATAACTAGCAAACAGCTGCATAACTCTTTGATCCCACACTGCTAGCCAAATAGTGCAGAAGTGCTAACGCAGCCAAGACTGCAAGCATGCCCAGAATTTAACATCTTTGTTTGAATTTCATCCCAAAACATTTTGCAAACACAACCCCACTGAAATGCAGCTTTTTCTGGGGTGCGAGCCAGCATAAAACACCCTGCACAATAGCATGATGAGGAACATTAGCCAACCAGTGTACTCCCCAGCAGGACCCAGCAGGATCTTTAACACCCAGCCAGAACTTTACTGATAAAGCTTGCTCATCTTCTATGGGGCTTAAGCAAGTCTTTTAAAATTAAGCAGTGCTTAAGTTCTCGTAGGAGTGAGAAGAAAGTGAAAAGAAGTGAAGGCTCTTACATCAGGGTTTGTCAGCCACACTCCCAGATGTTTATCTGTGACCCTTGTTTAAGAGGGACAACCCCAGCGATTTAGGAAAACACTAACATTTTTCCCCCTTGCCTCCATCTCTCATCAAAAGCCCTCCGGGTGCATCTACACTTACAAATTAAGTCGCCTCCTCCGCGTCTACACTGGGCTTTCCTTAGATCGACTTAAGCTGCTCCTTAAGTCGAATTAAGGAAAAGTTAGTTTGAATTAATAACACCTCATTTTAATTCGAACTAGCACTTAAGTCAACTTTATTAAGTCGACTTAAGCCAGTGGAGACGGGGATTAGCGCCTTGGTGGAGCTTATTAAGTCGACTTAAAACATTGTCGACTTAATAAGGTCGAAAAGGGGCGACGTCTACACTTGAAAAGTTAAGTTGACTTTTGTTAAGTCGACTTAATAAGGTTGACTTTATGTTAACGTAAAGTTGATCTTATTAAGTTGACTTAATAAAGTCGACTTAACTTTTCTAGTGTAGACATAACCGAGGAAAGCAATAAAAATGATCGAAGAAAACCTGAAATCTGAGGAAAACTGGGCAGGTTTAGTCTTGAGAAAAAAATACTGAGAGGGGACCTCATGATAGTCTTGAAAGACTTTAAGGGCCGTTATAAAGAGAATGGTGATCAATTTTTCTCCATAGCCCCCGAAAGTAGGACAAGAAGCAATGGGTTTAGTCTGCAGCAAGGGAGAATTAGGTTCAATATTAAGAAAAAAATGCTAACTGTAAAGGTAGCTAAGCTCTGGAAGAGGCTTCTGAGGGAGGCTGTAGAATTGCCATCATTTAAGGTTTATAACAACAGGTTGGACAAACACATGTCAGGGATGTACTCGGATTACTTGGCCCGGCCTCGGCTCGGGGGCCTGGGTTAGGTACCCTCTCCAGAACCCGGCCAGTCCTATGTTGCTATGAGTCTATAAATCTGGCAAGGAAACCCAATCTCGAGAGGAAAATGAATAAGCAGAAGACACCAAACTACAACTCCCATGAGGCACTGCAGTGACATTTCAGAATCAAAATATTTTGCACGTTGGCTGAAAAGAAAGCTTTTTCGGGCGTTCTTTCTTTTTTTAATGAAAAATTGAGATTTCTTGCAAGACGGGCATTTCTTGGCCAAAAATAATTGTGTTGTCAATTCTCTGCGAGAAGCCTGTATTGATGGGAAATTTTCAAACCACTGCAGCCACTGTTTGTTTAGCTGAGGTTTTTGTATATCCCCGTCCCCATACTGGAGTACCTGAGCACTTCTCAGTCTTTATCCACACAACACCTCAGTGAGCTAAGTCTGTGCGGTTATCCCTATTTCACAGATGGAGAAGTGAGGCCCATGGGAACTTGAACATGGGGTGAATTGCTGTTTAGACTGATGCTGGGCAATTCGTTTGGACAAAGCTCGAATCTGCCTTTTCCTCTCTGCTCTCCATGCCCGCACTAACCATCAGCCTTGCCCACAGTGCGTTTTTCCCCCCTTCTTCTCTTCCCAAGGCCTTTGTGGGCATGTGGCAAATCTAGGCAGATGGGTGGCCCTGCTCGCCAAACAGTTCAGTGGGCCATAGCCCATTCTGCAACTGGCTTCATCTGCCACTTAATAACCCTCTCATTCTCATTACCTCCTCATTGTCTTCCTCGCACCGGCCTTCTGTCAGTTCACTGCTGCCCTTCCCTGAGCCCGCCCAGGGTCCCCGGAGATACCTCGAGAGAATGGGTCTTTCATGGCAGGGTGGGTGGGGGAAGGAGGGAGGGCGGTGAGATGGTGGAGAGAGCGTGGATGTCAGATCACATAAATCAAGCGCCGGAGCATTCCTATTTAACACACTCTTCCCCTTCAAGTTGTCAGTGAAACCGTTAATTAATTAGCTAATCCTGCTCTGAAGTGGGTTCTAAATAGAGCTCCCCTCCCTCCCCCCCGTTAGGTAATTACTGCTGAGGGAGGTTTTGTGAGCGTAATTTTCCAGCAGGGACAGCCCTGGATGGCTGAGGGAGATCAATTTAAAGAAAGGTGGTGTGGGGGGGATCCTGTTACTCAGCTTAGGGCAGGTGTATTTTCTTTGAAGATACAGAGAGCGTATGAGAGGTCCAAGAAGTGAGATGGGCACCAGAATTTTTCTTGTCCTCTTCTTCCCTGGGAGATGTGTACTGGAGATGGCTCTGTCTCTGGAGTAGGTGGAGATGGGTGAGCTTGGTTTCTGCTTTGTCTCACCCATCCTGGGGAAAGCACCCAACGCCTGATCCAAGGCTCCAGGACCTCTAAAGAAAGATTAGTGTTCATCTCAATGGCATTTAGTGCAGGAATCTTCAAAGCTTCTTCCCTGTTCCTTCTCACAGTAGCATCCTGAGACCCAAGGGTGAAGAGCTGTTGAGCTAGCTGGCCATTTGGGCTTTAGAGCAGTGGACATATATGGCTGAGTGGCATCCATCTGCCATTTTCTCCTCCACTAGTGAAACTCCTCCCTGGTGCTGCTCAGGGAATTGCCAGAAGGTTCCTCGGGTCATCCCTGATGCTCAGCCACTGTATGAGAGCAGTGTTCTCGGTCTTAATAACAGAGGGAACGTTGCTTAGTGAGAGGGCTTGGCCACACCTAAATGGACCTGTGACCCACCCCTGTGCAGATGCCTGGGAATATTTAATACTTGGGTTTTTTCCATCCCTGTTATTACAAATCTAGTTTGGAAATGGAACTTTTTTGGCTTTGGGAATTCTCCTCTCCAAAATGGTTATTAGGAAACCCAACAAAAAGCCATTAGTGCCTGATGGGTGAAATAAAGTGGCAGTTCTCAGCCCACATCCACGTTACAATATCCCATCCCAGCACCTTGTTGGCAGTCTCAACAGCAGAGAGCTCAGACAATGTTTGGCCTTCAGTATTTATCATTTCCATATTCTTCTGTATTTGCAAGTTCTGTTCTGTTCACCACCCTGAGAAGTGCAAAATTTCATCAGCAAAGTCTGAATTCCTTCCCAGTTCTGCATGGCCGAGAGATTCAAATAAGAATCCAAGGTAACATTTTCAAAAGTAACTAAAAATTTCAGAAAGACAACAGAGTCCTGTGGCACTTTTAAAGACTAACAGATTTATTTATCGCATGAGCTTTCGTGGGAGAAAATCCCACTTCGAAGTGGGATTTTCTCCCAC
>ML685811.1:3615401-3695873 GCA_007922175.1 Pelusios castaneus
GTGGGAGAAAATCCCACTTCGAAGTGGGATTTTCTCCCACGAAAGCTCATGCGATAAATAAATCTGTTAGTCTTTAAAAGTGCCACAGGACTCTGTTGTCTTTCTACAATAGACTAACACGGCTCCCCCTTTGGAATTTAAAGATTTCAGGTCCTCCATTCTGGGCTCTTTCCATACCAGTTTGGTATAGGCTTTTTGCCAGAGTATGGAGCCTGGTCTGTGCAGAAACATTTGGGCTGGAAGGGTCACTAGTCCATCACCTGTATCTTCACATGTCCCTTTGCCTAAAGGCACTTTGCTGGCCTAGATGCTCTTTAATAGCATTGCAGGGTGGCTGGCTCCCTTAAGGAATGATGAGCCCTGCAGGTGAGAAGAATGAGCCAAGGGATCATCAGACCCAATTGGGCCTGTGGGTACATAAGGCAGATCAAGTGGGGGGGGAGGGGAGCAGAAATTGCAGTGAATATGAAAGTTCATACAGAGACAATGGAGTGTTGCAGCTGGTGAAGAGGAAAACAGACGTACAGGGAGGTAGAGCTGTGCCCAGCTAAAGGCCAGGTGAGGTCTCTCCTGTGAGTTTATTTTATGTTGGAAAGACTTTGTTGCCTATCTGGGGGAAACTAGATTAAGAGGACATAAAGGGGCCTTCTGGGAGAAGCTGTCCTGAAGCTGGCATGGCCTTTAGAGCAGGGGTGCTCAACCTTTTTTGGCCAAGGGCCAAATTACATTTTCTAAGGGCCACAAATGCAACATGCGGGAGGTGGGGAGGGTCATGTGATCCCCCTGCTCACCCTGATCCCAGAGGGTCACACAGAACATGCTCGCGGGCCGCAGGTTGTGCACCTCTGCTTTAGAGGAAAGACTTTGTGGCCCTTTGACCAAGGGGAAGGGTTTGAAACTGAAGGGCTGACAGAAACAGCATAAAACCTTAATAAATTAGATTCCCCATGAGCAGAATTCTGTCTATATCTCTGGTTTGTGTGGAGTTGCTGAAGAGCCATAAGGGAAGGAGAAACTGAGGTAGAGTGCTGCAGCACCATCCCAGGCTATGAGGGGAGTCTTGGAAGGTCACTACCCTGTTACAGATTGGCTTGGAGACAGATTTTTTTTAAACAAGCCCTGTGGTTAGGGTGTGTGGTAATAGCTGAGCTCTGCTGAAAATATGGCCTTTTATGTGCAATTGAGTCTTGCGTAGCTCCAGGAATGGAGATCTTTTGTTCTTTCCCTGCTTTTACTTATATATAGGCATGTATCTGATCAACCCACCTTGCAACAGAGCAGTGGAGTTTCTTTGCTTTATTTTTGGAAGGAAGCCATCTCATACGATAAACTGAATATGCTGCATCAGAGACTGGGATGGACCAGGGCCTCAGGGTCTCTTTCTCCTTTGCGTTCTCTGATTCAGTGACCTGATGTGGTGACATGTACCGGAACATTTCCAGTGATCTTTTCCTGTGGGCTCTCACAAAACAAAGCCTCAGGAGTGAAGGATATTTCCTTACAGGCCACCATTCTCTTACTCTGCTGCTGGATCAATGGTAATACCATTTAGCGCAATTCCCAGCCCATATCTCTCACTCCACTCCCCCTCCCCCCCCCCCCGGTTCTCTTGGACATTCCTCCCCTCTGCTGCAGCTGTTTCAATCCAACGTGTGTCAAGGCAATTCATTTCTCTACTGCCTTTTCTCCAAGAATCTGCCAGGGGGAACTGGGCAGAGCCTAATAAAATAGTTGGAGGATCCATTCTGTATTAGCAAGGAGAAGGACTTTCCTATGATCTCTGGGGCTTAAAGAACCTGTAGATGCAGGTGGGCCAAGGAATGAGCTTTTCAGTCTGAAGGATGAAATAAGGATCACAAGATCTGTAGAAAGAATTGCAAACCTTGCTCTTTGTTAGACAGAAGTCTGGGTGTCCTGAAAGAGAGAGGATAGAGGATCTCCTTGGGGCTGGGATGAGATGGTTATAAAAGGGACCATCGCACATCAACAGCTCAGAATCGTTCCATAGGGATCCTGGGTAATAGCAGTGGAGAAGACCTCCCTGTAACGATAAAGGACACTGCTGCCTTCTGAATATTTGGGGATTCTCTGCTAAATGAACTCCAGTTCGTAAGGTACAGATGCCAAACCCACCATCCCAAGTAGCATCTTTATAGCCTTAGCAGAGAGCGCATGGATTGGACTGGCCAGGGGAATAGAGCCATCCTCTTCTCACTGGTGTATACCTTCCAACTTGGGGTTAAGGCACATTGAAGGGATAGCTAGGGAGAATCTTGCCCAGGCTGTTCCCTCTATTGTACCTGCTCTGTGGAGAAAGGGAGACATTGGTCTCCAGGGTTGTCTCTGGAAATACATGTAGGCCTGGAATACTAGCCAAGTAGCTCCACTGTTACTGCAAGGATGCTTCGTCCTCCAGCTCTAATCCGCAAGTGCCGTCAGATGCAACCGTGAGAGGCAGGTTTGAGCCCAGGGGATGGGGAAATGGTGTTTCTGGAAGAGTTAGGCAAAGAATAAGGAAGGGGTTGGAATGGTGTGGTAGTGCCAGGAGGGGAGGAGGGCAGAAAGCAGTGGGTGATACGTGGCTAAGTCTCATCCCATCTGTGGCAACCCTGCATGTCCTGGTCTCTCTGTTCAGCTGGGAATGGAGGGGAGAGCACAGGGTAAATCACGTTTCTGACAGCTCTCAGAGACGCTCTCCAATGGAAGCGTGCTGCTCCCTTCTCCGTCGTGTGCAGCTGTCACAGGCAGAGGTCCAAGGTCAGTTAAGTGTTTAATGGGCCTCCTGTGAAGACTTGCAACGAAGGGCCAGGAGGGAGAGAGAATGAACATATGCCGCTGCACAGACCGCAGGACTGGTCTCTGCCGGGAAAGAGGGGTATTTTTCTTCTGTGAGTGGAAACACTTGTCACGCAGGGTCCAAGCATAGAGGGTGGAGTGTCCCATGCCAACCCCCCACCCCATCAGCTCTGGAAGAGGGTGCAAATGTGATTGTCGCTGCTCCCTTGGGTTCTTTACTCTAGCATCTGGATTTTCAACCTGAGGGGGCAGCAGCCATGCATAGTTAGGGGGAAACCACCACCTGTGTGGTGAAATAGAAAGGCAATAATGGGGTTCCCCGGTGGTGGAGGGAATCCTGCTGCAGGGAAATGCTGAGCACTGCTACTCTCATGGCGGGAGTACATCAAGAGAGTCACAATGCAAAATAACCCTATTCCTCCAAACTTCAGGAAAGGTTCCGTTTGGATTTGGTCCCAGTTCAGGCTCAGTTCTTATTAACTCTGAAACAAATCTGATCTCCCTGCTTCTTTGTGATGTCCTCTGTTCTGTCCAGGATTTCGCTCTCTCACCATCTCTCCCCACCTAAACGGCTGTGCTCATTGGCCTCTAACTACTGATGTGACCTCTTCTGACAGAGGCATGAGGTCCCCCTGTGGAGGCTTGCCATCATGCAAAGCTCCTTACCAGTTCTCCCCACCCAATGCCTGCTATCTACATCTGGAGCCATATCTCTAGAGACATGTATGAAGCTCTACAATTTCCACTGGGCACAATCCGAAATCTTGGGTTTTAACTCTGGTATTACTTGAACAAATGCCTTTTGGCATCCATGAGAATTTAGTGGAACAAGGACTGAGTAAAAACTGGAGAAGGACCTCCAGGTCTGTCCTTGCATGAATTAATTGCAGGGCTGATCTCAGGCAAATAGCTTACTTGGCTGGCATAGCTACCGCCTACAGATGTTTATCTCTGAAGGTGTGGATTGGGAGGAGCCAGGCTGAGCAAGGGCTGAGTTGCTATGCAGGTGGTGCTATGGACGTCTGGAAAGGACAAGCCCGTAGGTTGGGTGGAAGGTTACATGACTTTTGGAGAAGACCAAGAGCACATATTTCCTATGGAAATATACAGCCCCCATCCAGGAAGAAGAGCCCACTCTAGTCAGAGCACAGGGTTAAAAGAAGTTGGGCAGCCCTAAATTCTAATCTGGCTCTGCCACTGCTTCATTCCAACCTGTGACCATCGGCAAATCACTTCCTACTTCTTCTACCTAGGCTATCACACCCCAATATATTGTTCCTCACTGGTGCTGTGCCCCCCTGTATGTGTCGCTAGGACTTCCCAATGCTCTTTCCGCTGCTGTGAGCTGAGTCACTGTGACTCTTTCCCAATGAATCGTGGGAGAACTTATCTGCTCTTCCGGGTGTTGGGGGAATTGTGGGAAGGCATTGGAGGACTATCAATAATACTGGAGTGATATAGCCTCGCTGCAAGGTGGGTGGGTTACCATCCCAGTGAAAGCAACACCTGGGCTCCAACTAACGCCCAGTGCCAGGCCAACTAACCTGGATTGAAAGCACAGCCAGACTCGGGTGAGAGGGCTACGTGTTTGGACAGGAAGGGGTTAGGGGCAACACCTGAACACAAGCCAAAGGCTTTGCTTCTCCCTTCACCCTGCTTTCCTCCTGCAAACTCTTCTCTTTCTCTTGAAGGTCTCAGAGCTGGCTTATATGCAGGAGACGACACTCATTTCCCACCACCATTTGTTCTTTCAGCGTCCATCGCACCCATTGACTGTGCTAGTGCTATCCATCATAACCTAATGGGTAGTGTGACTGTCTGGGTGCCCTGATTAAGGGAATATCAGCAGATCTGTGACTGTGGCCAGCATCCCAGAAAAACACCCTACGAATCTAAGCCCCCTCCCCCTGTTTGTGGACTGATGACACAATAAAACCACGGTGACATTGGGGATGTGCTCTGAATCCTGAGATATCAGCCACCCGCCACAACCTTCTCATTTTGTTTTTAAATAATGATTGCTACCACTATATTGCAAATCTGGGAGACGTCAGCTGGTGCCTCAGGAGCAGGGAAGGAGTGGCCAGACAGCAAATGTGAAAAATCAGGACACTTTTATTTCAGAGGATAGGAGGTAAGGGGGGATAGTTGGGTATATAAGACAAGCACCTACTTTCAGGACAGTCCCCATAATATTGGGACGTCTGGTCACCCTAGAAAGAACAGGAGGTTCAGAAGTAGGGCAGGCATGACGGACAAGGCTGGGTGCAGAGGGAAGGACAGTCACTGGGATGTGGAAGACAAGGTTTGCTTTCGCAGATTGAATCAAACTAAGGGAAGCTGGTGAATTAGTGCTGTTTGCTGAGCAAACACAGCCGGGTGGGGATAGGCTGTGGAACAGTATTTAAACACAGTCTTTTATTTGCTAGCAAATATTCCCCTCCTCGCCCTTCTTTCTTCCCTTCCTCTGTTTCGTACTCCAAAGAGAGGAGGTTGGGCAAGGCATCCCAAGATGAGGAGGGACAAAATTCCTACAGGAATCAGGAGGAAGGAAACAAGAAAGAGTGCAATTTCCTGCAGAGCTAGCACTAAAGTCAGATGCTCAGAAACAGGCAATGTTGTTAGCACCGGAGGCCTGGGAATAGGCATTCTTGGGTTCTGCCATAGGAGTGGTGTGACCTTGGGCAAGAACCTGTCTGCCTCAATTTCGCTCTCAGTAAAAACTGAGTTAATAATGTCTACCTTTTGTGGAGGGGAAGGCGGGAGGCAGCTGTGTAGCTTAGTTCAGATGCGTGTGGAATTGTCCAGATCCAAAGTACAGCAGCTGTGTAAGGTAACGTTATTTATTGTTGCAAGGTAGCTGTGGTTATTGGGGCAGATCCTTAGCTGGTGTAAATTGACATAACTACAGTAACTTCAATGGAGCCTACCAGTTTCCACCACCACAGAATTGAATCCTCCATTTCTAAGATGGCTACATGTGAGAAATTGGCCCCAGATCCCCTATGGATCTATACGAGCTGCAGGAACCACTGTCTCTGCTCCCCGGAGAACATGTCCATGAAAAGTCCAGTCTTCATCCACCAGTATGGGGCCGGGCACTAACGTGATCTCAACCAAGTCACCAAATCCCTCATCCTAGGGCCCAAATCACAGGGTAAAGCCACCAGTACCGTGGTCTATAACAGCAGCTTAGCTGAGCCAGTCAGCGCTTGACTCGTCCGGGGATCAGCTGGTGATGTTCTATATTCCCCGTCTGACTCCACCATTGTGGACCAGTGGCCAGTGATAGTGGGACCAAGAGGTAAGGTTGGTAATGACCTGGGGACATCCCTTCCGCCTTCCTGACCTTGACCTTGGAACAGGAGAAGATGAAACTGAGCTGGAAACTTCTGCTGAAGTTCTGAGCTGTTTTTTCAATCCTCCCACCTCTCTGCCAGAACCTCCCAGTCCTGGCCTATTAGACTTCCTACATGCCAGTCTTGGGCACCCCAGCTGGTCTCCTGGTGCCCCTCAGTCCTAACTCCTGGATTCCCTGCCATGCCACTTCACCCGACACTCCAAACCATTTCGTGTTACTGACAATTGCTGCAAAATGATCGGTCCAAATCTCAGCCTCTCTTCATAAAATATCCCCAACTGCTGGGCTGGCTTTATGAAACAGTCTTAATGCTCATTCACCCTTCGAAGGCAGGGCGCTTACACAGCAGCTGTGCTGTACATGCCACTGCGTGAATTACAAGTTGCTGCCGATGGCTGCATCATTCATTATTAAACTGCTCGTGTCTTTGGCCTGCAGCTTAATCCAACACCGCCATGGTGGCTGCAGGAGAAATCCAGCCATCCGTAAACGTGGGAACCCCAGGCCTGTGTCAGCAACATCACTGTGTTGTGTAGCAGACGTGCTGGGGGTTTGCGGGGCTCTGAGAAGGGGCCAGGCCGCATGTTCCCCCAAGATTTGTAAATCTGATGGGAGGGAGGATTCGAAACAAAAACTAGCCATTCTCAAGAGAGAGTCTCCTCCACTGGTGTAAATCAGCATAGATCTACTGAGTCCCTGGACCTCTGGTGATTTACGCCATCTGGGGATCTGGCGCAGTGCCCTTAGCTGTGTTAATAACACCTGAGATTAGCAGAGGAGCAAGGAATTATAAAAATCCAGCAGTGTTGGCATGCCGTTACTTTGATTGGCTTATCTTTGGCCACGTTCAAGAAGATTGGCATGGTCCGTTGCTCTGAGATGGTTAGTTCATCTGTCTCCTGCAGATAACTGATCAGAGTGTCTTCTCACCCACGCTACTGTTGCTCCATCAACCCTGGTCAGTTAATCCTAACATACACCAATGCAAGTGAGAACAGGCTCAGTTACAAACATGGGCCTTGATCCCACAATTCAGTCAATGCCGTTGGTCAAATGCATCTTTGCAGAGTCCCAGGGCTATAAGGGGACTTTGACCAGTTGCCCTCTCCCAACCGTAGGATCACTTGGCCAAATCACGTATCAACTGACCCTAATATTTTTCTCTTTAAAAGATGATATTTGTCATAGGTTGGAGAACCAGTGTTCAGACAATGGATAGTTTGCAAACTGTGCCTCTACGTCTAGTCTTTCGCTCATGCCACATGGTCAGAGCCATGGGGCAATGAGCAAATAAGGAACTTCCAGGTGAATCAGCCTTTGTGCTAAAATTGGTGAAACTTTGGGGATTTGTGAGAACTTTGACAAATCCCCATTGTGTGAATAGTCACAAAAAGCCAGTAATATGGTGAACCAACTCAGGGCAACCTGGACGCTAAACTTCTCAGTCAAGAAAATATTAATAATAGGTTAAATATTATCCTCTTGTAGATAAGGAAAAGGAGTCCCAGGAGGCGTCATTTTCAAAAAACTGCTCAGAGCTTTGGAAAATCTGACTCAAGGCCTTTCAATGGGAGCTGACCGTTTTTTGCAGATCTGGCCTTCATTTAAGTGTCCAAATGGGGCTGAGCTGAAAAATTGGCTCAAATGGCAGGTGCTGTACACTTTAAAATCTTGCCTTATGCCTTCTTCCTCAAGGTCACGTAGTAAAACTGTGTGAGGATTAGAATTCACAATGCCCGGTGCCCAATCCTCTGCTTACTCCAGTAAACCACATCTTCCTTGGCTAGAAAGCTCCTTTCTGAGCACCACAGCCTCCAAGAGGTCCACACTCCAGCTGAAGAGGCCGTAGGGAGATAAGTTTTCACTGTTGAAGGATATGGGCTGGTTTGTCATTTCTCTGTGTCGCAATGTTCAGGAAAAAATTGCTAGCAGCAGTTCACAATTTGACTGGATTCCTTTTTTGGTGGTGACCAGCGCGTATGCTTGGCAAATGCCCATTAGCGCTACCCCTTGCCCGCATCCTCCCCTCTTAATTTTTAGCAGACGGTAGGCAGAGATACAATCTCCAATGTTAGCATTAGAGGACTGAACTGAGGGCATCAGCCGTCAACAAGAGGAGAAGCAGCCAAGAGAGGCCAGCTAATGCCATTCAGCTACTTGGGCCCATCAGCAGCTGTCACTCTTTCTGTTAAGGATGGACAATGTTCTCTGGATGAAAAAAACACCAATCACAGCACGGACCCATCATCTCTGAGGCTCAAGGATATTTGGGTACCTTCTTCTGTTTCTTCTTCCTTTGGCTCACGGTTTCTGCAGGATCTAGAAGCTGACATGCCAAATTGCCCTTTAAGACAAACTGCAAGAACAGGCCTTTTCTGAGCCAGGATTGGAGATCTTGCTTTCCATGAGACCTGCAGCCTGAATTGTGGAGGAGGCAGGCTCATACAAGACTCACAGACTCTAAGATCAGAAGGGACCAGTACAATCATCTAGTCTGACCTCCTGCAAAATGCTGGCCTCAAAACCTCACCCACCCACTCCAGCAATAGGCCACTAACCTATGACTGAGTTATTTACCTCCTTAAATCAGGATTTAAGGACTTTTAAGGTACAGAGAATTCACCGGTAGGTGAGCCATGCCCTGTGCTACAGAGGAAGGTGAAAAAAACCCCAGAGCCAGGCCAATCAGCCCTGGGGGAAAATTCCTTCCTGACCCCAAATATGGTGATCAGTTAAACCCTGAGCACGTGGGCAAGTCTCAACAGCCAGTTACCCAAGAAACAATTCTCTGTAATAACTCAGAACCCACCCCATGTACTCTCCCCTCTTAGGCCACTTGTATATCCACCACCTGTAGCCAAAGATCAGTCAATTTCCAGAATAGACTATCTGATCATACCATCCCCTCCATAAATTTATCAAGCTCAGTTTTGAAAGCAGGTGCTTCTCCAGCCTTACCTAGGCCAAACTGAAGCTCCAGGAGACACATTCTAAGGTGCTCACTCAGGCAAAACCTGCATCAACCTCAGTGGAGCAAATCCAGGGACTCTAACTCCCACTGGCTCATAGCTCTTCCCTCGTCCTTAGTCAGCCTAATTCTCACTGACTCAACTGGAGTTTGCCTGAGCAAGGAGCAGGCAAGGATCCTTAGATGGAGGCTAGTATGGGTGAGGAATCAGTTCAGATAAAGTTCCTCCTTCCACCCCAACCTCACGCTGATGTCTCTGAGTCACTAAACATTCAGCCATTGGTCCTTCTCATGTAGCATTGCTGGTTAATGTCAAAATCCCCTCAGAAGGCTGTTTTTAGGGCCTACCTGGCAGAAGAGAAAGTGGTCATCTTTCGGTTACGCCTGCACTCATGAACCAAGTTGCTGGGTTAAGCATCCGAAGGGTTAGGTGGTCTTCAGAACTAACATACTAATTAGCTGCGGAAGAGCAATTTGCTCCAAAATTAAACTCCATGCCAGGACAAAGTAAATAAACTTGGGCTAACACACACATCAACAGAGCTGCGTTTGCTTACCCCAGATCTGAATTTGCCCTGGGGTCTAGTGACACACGTGGGTGTGTGTGTATTCCCTTTACTAATACTCTCCAGTTGCTTCTGATTTCAAGTTCTCTCTTGACCGCAAAGGAGTGAGAAAGCCAGCACTCCCCTTTGCTGTCCCTGGCTCCAGGTAGAAAATACAGTCCAAGACGCTGTGTGTCGTTCTGCCCAGTGAGGGTCTCTAAACGGCAGCTAGTTGATGGCTTTGAGAGCGAGAAAACCTTATGGATCCTCAAACCCATCAACTACCTGCCACTTAGAGACCCTTTAAACCTCCCTCCCTCAGTGGGCCGAATGACACAAAGGGCCTTGCAATGTATTTCATACCTGGAAGCGTTAGTAAAGGGGAACTTCCCATCTCTATCTCCCCCGGCTTCTCTCTTGTTCTCTTTCTCTGAAAGAGAGACTGAGATGATCTCGGTGCTTTGTAGGGGGTTAGGAGGACACTGGATAAGGAGTCTGAGAAAGTGAAAGAGAGTGTAGGGTGGTGGGAGGAGGGGGGAAGAAAGGGGGTGGATGGATTCTCAGTATCTAAAAAAGGAATTAAAGTGCTTTGACTGGAGTGAAGAAATCAGTTGAAGAATGGCAGTTGAACAAAAGAAGCAAGCCTGTGGACAAGTCAGCCTGAATAGGCCTAGATCTCCTTAAATTTGTAGGGGGAAAAAAAAATCCACCCTCCCTCCCTTTAAGCCTTCGCCCCTTACTACTTCAAGAACAAATGTAGAGCAAGAAAAACACGAGGGAAGGGGGTAAGTGCTGGGGTGGGGGGAGCTAAAAAAAATAAAATAAAAGGTAATCCTCAGCCACTTTGTCCCTCCAGGGGCTACCAGGGGCCTGATTAAAGGTCCGGTGTGAAACCATTCTGCTATTCAGATGCAATAAGCAGGATTTACAAGCAAAGAGAGAGAAAAGAATGGGCAAGGGGAGAAAAGGAGAATTATTTGTGTCTCTTAATACTTGTTAAGCACTTCTCTTTTGCTGGACCAGACAAGACACAGCTATGCTCAAAGTCCAGGCACAATCCCACCCCCCACCCCCCTCCACTCCAGCTTGTGTCCCTGCCCCCACCCACGGAAACCAAGCAACACTTTGTTGCTACTGAGCTGAAATCGGTCTCCTCTGCGAGTGACACACAAAGAGAATGGCAATTAACCTCCGTGTTCCCCCGTGACAGCGATCTAATCCGCGCTGCACCGAACCCTGTGCCGCCTTCCAGTCGGCAGCATTTGTGCAAGGGCCGGGGGAGTGTGGGAGGGATGGGGGTTGGCTGTGCCTGCTCTCAAGGCTGGGGGAGGGTGTTTGTTTTGCTTCAGAGAGGGGACATCGGCCATTTTCTGCTGCCGTCAAGTCTAGAAACCAGGCTTCAGAGCAGCCCTCGGGTGCTCCTGGTGGAGGGGGCTGGATAGATATAGGAGATAATGTTCTGTGATGAGACCACACCCCAAATCTTTGACCGGGGCCAGATCAAACCTTTGCTTGCCTACAATAATTGCTTGGCATGTCAACACGACCCACTTCCAGTCTTCCTGCTGTAAAGAGGAAACTGAGGAAGGTGGATAGGCCAACAGACTGGGAACCAGAAGATCCAGTTTCTATTTTGTTTGAGTATTGCAGCAGCCATTAGGAGTCCTCACTAGGGACCAGCACCCTGTTGCACCACGTACAGTACAGAGATGGTGCTAACCCCTGAGACCTTGTAAGCTGAGTCATTCTAAGGATTCCTGCTCCAGTCGCTGCTTGGTGTGTGTGACCCTCTGCTGTGCGGCCGGTCCGTGATTTGCAGAGGATGGGCAACTCTATTGGAGGCAGTAGCTCATGCTTTTAGTGCTGGACAGGGGTTAAAGTAAGGGGGAATGCACCGGAACGCAGTTCCGGGGCCCACAAATTTGAGGAGCCAGCGTTCCAGGGCCCCTAAAAATAGAAAAATCCAGCAGAACACATGTTCCGCCCTGCCCTCGCTGCTGGCAGGTCCCACACCCCACTGTTAATTACAATACTTATTGTGTTATGCAGTGTCTGCTAGTTTGTGACAATAATTGTTTTATAGACATAAACACCATATAAAATTATAAATATTTTTATGGAGTGATAACCGATGCATGTGGTACTGAGAAGTGGTTGCAAATGCCTACCTGGGCTGAGGCCCACACATGCATGAAGAGCGCCCAGGCAATACAGGAAGGGGGCCCGGAGATTAGGAGGTTTCCAGGGCCCGTCAAATTATACTTTAACCACTGGTGCTGCAGGTCTCCCAAGTCCATCACCAATGAGTCTGCTGAGGGGGTGGCTGGAACACAAGAGTCGCATTCCTTTTTTTCTCCATTTGCCCCCTCCCTGAAATAGGCATAGTGAAACTCACCCCCTTTTGTGTTTGATCAGTAAGTGCTAAGAGTTAGGTGCATTACAGGAAATGACCCCCCAGTTAAGATCTGAACCTCAATGCTAGGCTCTGTACACAGTGTGAGGCAGTCCTGGTCTCAAGAGCCTACCATTTAAATAGATAAGACAAAGGATGAGAAGGGAAATAGAGGCACAAATGGGGCTGTAGCTTCCCCGCGTTCCCTTAGCAGGCCAACTGTACACCTCGGAGCAGAAATCAGGTCTTGTGAGGGCTAGCAGTTGAGTCACAATACATGAGTATGGCTGCTACCTAAACCGGAGGTTGGTGGGGAACTGGGCACAGAAAGTAAATAATTCCTCATTTTCCCCTCTCTCTCTCGTTTCTCTCATAGAGTCCATTATTAAGTATTTGTTCCCCACGTAGATACTTTATAGACTGTAATCAAGTCACCCCTTTAAGAGAAGGTTATTAAGATCAATAGAGAGACTCAAGGAGCTCAATTACTAGAAGATACATTTTCCAGTCATTCTTACGGATTTTCTCTGGGCCCCCTCCAATAGAACAACACTCTCTTGTGTGCACCAGAACCAGAAATGGTCACACCAGTGCAAAATACATAGGTGAAATAACCTCTCTATTCTTACTCAGCAAATTCAGAGTAAGGTGGTGGGGAAGAGTCATGGTAGGCTACCAAGGAGAATCCATGTCCCCCAAGACACTTTCTGGCCCACCTGGAAAATGACCCTCTCTCCTGCCGCATCTGCTGTTTCATAGCCCACTATCTAGTCCTGTCCTATGAGCTTAATCAGGAGGGATGGTCAAAAAATTTCCATCACAACTTTTTTTGGGTGGAAAAGTGGGGTTTTGACTAAATATGATACAGTGGTCTGGCTTTTTTAGAGGAAGTGTCCACTTTCCTCAAATTTTTGATGTTTTTAACCAGAAAACTGAAAGGTTGGAAATCCTTTCCCCATTTTTGGCCATTTTGGGGTGAAAATATTTGGTAGGTAGTAGCTGAAAACACAAACACACACACACACACACACACACAAGAGGGGTGAAAAATTGAAGTTTTCTACTGGAAATTTTCAATGAAAATTTCTTGGTATTCATTTATTGCCATGACAAAATAATTATTTTTCTAACCATCTCTAATAATCAGGAATGCTGACCCAGACTTTGAGCCAAACTACTGATATACTTGAATCTAGTGTTTAGGTGAATCTCTGGTCCTGGCAAGATCAGAGCTGGTCAGAACAACTCAGAGCTTTTCTAAAATTTCACTGAAATTTCAAATTTTGTCCAAAAAAAAAAAAAATCCCCCCTCCAAAAAACCCATAAACTGAATGAAAACACTGAGCCATTATTTCAAACAGTTCTAATGAAAACAATTTAACAGTGACACTGAAATATTTTAATCAAATTTGTCTGAACCTCAAAATATAGATTTGGTTCAGATTTTAGGAAAGGTACTTTGTTTCATGTTTCATCTGGGGCGATTTTCCATTCTTCATGAAACTCAGTATAACGTCATTGTGGATGGGGCCAGCTAGCCACAGAAGTGCGCTGACGGAGATGGTGGTAAAGTTAATATTGCAGAAGAATCCTCAATTAGGGCTTCTTTGACAAAACTAGCTAGTATTTTTCTTTACTTCCTGCCCTGAGCTAGCCAGTAGACTGTTGTGCTCTGATATTAGTCAGTTGGTGTGTTTTACACCAGAGTCAGCTGCATTTCAGAGGTAGATGAGTGACATCTATGGAACCAAGTTCTGGCAGGCACTACACATTGGCACCTGCCCCAGAAAACCATGCTTGGCAGCATGAAGGTTGGGTGGAAGGTGACTCTTCAGCCTCTTGGGTGAAAGAGCCAAAGAAGGTAATTCTAAGGACTTGATTCTCCATCTATTTGTGCTTTGTGCCATCATTCCACCAGTGCAAAGAGGGGATTAAATGCTACCCAGCCAGAAAGGGAGAGCTTTGCCCTCACTTGCAGGGCTGTGAATGTCCCTGGCCTCCTGAGGCTGATAGAGGCTCTGTCTAGTCTGGGGAAGATTCATCACACTTCTGCATGGATGCACAAGGGAGCAGAGTGCTTAATAGATCTCCATTCAGACAGCCTCCCTTACAGCCTCGCACACAAGGCGAAAGAGAGCAGCACTCAAGACTATGTGGTTCCCTCTCTCTGAAGAAGGGCCCAGGCCACCCACACGCAGAAGAATGCATACTGTACTTTCTGAGATAGGAGTGTCAAACATTTGACCAAAGCCAGCAGATTTCTCATGAGTATTTGAGCTTGCCCACATGACCACCAGATCCACACTACAGGGGCTTGATTTGTAGGGTGCAGCAGGGTTGAGCTCTAACTCCCCCACGTAGACGCTACTAGCATGCAATGATGCAATCCTGTTTGCAAGAGGGCTACATCAATGCACACTTCAGTGTGAGCCAGCATGGTCTCCCAGCAGATTTTTGGGCACCTTACAAATCACACCCCCATGATCCAGATTCCGAAGCTGCAATCCTCCAAAACCTGATAACCAAGTAGTTCTGTGTTTGTACATGTTTAAGAGGCACTGAAGGAGCAGTAGCTGGAATGTGTCTGAGTAAAGAACAAATGCTTTTAAACGCTCTTTAGTGCCCTGAGAGATGCCAGGCATCAGAGAACACCAGAAGTGGTTACTCATAAAGAGAAGTCATCACCAACGTAACTTATCTTTATTTAGTTCTAGGTTAGTAACTTTGGGTGGATGTGGTCTAGGGAGGCCATGGGGCAGGATATTGGAGCAGCACCCCCACAAGAAAGGACTTTGACATCTCTGTAAATCTAAGCAGAACAGGAGAGCAGCTATATTCTACCTGCTTTCTGCAAAGATCCAGGGGGTTATTGTGTCTGGTTCAAACAGATAAGTGTAATTGAGGTGTATGTGCCTAAGAAAGAGGGCTAATTGAGCCTAAATTGACTCAAACAGAGGCAGTTAAGGCAAGACTCATCTCCCTGTGGAGAGTGAACAGCACTATTTATTTTTAATTCATATAATCATAGAAATAATAATTAAAAATCCCCACTTACTACAGTTCTCATCATTTAACTGGAATTCCAGACTGGGCTAACTTGTTTAACAACCCTCCCCCACCTTACATAGACAACCTAGCCCTGATTTTCCACAGTACCATTTGTGAAGCCATTGACTATGGTCCCTAAGACCCAGATCTTCCAAGGTAACTCCCACTCCCATCGATGTATGAAGTCGTATTGCTGCAGTGTTTGTCCCCGGATATTAGAGACACAAGGTGGGTGAAGGAATATCTTTTATTGGACCAACTTCTGTTGGTGAGAGAGAAGCTTAATTGAAAACATGTTTCTCGCTACCAGAAGTTGGGCCAAAGAATGATATTCCCTCGCCCATCTTGTCTCATTAAAATCAATGGCAGTTCAGACCAGACCTTCCAAAGGCATTTAATAGCCAAAGATCAGCTGTGGTAATGTGGTGAGTTCCCAACCATTCTGCTAATGATTTTTATGCCCTGTATTACAAATCCAACCTTGCTCCTATTGACCTGAACAGCAAATCTCACAGGGACTCAGCAGCCCTGGTAATGGCTGTGATTTAAGAACCATAGTCAGATTGACTTGAATTCAATGAGGGCTGGATCCAAGCACTGTCCGGCTACCACCGTGCATTCTAAATACACAGATGGGTTAGAAGGGACGTCTCTGGCATCCGGGATGGAGCCATCATGAGTTACCCATCAAATGTTACATGGGATGGATAGCAGTGGTTGGATAGCTGAGAAACATATTAGACTTGGAGTTTTATTATCATCCCCTAAAAGTTACTACTAGAGATTGACAATGGCTACCCCTTTGGAATTTGACTACTAGAGATTGATTTGCTTTAACAGTCTAACTTCATCCTGTGACTTACACTCCCTACATTTATTTTCCTTCCATTCATCTGTACTTCTCCATCTTCAGTGTCGGACGAAGTAGGATTTTCTCCCATGAAAGCTCATGTGCTAAATAATTTTTTTAGTCTTTAAAAGTACCACTAGACTGTTTGTTTTGCTGAACTAGACTAACACGGCTCCCCCTTTGGTACAAGAAATTGAGCTCTTATTACCTTACAGCCATTCAGCACCATGGCCAGAGCCTTAGACAGTGAGCTGTGCTAAGGGACCATAAGACATGGGAGCAGGGACACGCAGGGGGAATGGACACTAAATCAGTGCTTAGTAAACAAGCCCTGCCTGGGTATTGGTGAGCTTTCAAACAGGGGCATCTAGCTACAATGAGAAACCTGTTTCAAGGGATAGGTTGCCTCTTGGCCATCTGTCTTTAGCTAAGCATTGAACAAACCTGGATTGGAGACCTTGAGGGAAGGTATGCCAGAATAAAAATGAACAGCCCCTAACATAATGGGGTCCTGATCCATGATTGGGGCTGCTAGGTTCTACAAGAGAAGGAAATCAGAATTCAGTAAGGATTCTCCTGGTATAAGCAGCAAGTAGGAGGCATGGAAAGGTGAGGATGGGGATAGGCTAAGGGTAGGAGTGTGCACACACAACAGTTCACTCTACTCTTGGGTTGTTCTAGGTTACTTAGAGCAAGGCCCTTTCAGTTCCCAGTGGTCCCAGAATCAAGCAAGATGGACAACTGATTTAAAACCATTCTTTTCTTCATTGACTTTTCTTCATGACTTCGGTGCAACTGAGGATCTGGCCTAAAACTTATATTTGACTTGGCAGTGGCCCAAATAATTTCTGCCATGGCTTCTCCTTCACATCCTCAGAAAGATGTGTTAGTTCCTGGCTCTTTCACATGCCCTGCATTCAGAGGAATGAACAAAGGGAAGGGAATGAGGAAGATGAAGGGGCAGAAGGATGCGTATGATGAACTGTCTCATTGGAGGAGTGCTTTTGCTATTTCTTGCCAAGACATGGAATGGGATTGGAGCAGTGTTTCCCCACGTGACAGGGCAAATAAGAATCATCAATTAGAAATAATTACCACCCCTTCCCCAGAACTAAAGGTCTAATATTAGGATTCATTTTTAAGAAAGGTAATTCGATGATAATAAATTACAATTATAAAAACTTCATTAGAGTCAGTAGCAATCCATCCACCATTGTTCTAATTACACATTGTAGGAGTAATGAATGCTAATGGCTTAATGTACAATAATTACCACAATTGAAAAATAATAATAATAATACAGAACAACCTCAATTAACCAAATGTCACTGGGGACATTGACTAAGTTGGAATAATCGTGGTTTCAGATAATCGTGGGAATCTTCAGAGTCATTAATAGATGTCAGAGAATGTGACCCTATTCTGGAGAATGAGTTTTGTATAATCTGGTGTGGATCAAATGCAGTCATACTGTAGAGGCATTGAGCATGGATAGACATAGGAAATTTCAGTCTTACAGTTGTATTTGATGGAGAGAGGATGGGTTAAACAAAAAACCACATGTTTTCCTTATAGGGTTGGGCAATACCATAACAAAGGGATGTGATCTAGCAAGCAGCTCTTCTTCCTTGTGACATTAGTGCCATTCATGGCACTGAAATAGCTCACGGGAGTAAAAATTGTGAGCTCAGTCCTAAACGGAAGCCTGAGTGAAAACACAAATTGATTCACATCATTGGAGTATCTGTGCTGTGGTAATTAGTTAAGATTGCAACCAATAGCCAACAGAAAACACTTTCATTGTATTTCTTTTCATTGTATTTCTTCTGCAAAACAGTTATGTTAGGTTCTGTCAATCCAGTCAACAATAGTGATCACCTGTGGAGTATGGACCTACCACCTAAGATACCACACCTAGCAGGAAAGAGAGCTTGACGATACCCAAACAGATCTTTCCAAAAGCGGTCCTCTTAGCCCCAGCCATCTTCTGTCACATACACATCTTTGCAGTCTCTGAAAACACCAAGATGATCTAGTTCAGCCTGTAACCTTTCTGCTTCTCCAGCCACACAGAGCAACGGTACAACTTCAGCCTGAATGAATTACATTCCAGACTAAGGGAAATGACTAAATAAGAAAGAACAGGAGCAAGGTGTTTGAGAGAGAGCCAAGTGTGCAGCATCCCTGACACATTCTGCATTGGGGCCTCCTTGAAAAATGGCAGCAGACAGCAGAGTTCTGTAGCGCTACATTGCTAATTGCAGAAACTTTGTGCGCATAGGTGTGTTTTGCCCTTAATTGGGAATCATCTCATTCCTGTCTTTTCTAGCCACAAATTGCCGAGGCCTTTTTTCACCACCAAAGTGTTCATTAAAAACAATAGGGGTTTTTCTAGGATGCGTAAAGAAGCCTAAATAGTGCCCAACTCCTATTGAATTCTATTGAGATTTAGGCACCCAACTCTCTTCAACTCTTTTGGATATGGCAACCATATATGCATCTCTGCTGCTCACAAAGATAAGAATATGTCCCCTCCTCATCCCCCGATATGGGTGGGAGTAGAAACAATGAATTCTTTACATGCCTCCTTTTTCATGGGATCCTAATTTATAAGAATGCAGATAGTACATCAATGGAAATTAACAGCACACTAGCCTCATACAGGCAGGTTGAGCTGTAGGTGAGTGCAATGTAATTAAGAAATTAAAAGGTAATTTCCACATATGCTTTCTGTTAATCTAACTTAGCAATCATTTAATTTACAGCAGGGAACTGGCAAGGAGGCAAGCCAAAATAAATAAGATAATACTACATTTAATTGCTTGACTGAATGTTAATGGAACAGAGCGGCTTTTGAGCAGAGACAGCCGGGAGAGGTGGGCTGACCCCTACATTCTGGTGATTGAAAATAATTTTTGTTTTTAATTTCAGTTTGACAGGAGTTAAAACTTCAACCCACTGAATCGAACTTTTATGAAGTTCTAGCTTAAAAATAAAAATAAAATAAAACTCCTTAAACGTCTCATTGCTTCATTTTTTTCCCTTTCCCCACCTACTTTCTTTTTCAGGTCTCTTGCTGTGAGGAGAAGCTTCCACTGGTGGGCTTAAGCACATCATGGTCCATGTCCAGCTAATAGTAGTCCCCCAAAGTGCACAGCCATTTTCCAAGGTGAGCAAGCCACTGCAGCCCCATGGTATTGATGGGGAAACTGAGGCATGGGTTGGTCCAAGGTTATATTCTTCCTTGAGGCCATTGCTTCTCCAAATGGATGTTGCAAACCCTCATGACATGGTCATGTGAGGGGTTGCGAGCTGTGAGCCCCAAATCCAGCCAGGCATGGGGCCAGGAACCTCCTGGCAGAAGAACATAGGCAGGGAGAGCAAGGGTTGAGACACAGATACTGCGCATTCCCCACAATATTCCTCCACACCCCCTTTGGGGGCTATGGGAACCAGAGCTCCCTGCATCCAGGTCCCATTCGCCACCTAAGCGCTGCTGCCCTCTACCCTCCCTTGGTGTAACCTGAGTGGGGAAAGTTCCCTCGGTACAGGGGGCCATGACATTGCTCCTCACTCCCCCCATATCTCTCTAGGGGACACAGTGCAGACACCAGGGTGAGATGGGGGAGCGCAGGGACAAAAGAGGAGGGGTGCCCCCTGGGGGTTGTACTCAGATGCTTGCTGTGAGAAAGGGGTCATCACAACACTGCTTTGGGGTGCAAATATTCCAGCTTGAGAAGCCGCATCCGGGCAGTTGGGGTGACGCCAGCCAGCGAAAAATAGAGCATGACCATGGGAACATGCCCGGTGGGCGGGGCTCGCTGCCCTGAAATATGTACCTAGTATCTTGGAGGAGATCATGATGCGGGCATTTACCCCTTCGTGGCACCGGGGGGGCTCTGTTTATATCAGACCTGAGGCCTGCATGTCTTCCAGAGCTGTCGTGTGCGCCTCCGGCTGGAAGGGCCGATGTATCTGCAGGCTCTGAGATGCCTGTGTGAGTCACAATGTCTCCCATTGCTCCCAGAGGAAAGGGCACCCTAGCACCTCATTGAGTCACCCCTTAGCAGAGGAGCTGACAGACAGGGAGGTCGAGGGCCGATCCTGCAGATTGCTGCTGGCCCTCGGCTCCTGACCTGAAGTCACAGTGGAACAAGGATGGGGAATACAGGACCTGGCACGGTTGACTCCTAAAATGGCTGCATGACATAGGGTGAAGAGCCACACAGATAGCAGTCAAGGACAGGACCAAAGTCTTCAGACTCCTGGTGGGATCGCCTGCTGTCCTCCTCCCAGTTCAGCCAGCCCTGCACAGATTTCATTGGGGCAAAACCGTGCCCCATAGGAAGGTTACACTCTCACAGCAGTCAGCTTTTCCTTTTCAAGGGGGCGGGGTGCATCTCACTGGCTTTAAAAGGCAGCTCTTGCCATCAGCACCTCAGGGCAGAGAGGCAGCTGGCAGATGAACCCCTAGAGGGCCAGGAGTGGGGAGCTGCCCACCCCCCTGGGTCCAGCTCTGTCCAGGTGGGGGAAGAGATCGTGCTGAACATGGAGGAAGATGCGGCCTTTAGGCTAGGATGAGAAGTGTGGCATCAGAGAGAAGATTCCTCCTCACTCCCCCATTCCCTGCCTGGGTCCTGGGGAGAGGATTTTGGCAAAATGCCCTCACTGTGGGGACACCTGCTGCTGTGCATGCCAGAGCTGGATTAGAGAGTCAACAGCACAGGCCCCTGGCTGGCCACAGCAGGGGTGGCTCTGCATCTTCCCCTTGCTTTTGTTTCAACCCGAAGACACCTGAGCAGACCGGGAGGGCTCAACATTATGCCCTCCAGCTGCCTCCTCCGGAGATCAGCAGGGGCAGCCGCAGTCTCTGAGGCCCATTCATATGGGAGTTGCACTGCTAGATTTTCTTCCACGAAAGCTCATGCGATAAATAAATATGTTAATCTTTTAAAGTGCCCCAGGACTCCTGTTTGTTTTGCTGAACTAATGTAACACGGCTCTCCCTTTGGAACTTGTTTAGATAGCAGACTGGGCCTTCCTAAGAAAGGCTGCACAGCGCCGATCCAAGCCGTACAGGAAACACAGGCCTTCCCACACACAGAAATGCATTGTCTTCCACCCCAGTCTCATTGAATGCCTTTGTAGTCGACTTATTAAATGGGTTTCATCCCGGTTTTAGAGCATCCACTCTACCCCCACCTCTGGAGAACCATGTGTGATTTGCAATTCATGGATTCCTGGGGCAATGCAGTAAATCTCCAAGGACTGCCGCCTGGCTCTCTTCTCACTGATACTAGAAGAGGCATCCTTAAGATTTGTGGCCGGCCACCCATATGAATGCAGGTGAGTTTATTCCAGCAGCCTGGAAATAGAGTCAGTCCAAGGGCCTTCATGCCTGTGGCCTTAGTCTAAAAGCTCCTCAAAGCCCAGTGAGTTAAGCAGGGTTATTGTGGTACAAGCTGACGACCTAGTGCAAGAACTGATGTAACGAATGAGAAGCATCGCTCATCTGGAGAGACTCAGGCTTGTTGTGAATGGGAATCCTCCAAACGGTTTGTTATTTATTTGAAAGGTTTTGTTGACTAAATAATTCCCAGTTTAGGGAGGTTTCTTTGTACTAGTCAGTCAGCTCTAGAGATTGGCCAAATAACATTTGCCCAGCCAAATATTCCATGGCAATTTTTCACTGGTAAATTATTCACAAAGAGCTTGTTTACCTTATTCGACCAGCTCTGGGGCTTGCATGTTATGCTCAATGCAGGACTGCCAGGGCAGATGAGGTTAGCGCACATCTGACTTCACTTGCCACGTTGAGAGATTGCTCCACATTTTCCTGAGGTTTGGGGTGTGTTTGAATCCAGCGTTTGGGTTTGTCCTGTGACAAAGAAAGGAGCCCAGCCTGAACATCATCAGCATTCAAGGAGGCTCAGTTATCATAGAATCATAGAATAATAGGGTTGGAAGGGACCTCACGAGGTCATCTAGTCCAACCCCCTGCTAAAAAGTTGTGTGTTTATAAGGCCCAGCCAAACAGCCAGTGAACTAAACACCCCCTAGAAGCTAGCTCAGTTGTTGTCTCTTCAGATACATGCTTTTTGTGGGATCACTTGGGGCACGGTCTGAGGACTGGAAGCAGGAATATGCAGGAAACACACAGCTCTCCAGATGGGAGATGTGGTTGGCAGGTTAAGGTGGTGTGGTTTTTGAATGGAACAATAGCTTTTCACAAAATGGAAATGATTGGGGGAAAGCCTGGTTTCATCACAAACTTGGGTGTTTCTATTGAACCTCCCTTCTCCCAAATTCTGTCTTGTAAAATGTTTTAAAACAGAAATTTCTCAGTTGCCGAAACCAAAGTCGTCAAAACCTTTCCATGATGTCGTTTTTTGGTGGTGGTTGTTTTTTTTTTTTAATGAAAGCTCAAAGTACTTTAAGCAAAAACAGGAAAAAAAACCCAAGGAGTCCTGTGGCACTTCTAAAGACTAATAAATTTATTTTTCACATGAGCTTTTGTGGGTGAAGTCCCACTTCGTCAGATGCAGGACTCCTTGTTTATTTTGCTGAATTAGACTAACATGGCTCCCCATTTGGAACAGCTCAAAACCAAAAAGGTTTTCTTCAAAAAATAGCTACACAAAATAAAAAAATTCCCAACTAGCTTTGCAGGAAGCAGAATCAAAATTCAGAGCCTGCGCTCTTGGCTGGCGCTGGCCTTTCAAACTCTACTTCTTTGTAGCCTGTCCCCTCCTCCCCTTCTCCACACTGGAAGATGTGTGGTCATTTCCCAAGATTGAACTGAGCTTGCATGTTCCTCAGGGGAGAACGCTTGTCTCCTTTTATGTCAGTAGGGAGACTTTAGCTGTATAGCTCCTCAGCTGCTGTAAATGCAGAAGCTGCCTTTCAGCCACCTGTCTTCTCGAAGGCCAGTCAGAGCTTCAGGGGCAGGCTTTGTTCCAGGTTCCGGCTGTAGAGAGAGGGCTGCTGACTTCTTCCAGGTGACAGGAGCTGGTCCTGCACATCTCGAAAGAGTGCAGAGATCAGTTGCAGCCCCTGCTCCCCCTCCCCATGTAGCTGGCTTCTTAGGGCTGGAAGGGGCCCTCCGCTGTCCTCTCATTGCAGAGGAGGCCACCAGTGATTTGGGTTAGTCCCGACAAGGAAACAGATGAACATGATGGAGTCGAGAGAGGTTTGGAATGAGGCGATTAGGGCGGCCTGAAAGATAGGGAGGTTATTAGCACCAAATGGCTTCCCTTTTTATCTGTCTTTGGTCTTGTCTTCATTGCTAAGGACAGGTGTGTTTTACCGGTCAGGGAGAGTGAAGCACTTGAGCTCTCCTGCTGTAAAAACACGGTGGGGACAAGGCACTTCACTTTTACCTCAAGCTAAACTAAGGACAGTCAGTACTATTCCCGCTGCGGGTTGACCTTGCCTAATTTAGCTCACGCTAAAACCTTCAGGCCTTGTCTTCACTGTGTTTCTCCAGCAGGCAAGTGCGGGCGTGTGCATTGCCCTGAGGGAAGAGCACCCCTTTTCTTACCAGCGAAGAGATGGCCTCTCTCTCTGAAAAAAAATAAGGCAACGGATGTTAACACTTGTCTGTGGAGGATGTGTGGGTGCGATCACTCTCCCCGGGTGTCAGCAGGAAGGTGTGTGATATCGCACTGCCTCTAATTACCTCCCTCCTTTTCTCTCCTTCCATTGTGTGAGTGACTTGCTGTTGGTGCCCGTACAACCACCGGGGGCAAGATCCTGGGTGGGGGTGTCTCCGAGTTCATTCTCCTGTCTCCTGGATGGCTTTGAATAGCAAGCAGAAACTTAGCCCTGGACTGACAGTAGTCAGGGCTGAAGGAACTGGGTATGTTTAGTTTGGAAAGAGGAGCTGAACCGGGGGCATGATAGCAGCCTTCAAATACTTGAAAGGCTGCTATAAAAAAGATGGAGAAAAGTTCTTGTCTTGCCCCAGAGAGTAGGACAAGACGCCATAGGTTCAAACTACACCACAGCAGGTTCAGATTAAATCTCAAGAAAAAATTGTGACCTGTAAGAACAGTGGGACAATGGAAGCCTGCCTAGGAGGGGAATGGAAGTTCATTTTCTGGAGATTTTCAAAAGGAGACTGGATAGCCTTGGAAATCCTGCATGGTGCAGGGGGCTAGATTAGATAACCCTCTTCTAACCCAGTGGCTTTATAATTCTATAATGCAAAGCCCTGTGAGCAGACACACTCATAGTTTAAGTCCAGAAGAGGACAGCAGACACCTGACCTCCTGCACACCACAGGCCACTAAGCGCACCCAAGTACAGTACCCCTAACCTGAGCCCTAAGGAAACTAAACTTATGTGCCACAGGCACAGAATAGGACGAATTGAGATTCACTGACAGGGAATCGATTGGGGACTATACGCCCAGATGATTCTAACACTCGCATTGTATGGGCATTCACATGCAAGCTCATACTCAACCATCACATCATGTTTATAAATGTATAATCCCCCCCAGTGCATATATGCAGTATTTTTATTACCATGCCATTAAATAAATACTTTAACGCATACAGTAAGTGTGATTTGGCAGTTTCCTATTGCTATACGCACCTTTGCTTTCCTTTCCTTGTCAGACTTGGACATGTTCGAACATGCAGCTGTAACTTCCCCAGAGGAGCAACACAAAATGTGGCCCTCGAAATTTAAGCTCATAACATGGAAAGGAAAAATGGGGTCTCTGACCACAACTGACTTGCACGAGTAGTTCCATTCACTCCTGATTTACACCAGAGCTCATGGGAAGAGAAATAAGCCCACAGCTTTTTTTTTAAATAAGCAAGAACCCACTTAAAATGTATAGAGGACAATTTTAGATCTCCACAAAAGGACTGATAGGGAATGAATCTGTATTGAACCCATAGTCAAGTTTAATAAATTAATTTAGTGTTTAGGGAGAAAAAAAGACTCTTCATTGTTGCATCTCATTAAAATGGTCCTTGTCAATTTGATCTTTTATTATCTATGATTCATACATCTGTTAGCAAAAGTCAATAAACAATGGACCCTTTAGCTTACTTACTTGGACTTGACCGATCAAAAAGAGTGAAAGAATTCCAGTGAGGTTATAAAAAATAGTAACCCAGCCTAAACACCAAGGTGATGGACTCTGAAACAATGAATCAGGTTACCCCCTTTCATGGTCATAAATAGAGCTAGTTGAAAATTTTTCTGGTGAACCATTTTCCAGTGGAAAATGCTGCTTCATCAGAATTGAAACTTTCCATAGGAATGTGTCAATTACAGCAAAACCATGTTTAGAAAAAACGGAAACAAAGAATTTCGATAAAATCAAACCGTTCTGTTTTGACCTTGTCAGAATTACTCATTTTGATTTTTCATTTCCAATTTTATATTATAAAGTAAAGTCAAAAGTGAAATAAAGCATGTCAGTTTTATCAACCTTTCTTATTTTATTTAGAAATTAGACAGTTTTGCACAGGAACAGATTTTGAAAGGTTGGAATTTCCTACAAAACAGAAATTTCGGTGTCTGCGAAATGTTATATAGTATTATGTTACAGGAAGAATAGAAAACATAATTTATTGTGATGACCAACAAGCAGAGATAATACAGCTGTTAAGTGATTTCTTCTGGACTAAGGATAGAACCAGACTCCACATTTCCCCGTTGTTAAGGTGTGGTTGGATACAGGGGTTTGTTTGAGCCCATGTGTATTCTGGAACCTTTGAGCATACATCAATTTGTGCATTAGAAAATTGATTATAAAAATGGGTGACAATTATCAGCTTAAACTCTAGAATATTATCTCTGTACTTAGAGGATTCTTTCTCTGCAGCAATGAAGAACTGCTGTATCATTTCAGCTGTCTCAAAAAGGTAATTAAGGCCCAAATCTTGAGCTCTAAAGATCTAGGCTAAAGGGATTCCAGATGGGAGGTTTCAGTGTGAAAAGAAATCAGATGCTGCCCTGACACCTTTTAAGGATATGGTCCTGTCGCCTCACCTGAGCAATCTAAGGGTTATAAGGAGAAATGAAAATTGCAATGAACACCACAAATTGAGGCCCCGATATAAATGGCTTCCATTCCTTTACCAGGTATGTCTACACTGACGACAGCAAATTCCCTGCTGTCAGATCGATTTTTCCAGATTGACTGAGCTCTCAGTAAAAACATACTCAGTCGTTGCGGAAGTCGAGATAATAACACCATCCCCTCAAGCAGCATAATGAATGCATTTCCCGTTGGCACAGAACAGTGAGGACAGTGACCTACAGGGAAGTTATGAAGTCAACGGGAGTTACACAAGCTACACAGAGTAGCTTGCGTAACTCCCATTGGCTGCCACCGAATTTGGCCAGCAGTGCAGACCAGACCACCGATAATGTGACTGCACCAGTAAAAGGAGGAACTTTCTGAGAGAAACTGGAGCACTCAGACACAAAGGGGATGGATGCAGAATAAAACCTGGATAGTCTGGAGGGCTAAAATTGCAAAGAGTTACTTGAATTATTTAACCAGGAACTTGGAAAGCAACAATCCAGCCTGAACATACCTGGTAAATACCATGGTTCTGAGATTCTGGAAAAGAGTAGAAGTTCAGATTTAGAGTTCGCTAGAGCAGTCAGGTACTTCTGAGACTGAGCCTGGATCTTCAAACCAAAATATATGTTCTGAGATACACAATTGCACTGGATTCTGTAGTGCCATTTCATGGCTCCAAATTAAACTGCTATCCATAGTTAACAATACCACTGAGTGTCTCAGGGCAGGTGAGGGGATTGGTCCTTAATATTTACTTCATTTCTGCATCTCGTTAACATTTTGTTGGCTGTTTATCATGTTATAATTGATATATTGTGGCCAGGCAATCCTATAGCCCCTTGTCGACCTTATTAAGTCAATTTAACACTTTAAGTCGACGTAATAAAGTCGAATTAGCGCTAATCCCCGTCCACACTGGCTTTAAATTGACTTAAGGAGTGTGGACGTGGCTTTGTTTTGGCCTCCTTAACTCCTGACTTAAGCCTCCTTAAGTCAACCTGACTTGCCAGTGTAGACTCTCCCTTTCTGTTTGGGACAGCGGTAAATTGGGTTGTATACAGACAGCCCCTTTGGCTTCCCAGTTTGGACTTGAAGGATCAAAGAGGAGGGAAAGAGCAGACTGGGTTGGTGACGTGGACTAGATGATCACAGAGATCCTTTCTGGTCTCAGAATGATTGAGGCAGCTTCGCTCGGGCTCTTGTGGCAGGTGGACAATCAATTCTCTGCTATGGATAGGTGCTGTTGACTTGTAGAGTCTGTTGTCAAGGTATTCAAAGACTGTGGGGAGAAGTACATGTGTGTTAAAGAGAAATAGAAGATGGCAGATGAAAAATAGAGACAGTCAGAGAGAGACAGAGAGAAGAAGGAAGGGACAGAGAAAAAGAAAAAGGGAGTGAGAAAAGGAGACGGAGCCTTGACATCTCAAAAGAGTGAGCAGCAGACAGGGCTAGAGCAGTAAAAAGCAGGGGGTGGGGGAGGAAGGACAGAAAGAAGAAGGACTTCACCAGTGCAGAGTGAAGAGGTTAGGTGTGCGCTGTAGCCATTCAAAGCCAAGCTCTTCACCAGATTACTGATAACAAGGCTGTGCGTTAGAATATCACATTCATTGCATTAATTTTTATCACCTGCTTCTCCCCCACCACTGTAGCCACATAGTTTTTAAATGCATTTCTGGTCAGCCTCCCCAGGGGATGGCGATTATTTTCTCCAGTCGAAAGCGGTGGAGAAAAAGTGAATCTCTCTGCAATCATGGCCATGGAATCAGCCTTTTACTCTAATGTAATCCAAGGCGAGTCCGTCACCACCTGGCGGACGCCTGCAGCAGAAAGGACTGAATGCTGGCTTTTTAAGATTCTAAGGCCCTGATTCAGGAAAGCAATTAAGCATGTGCTTAAATCCAACTCTATTCAGGCATACTGAAGCATGTGTTTAATTACATTGCACCAATGTCAATGGAACTTTAGCGTGTGGTTAAAGTTAAGTCTTATTCTAAATCTGGGTTTAAGGGCTAAATTCATGCTGGCACTAGAGCTAAATTCTGCACAAGACTGAGGGAAGGGAGAAAAAGAGGGGGCTTTATGCTACCTTTGTGCTTTTCTTATGCTGAATCTTATCCAATGGCGTAGTGAGGGTGTCCAGCAGCTGCCGGGGCCTGGGAGTCAAGCCCACACATATGCTCCCCCAGGCACCACACACCAGTCCATGCCTTGCAGCCCTCTCTGTCCCAGCACCCCCCTGCAGCCTGGGCCCCGGGGGCTTGGCCTCCTCCTGCCTCCACACCCAGCACTACACCAGTGATCTTACCAGGGTTACTGTTGTCCCTGGAAGGTTACGGCAGCCCAACACACCTATGCCTCTACAAATTAACTCATATGATGCTGCCCTGCCTCTTCCTTCCACAAAATACCTGATCTACTGCCATCCTGGATTGTATAAAGAGGGGAATCCCGAGTAGGGAAAGAAAAGAGGTGATTTTACCTCTATATTTGACACTGCCGTGACCGTGGCTGGAACACTGTGTCCAGTTCTGACATCCCCAGTTCAAAAAGGATGTTGATAAACTGGAGAAATTCAGAGAAAAGCCACGGGACGATTAAAGGATTAGAAATCATGCCTTATAGTGTTAGACTCAAGGAGCCAGATCTATTTCGCCTAGCTAAGAGAAGGGGTAATTTGATCACGTTTTATAGGTACATCCATAGAGAACAAATAGTTGATAATGGACTTCAGTGTAGCAGAGGAAGCTCTAATATGATCCAGTGGCTGGGAGTTGAAACTAGACAAATTCAGATTGGAGATAAGGTGTCAATTTTTCACAGTGAAAATAATAAACCTCTAGAACAATTTACTAAGGGTCATGATGGATTCTCCATCACTGCAGATTTTTAAATCAAGTTTGGATGGTTTTCTAAAAGAACTGCTCTGGCCTACATTACATGGGCCGTCATACCAGGTGCCCACAGTGATTCCTTCTGTCTTTGGAGTCTATGAAAGGCCTGAAAATATTTTGTTTTTTTTCCCTACTTGTTTTTCACCTTAGAAATATCATGAATGCGAAATCTAATCTTTACTGTTTAGCTGCAGGATGGAAAAAAAAGGTAGTTTAGGAGTTCTTTCAGACTTAGTCTTCCCTAAAAAAGATTTGTCAATATATAGGCAGGCTGGTGTCACTGTCCGAGCAAACCACCCCTGTTGAGAGACAGCTAATGCTGCCAAGAGTGCACGGCCAGCACGTCTTCCTTACGCTGTTTTCTTGAACAAATAAGCTTTACTGACAAAAAGGACTTTTTGTGACTCTGCACTAGCGGTTATGCTGGTATAGAAATGTCATTTAAAAAATCATATCCTCACATGACGTTATTATCCCTGCAAAAATTTCCAGTGCAAACCTGGCCTTGATCTTTGGCTGAAAATGGCTATGTCTACACTTTCTGTAAGTTTCCCATCTTCAAAGTGGGATTTTCTCCCACGAAAGCTCATGCGATAAATAAATCTGTTAGTCTTTAAAAGTGCCACAGGACTCTGTTGTTTTTCTACAATAGACTAACACGCCTACCCCTTTGGAATTTGACTACATGGAAGGTTTAAATAGTTTGACTATAAATCACTTCTTCTCCATTGTGGTTTGCATGGTATCTGGGATGTCTTATATCTATTCTTTCTCCAGCCATACATAATGTGGTTTAGATGAAGCACTTGTAGACAAGACAATGTAAAATACGTACAGAAAAAAAGAATTTTTTTTTAAATTATCCCTTCAGCTCCTCTTTAACCATCATAAAAAAAGGGCACAAACCCATTTATTTTTAGAAAAGGAACCTTAGTTTAGACTAAATATCAAGAAAAGTATCTCAGCAAAGTGTATTTTCCTGTGAAATGAACTTCCAAAGAAAGCAGCCGATGCACCATCTTATGGCATGCTTAAAATTAGAGCAAACGTTTGGTCTTTGAACCACTGGTGGTCCATGAGGCTATTACAGGTGGTCCGGGGAGAGGGAGGAGATTATGTAATAATAATAATGATAATAATATAATCCCAGGTACCTCTTATGTATCATATTCAATGTCACATTATTATTCACAATTGCAATTTGCTTCACAAAACATCCTTGTGTAATATAACATTCTCTGCATTTAAATAGTGATGCTTTTGTGTGACATCAATGTGAACCAATGCTCTTTGCACATTTGGTGGTTAGAACGTGGTCCAGAAAAGCTTTCGAAGACAACATGGTGGTCCACAGAAAGGAAAAGGTTAGGAACCATGGCTGTAGAAAATGTACAATGGGGAATGGTCCTGCATTGTCCAGAAAATGGATTAGATGGAATGCAGTAGCAGTTTACTATATCTAGTCTTTATGATCATTAACATTACTAAGTCTAACCCTGAACCTGCAAATGTGTCAAACTTCACTCTTGCAAAGTAGTCATGAACTACGCAGGAGAGTCAAGTTGTGCACGCGCTTAAGTGTTTGCAGAATCAGCGCCTATATTTTGCATTGATGGAGGTTGGACGCTCCTGAATCGTATTAGACCTGAGTGTTGTTAATAACAATAAAAATAGTCATTCAGAAAAACTCGGAATTTACCTCACCAATGTAAACATTTTTACTCAACATGATTTCCTTGTATATATTTTATTTATTATTCATATTTATTAAAATAGGGCTGGAGTTTCCAAAGATCTCAGCACATTGGGCTGAGAACTACTGAAAATCTGGCTTCTCTTTAGGTACCTAAATGGGAGCTGAGCTCTTTAGAAAAATTGGCCCCAGTTGGGTGCTGAAGCCTTGGAAATTTGGCCTCAAATTCGTCTTCTATGATGGTTATTTTGCCTCCATGACATTAACCACAACCTGCAAGTAGTCAGTGCTTGCCATTTAAACTTTGAGCTGTGTTGGTTGGATGTGATTGGCCCTTAAGTTATGTGGGTTGATTCTGGTTCCTGATTGGATGAAGCCTCAGAGCATTGACTATCGCAAGCAGAGGAAATAGATAGGGAGGATTAAGAGATTTGAGGCCATTTTAACCCTTGTCCTTTCTGGATCGCACAGATCTTCCCCAAGGGCCCATCTCTGGAAAAATTCAGCTCCTTTTAAGATTTATTGGTTGGGTTTTGGTTTAATTATCTCCTACCTTCACCAGCCCCCATGTCCTAAATCTTATCTCACTCTCATGGATACCCTGAATGCACACTCTTCTGCTCTTCCGCCACCTTAGCTCACTCATCATCTCACATATTGGACTCCTTCTGTCCTCACCTCCCACCAGTTGTCCCCACTTGCCCACATTCTTCCTGCCCTCACATACTGGCCTCTGCCTGCTTCACCACCCACCTGCCTTCAATTCCCATGCAGCTTCCACCTCAAATACCTCTCACCCCCTTCTCTGCCCAACACCTCCGCTCTGCCCATCCCACCACCACCTCAAACCCAAGCAGGCCTGCTGGCAGCTAGCAGAGAAGAGCTGCTGCAGCTGGAGTTGGAAGTAAAAGTTGACAAGCGCTGATAAGGCCAGTCTTATTGGCACTGAGAAGCTGTCAGGTGGGAAGTCACAGTTACATTTTCATTTCATTTACCTCATTGGGAGAATGAAGTGCAGTGCATTCAGCCTTGTGTTCCCGCTCGTGACTTTCTTTCTCCTTCCCACTGCATGGGTCTCTAAAACTTCCTCTCTTTCTATCCACACGCCTTTCTCATTCATTCCCTTGTTTCCATTTGTTGTCCTTTCTCCTTTTACGTTGATTCCCTCACATTTCCTCCTTCCAGAACTATCTACCAGACTTATCTACCTGACTTTTCCGGAATTAGCCACTGGGCGCACCCAGTCTCCTACAGAATTATCCACCAGACCTGCCGCATCCTCCTCCACTGCCCCCAAATTAGCCACTGGCTGTCTCCCACATCACCAGATTACCTACCAGATCCCATCCTCTTTCAAATAAGAGCCGTACTTCCCCACAACAACCATTCAGCCGCACCACAGCATGGTGCAAGGGGATACATTTGGTATGCATGGTTTGGATGTTCTTAGACTTTCCTGCCATTAATTTGCTGATTGGAAAGTGTCCCAGATAAGCGAAAATGGATAAAGAAGAGGGAGATGGCAGGTCGAGGAGGTTGGGGTGGGGGAGAGAGACAGCGAAGGGATGGGAGTTTTCAAACTGCGCCAACTAATACCAAGCATGTGGCCATATATTATTTTAATAAAGCCAGCACATCCTGCACTCACGACAGCTGCTGTTCCCCTTCTCTCATCCTGTGGATCTCATTTATTCCTCATTAGCAAAATCACCTGTTTGTCAAATAGGGACAGATCTGTAAGACATTAAATTGTGCTGAGGCTCACGGGGGTCTAGGGAATGAGGGAAAGAGAGAACAGAAATGCGGGAGGAAGGCAGGAGAGCCAAAAAGCCCAGGTCAGCCATGGAGATTTGAGCCAGAACTTTAAGCAGCTCTCACCAGTTGGCTTGGGGAAGAATTTTCAGAGTTGATTATGTGGCACCTCTTGAGCTTTTGTTTTTCCTTTTCTGATACCATTTGGAATAGATATTTTCAGGACTGGATCCTCAGCAGCTCTTTGGATCAGCACCCACAAGGCCTGCTACTAAACATTGACTCGCCTTTCTTTGCACTACCCTTTGCACGGTTATTTACCCCGGTGATTTCCACCAGTTTAGAATGGAAAGCACTCCACATAGTAAAGGGCAGAGTAGGATCAAGTCCATAGCTGCAGAGAGCTAGCATTACAGCTGGGCAAATAATGGATTTTCTGGTGTGTTGGCAATTTTGAAAAGTCAGGAAAAGCCCTCCTCTTGGGCCAGCCCAGAAATGAAAAGTTTTGGAGAATTGACTAGTTGAAAAAAAAAAATTCTCTCTTTCAGGTGCATTCAATGTTTCCTTCTGACACAAGCTGAAGCATTTCATTTTGACTTCAACCACGTGGAAACATAATTCAGCTTTGTTTTGATTAGATTAAAGGGTTTTTAATGATGTTTTCAGCTGAAAAATGGAAACTTTTCATTTTAAAAAAGTCAAAATGAAACACTGAGTGTGTGTGTGTGTATGTGTGTGAAGGGGGGGAACAGTTCAGCAAAACCAACACAAACTCACTAAATATTTGTGTCCTGAAATCTGCATTTTTCCCCAAAAATGATTGTCCAAAAAAATTTGCCCCATTCTACCCAGCACCTTTTCCAATTAGGCCCTTGAGGTTTGATCTTCCTAAATGCTGAACGCCCTTAACTCTTAATGGAAGAAATCAGGCCATCATTCTCATCATGAAACTGGCACCCTTTTGCCACCATCGTAGCTCATCTGTAAATTACCCCTGAAGTCAGCCCTGGCTTTTCCCCTCCTCAGTGGAGTGTCTGGAGGACAGGGCACAAAACACTTCAAACCCCAGAGAACAATCCCAGTTTGCAGCTAAAACCATGACCGCTTTAGAAAAATCTACTTATGTTAAGGGAAACGGCAGTGGAGGCTTTATCCGTAGACAAATTTGCCCTGGGTGAATTAAATCAGTACCAAACCCCTGTGTGGAGACTTTGATTTGGGTTTAGACAAGGCGTGCGGGGGACTTGATTGCTCTGTAATGCCATTTGCCCTGGTCTATCCAGTGCAGTCTGAAATCATGTCTTAAGTAAACCCAGAGAAACTCCAGTGACATCACATTTCCTCTTTCCCTTTTCATGAGAGTTATTAGCAAAAATGGGATCTTACTTTCTCCTGTTTGTTCCTACCAGAAACCAGAACTATCTGTGATACCACAGAGTTCCCATGAATTATCTCCTCCCTGTTCTTTTCATTCTTCCCATTTTTTTGCTTTTCCTTCCCTCTCCATATCCTTCACTCCTTTCTTTCTCTTCACTCTACCAATTCCTCACTTTCTTCTTGTATTTTTCAGCCTCTTTCCCTTTATCCATTTTCCCATCCCTTCAATTTTTCTCTTCTCTCCTTTTTTCTATTTATTTCTTTACTTCTCCCTTTCCCTCATTTTCTTTCTGTTTTCTGCCCATCCCTCCAACCATCTACCTCTGCTTTTTGTTTTCCTATCCCTCTCATCATTTTTCCATCTACCTTTTTTCTAATCTTTTTCCTTTGCATCTGTCTCATTTCAGCGCCTGTCTACCACCTGGCTGTCTCCCCACTATGTGCAAAGATCTTCCTTTCTAATATTTGTTCATGGATCTCTCCTTCTGAATAGAGATCTCCTTATTCAGTTTCACAACCTGAGAAGAATCTCTTTTCTTGAGATGTTCATGCAAAAGGAGAGGATGTGTTACTATCCATAACCTTTAATAATAATGCAACCCTCTCCACCGAGGAAATGATGGATTTCTGTTGTTGAAATCGCTACCGAGAGAAATAGATCAATTGATGTTTCCAGACCAGAGAGCTCTGCAATATCACAGCAGAGTGAAATGACACCTTGTATTCCTCCTCTATCCCATTTTTAAATTCTGGGTAAAATCCTGGTCTAACAAAGTCAATGATAAATCCCTTCTCTCCTCAGTGCAGTCTGGCTTTCACCCTCTGCTTTTGCTTCTCCACAAAATTCATTTTAGGCCTTGTCGCCACTGATAGAAATGAAATAGCCAGTGATGGACCAGGAACCTATTTCAGAAGGGCGCAGCAACCCAATGTGGTACCACCCGCCAGGTACAACAGTTTCCAAAAAGTCTACTTTAGGCTAAGACTGCATCTCTTAAGAGAAAACAAACCTGTCTTGGATTACCGTGCCAACCGCTGAAAACAGATGCCACCTAAAAGAAGTCTACCTTTGCATACAGCATGTCTTTTTCAGAAGATACTTTCTGGTCAGTTTTCTTTCTCTGTTTTTCTGCTTTTGTTTCCCCTCTTTCTTCACTTCTGCGTGGGAAAGAAAGAAAGAATCTCAAAGGAGAGAATGGGCTGCCGTCGCCCAGACTCAGCCATCCTGATCTATTGTAATGGGTTTTAAATATTTTATTTGGATTTCAAAACAGTGTGCCATATCCCCGGAGTGCACGGACAAATCGCACCTGCCTTTTTCCCATGCCAGCCCAAGTTTCCTCACGGTCTTCAGGCAGAGCCCAGTCTACAGGCAATGCCATGGGGAAGTCTGGACCGGAAAGAAAGGCCTGAGGGTGTCAGTCATCATTCGCCAGTGGTCAGTCATTAGCAATCAGGCCAACAAGGACTCACCCTTCAGCTCTTTGTATGTGAGAAGGGCTAAGAAGAAGACGGAAAACCCAGGGCCAGATCCTGGTCTTTTGATTTAGCTGAGAGCATGTTGCAGCTGGAGCAAATCAGGGGAGTCCCTAGGCTGCTTAAATTGTATCTGGGATCAAAGCAACCCCCCGCATAGGGCCCAAGGCAGGGGACTCATAAAGGAGACCAGGAGCTGTCTTTCCCCTCCCCTGTCCCGGCTCAACTCTGTGGCGGCGGGAGTCCTATAATGAATTTCCCAGGACAGGTGTGTAACCCCACTCACAGCCCCAGGTCCACGATCAACAGGAAACTTCCAAGTCTGGGGGAACAGGCCCCCCTCGAAGCCCAGCCCTGGCCTAGGACTAAGTGACGGGAGGATAATGAATTTTCCAGCCTGGAGGGAAGGAGGGTATCGTTCTCCGAGGCCAGCCCCCACAGTTCAACCAGCAGGGCCCATTTTAGCCATGGGGGGGGGGAGTATTCCTGGATTAGCCACTCCACTCACCCTCCCCTTTCCTGAACATTTCTCCCCAGGAGAGAGGTACATTTGCCATGTACCTTTCATCCTTTGCAGAGTTTAGATAAATCTCTCCCCACTACCACCACCGCCAGCCCTCCCAGCCCCCCTTCCTCTTCTCCCTCCACAGCTGAAAGTCATCAGGCCCAGCTAGGTCTTCTCCCACTTATGCAGCTCATGAATATTTAACAGCATCTGCTCCGGAGGCGATAAAGCCTACCAATCCTTGACAAATATGGCCTAATCTTTTCAATTTCGGGGTGCAAATATTCCTTCTGAGTCCTGTTTGTCACCTAGATTAATGACCATGGGTCCCATAATCCTTTGGTGCTAATTCAAGTGGTGGCTAGCCGCAACGTTCGTGGCAGAAGGATGCTGGGATACATATGAAGGAGAGATTACTCACTGGAGGTTTCCGGACAGCAGGGTTTTGTTGCTTGGTTGTTTTTCTTTCATACCAGCTGAATATTCAAGCTGGATTTGGCTCTTAGGGGGAGGATGGTGCTGAAAGAGAGTATGCAGGTAACATTTCCAAAAACTAAACATACCTTCTCCTCACCCCCCTTTTATTTGGCCCAGCCACCATAGGGGGAATCATAGCTTTTGGGGCTGCACTGAGAGAGACTTCAACCAAAACCGAGCCCCAGACCTTTATAAAGGGCCAGATCCAAATATCGGTTCCAGACAGTCCCAAATTTGGACGTAACTTTTTCTTTGGACGGCATCCAAGTTTTGAAGCATTGAGTCCAGGGTTTTAGTTAATCCTCTCAGAGAGATACAGAGTTTGGTTCTGTAGCTCAAATGAAGGGTTTGGACAGAGTGGCTCCATTCAGCTCATCTCTGGTTGGAATTGCTATGAGATATTGTGCAAGAATGGGTCAGCCAGCTCAGTCTCAGACTACGCCATGTGACAAACTGTCAGTTCTACCTAATGGGTCCGCGCTTCTGTCTCTTGTGGTGGGTCGTGGGTGACAATGGGAGGCTCCTCCAGCAGGGTCCAGTGGATGGGGAGGGTAGGGACCTGGGCCTGCCCACTCTTCTGGGTCCCAACCCTACAAAAAGAGCTATATACTGCAGGTGGAGTATTCACTGCTACACTGATTTCACCCCACCCCCTCTGTCCTTTCAACTTCATCTCCCTAGTGCCTGGGAAGTAATTCAGTCCAATTTCAAAAGTTCTCCCCTTCCAGGGGTCTGGTACCTTTCTCTGATCTCTTCTTCGCTCCTCTCCTCTCTCAGCAAACTGCGCAACACTCCTCAGCATGACACAGCATTCTTCTTACTCCACCTCCAGCTTGTGCCCTGGCCGTTTGGAGCAGGGAGGCTTTTATCAGGCACCTGGCTAGGTCTTGATTGATCTCAAATGCCTCTAATTTCCCTGCAGTAACCCTACTTAGTCAACAGGGAACAGAGCTCTCAGCATTCTGGGACTGATGTATCTCCCTTCTCTCACTCTCAGGCTGCCTATGGCCCTTGATTTCTGACAGCCAGCAGAAGGCTCTCAAGAGAACTCTGTACACGGCCAAGTCAGCTATTCTGGCCCCTACCTTGCCCAGATTTTGCTGTGGGCAAATTTCCATTGTATATTTTCAGCTAATTGCTTTGTGCTTCAACCGGTGCCCATCAACGTTCTCCACGGGGATTCCTGCTGGGAGGGGGATGGGTCTGAGTTCTCCCACAGCCAACACTCCTGCATCATCACCTGCAAAGATTGCTGTTCATACTAGATTTGGGTGGCCCACACGGCCCAATTTCCTACCTTGTTTCCTATAGCGTTTGTTGTTGGGAGAGTGTCGGTGAACGTCCGTGGATCTACTGCTCCTGCATCACTCTAGCTCCATGTAGATCAGCAGGGACTGTGGTACAGCTCCCACTTGCTCTGTTCCTAGGTTCTTCCAGCAGGACACACTGTAGGGAAGAGTGCAAGATCAGAGGCTGGGCAGGGAGAACTCATGTATTCTGTTTCTCCCAACTAGAGTCACTGTGAGAAATGATGTAGATCGTCGCTCTGTCTGCGTGGGAGATTACAGATTAAAGGAGAGCTACAGACTTTGTAGGTAATAGTGCAGAAACATTGACTGTAGGAGACATCCCAAAGTCCCCAGTTCAGCCTCTCCCTTGCAGCAAGGAACTGGTTGTGGAATAAAGCGTCACATGATAATTCAGAGACAGTGCACAATGAAACGTTGCCCGGAGTGAAATCTGGGGCATGCAGCCCTTTCAGCAAATAAGGCAGGTACTTTTTTTGGCCAGCCAATGAAAAAGAAAAATAGAGAGAGAAAGAAAAATCAATGACGGAGCTGATCACTGATATTGACAACTTAGCTAAGGGGCTGACTGCTTCGGTTCATTGCATCAGAATGCATGGGGCAGCTTCGTTCTTCCACTCCAGTGCAGCTCAAGGCTTTTAAAAGGGACATTCTTAACAGGTCTAAATATAGCCAAGTGTCAGCGAAAGCTGTAATGGCCAGCCAGAAATCGAAGATTTCTTATTATCTACTGGTGGAATGATAGCGTGGCTGGCGTGTTCATCACTGCCCCAACCCTGTGGGGGGAAAATAGGTTGAGATTGCAGATTAGTTATTTATAATTTTGCAGATGGTGCCGAGTACTGGCCAATAGGAAGGATTCTCTGCCTGCACTCCATTTAATGATGGGAGGAACTAAAACGTCCAGGAACCAAAATGTTCAGGCACTTTTGAATTAGAGCCATGGTCCGAAAAACCAGTGGGCAGATTGCCATGTGGTGGCATAAACTGAGCTATATGAACTGTGAATCTGGGTTTCCATCCACTTGGGGAAAGGGGTTGTTGTTAGAAAAGCTGGTTGAAATATGTTGCTTCCGTGAAAACATTTTGCAGGGTCATGTCAATTTCAACAACATTTTCAATGGGAAAGTTGTTATGGCCTGGTAATTTATGACCAGACATAGGGTTTGCTTACACAGTGCAGTAATGCGCACCAGAGGGGTGTAAAGAGTGGTGCATACTTGGGAGATTTTAGTGTGCACCACCCACATTTACACAGGCCAATTAGTGCACAACATGATGCACATTAGAATTTTTACCCTCCTGTTACACATTGTTGCACCATGTAAACATAAGCTGAAAACCTTAGCTTGTTGGTCCAATAACAAATGTTTCCAAATATGTTTTTAAAATAAAAGTATGTGGACAGATTTTAGTTTCATTCCAGTGTGGAATGAAAACAGATCTCAAAACCTGAACGTTCTCATGAAACAGAAATATCCTCTGGTCAGCTGTAGGCATTAGTGATGGCGTAACCTCTGTTCAGATCAGTACTTAGACTGTGGTTGTTTATCAGAACCATGGGTAAGCTGAACACAAAAATTAACCAGACTGGTTCAAACTAGTGGGCCATCTCACCTAGAAATTGGTTTCCAGACCTAGCAAGTTTTAGATGTTTCAGAGAAAAGTGCAAGGACATTTGCAGTAGGCCATTATGGGCTAGTAACCTGTCCCCATTACTGAGGGTATTCACTTCCCTGTTGAATCAGGAAGCACAGATGTCCGTGAAGAAGGGAAGTTTCTGGACCCCCACTAACTCTAGTCGAGAAAATTCCCAACGAAATAGTGCTGTTTCAATTGGTATTTATTGGTGGCAAATGTTTTTTTAATGAGATTTAAAATCTTTGCAAAAACAATTTCACCTTTTTAAAAAAAAATTTTTTTTCAAGTAAAACATGAAAACCAGTGGATCGTGGCATCCGAAAACTGAGTATTTTTTAGTTTTCAGTTACCAAAAATAAACAAATCAAAGTTTTTTTCAGTCAAAATCAATGAAAACACATTTTGGTCCAAATTTGGGGTGAGAAAAAAACCATTTTTTAATCAGATCTAACCATGAGTGTCATTTCAAGTTTGCAGTGAGTAGTCCATTCAGCTTGTGTTGTCTGTGAAACAAGTTGCACGCCTGCTGCTTGCTTCTCAGCTCAGAAGAACTCAGCTGGATGATTCACACAGAGTTTGAAAGATGGTGTTTCAATACTGTTGACTTGAGACTATCGTGGTGGCTGCTTCCCATTTTCCTGTAGGCATCAAGTCAGAAGGAAAATGGTGACACACACTGAAAAGGAGATTGATGGATAATGTCTTGGAGAATCTGATGGATACAGTGAAGAATGGCTTGGAAGGACCATTTGAGAAAAATTCTGGGATTGACATCACCAGGGGTCAGATGTTCCTCAGATAAACCTTCCATTTGGTTTTTTGATTGAGTAATGGTCTTGGGATTTGGCCCCATGGAAACAAATAAAACCTGGCCAGAGCAGTGGGCATGGAAGAGGAAGGAAAGGAGAGTTATGCTGGCATGATAACAATTCAGTTTTAGTGGAAGACAAAGCAAGGCCAAGAAAGACCATGTGAACCCCCCTCCCCCCCATCCAATGGAGTGAAAGTTTTGAAGTCAGGACTTTGGAATAAAAACCCATTGAAATGTCATATAGTAAACAAAGGGTGGGCAGAGTGCATGTTTGTGAGTGGGTGTGAGCTATGTATGTGCTTTTTAAGCTATCCTCAGAAGGCTCCCCCCATCAGAAAAAAGAAAATGTCAAGGTGAACATCAACACATCAGCCAGGTGTGCAATTCCCTCCGTTCCTCACTCTGACCCCCAGCCCACAATCCAGCCAGAGTGACGCAATGGCGCCAGAAATCCAAGCTTCAAATCATTCAGCAGCAGAATGGTAATCAAAGTGAAGTTACTTTCCCTTCTGAACAGAGTTGCAAACAGCTTTTCTTTCTTTCTTTCTTTCTTTCTTTCTTTCTTTCTTTCTTTCCCTGCCTATCTATGCATTTATACTGCACCTATCACTTTGTAACTGAAAGCTTCCCTCCTTACCATCATCTATCTAGCGTTTTCTTTTTCTTTCTGTGCATGCGTGCTGATATCTCCGTACCTCCCTTCCTTCATCTCATTCTTTCTATGCCTTATTTTCACAGACACACAGCTTCGTCCTTTCTTCCTTTACAACTCTCTCCCTTCCAAATCATTTGATGGTTATTTTGTTTTGTTTTTTACCTTTCATGTGCATGTTTCTTTACCCTGTGCTTGCTTGCTTGCTTTGATTGGTGGCGTTTTTTTCCTGTGCCATTTCTTTTTCTGAGAGGCGACAACTCATGATGCCTCTGTAATGCTGGCATGATACTCCATAGAGTGTTGTCCCCATGAAATAGCAAGCAGCTAATTAATGTGAGGCACTGAAGTGGGCTCTGTTTTGGTTCAGCAGATGCTAAACCTCGGGTTTTGAGAGGTTTTTTTTTTTTCTAGAAAGGCTACATGGAAACAAAACAAACAAACATGGCACAGAGATGCCTTTGCCATGGCAAAGACTCCTGTTGAACGGAGGCCAGGACGGCGAAGGGTGAAAGGAGCTGAAAAACCGAGGACCGAATTTGTCTGTTTCACCACAGGCCACTCGTACAGTGGGGACAACAGCAATAAATTGCACATGGACTTCTGCCTACATCCTCCAGCTCAGAGACACAGGGGCCTGGCTGGTCCCCTCCTGCTGTGAGCTGACTTGCCAAGCTTCTGTAACGAAGCCTGATAATGGCCCTTTCTTTATAGCAAACACTACGAGTTTCTAAAGTGGATCCAACCTAGCGCACTTGAATGGGGCTTATGGCACAGCCCTCCTTCCTTCCGCTCAAAATGTTCCTGCCGTATGAATGGGATTCAAGTGTAGGAAGAGGGCAGTCCATTCTCCGTCTTCATCTAGACAGTGTTGTCTGAGTCTGGGTGTAAGATCGAGAGCCAGGAAGAACTGGGGTTTGAGTTCCTGCTGCTACTGACTTTCTCTGTGACCCTGGTGAGGCAAACACCAGTTTCCAAGGATTCAGGGTGCCTCAATGTAGTAGGCAGACTGATGACCAGCTAGCCTAATGGTCAACGCAGGACCTTACAGGTTCTGCCAGCTGCGACGTCACTGAGGGAGGTGGCCTCAAGTCTCCCTCATCACTGCAAAAGAGCAGGGGGAGGAGAAGGACAAGGTAAGGTGACTGTGGTCTTTATCCTGTGCTAACAGTGTCCTTTATCCTTCCACTGGGAGCATGCCTTCCATCTGTTGAAAAGCAGGGCCTCCCTAGCGCAGGATTGCTATATTCCCCACTCTGATGCAGTGTGAGGCGACAGGCCCCATCACACTGTTTCTGGGCTCCCGTCTTAACACACCTTGGGCTTGGTTTCCTGAGGCACTGAGCACCCACTGGCTTCTTCTGGAGTTCAGGGCGGCTCATCATTTTGGGGGAATCAAGCTACCCAGAGGCAACCAAAATCAGAGGCCACACTGGATGCATTTAGCTTGCTCCTCTTTGTCTCATCTGTAAAATAAGTATATTGATATGACCTGCATCTGTGTTGTGAATCTTAATCCACTCACGTTTGCAAAGCATAAGCAAGTATTGTGCGGCAGTGAAGTGTACTCAGTCTCTAGAGTTCTGCTTACACTCCCTTGATAGGCAAATATACACCTGCTTCATCAGTGGATGCCAGCCACCTTCTGCTGAGTGCCAAAAAGACAATGCAGAGTCCAAAAATCTTGCAAGCTCCTTTTGGTCAGTAGCCAGACCATCTTCTCCCAGGAGTAAGAGAAAAGGTGGGGTACACGCTGAAGTGGAGACTTATCCAAGTTCACAGAGCAGGGCAGTAACGGAGCTTGCCTTACTCCTGGGTGAGTACCTGATGCATCCACTAGACCACACTGCCTTTCCGCTCCTTGCTTCGCTGCTGTTTATGAAGGCAAAACCCAGCCGTATTGCAACCCCCTGAAAGATGGGTGTGACGGGCCAGGTTTGGTGTCCTAGCACAATCTACCATCATAGCATTGTGTGAAGAGGTGGCGCTTGGATCTCCCATGTTTTTTAACTATGGGACATTCCCACTTTGCTTCTCTAATGCGCTTCATCCGCGAACAGCCACTCGATCGCTCTGCACCCTTTCCACTTGTCTCTGCACCCATTCTTTTGCTGTCTTGAGGTAAAGGCTGCATCATGCCTGCAGGGCTGGGCCAGGATGGGGAAAGGCTGGGTCCGTGGCTGTCTTTGCCTGGCCTGAATCACACAGGCAGCTGGTACTCTCATCCTTGGGGCATATTTGCCTGTGTGGATTAAATGTTTTCTATTAAATGCTAAGGCCCACAGGGAAGGTGAAAGCTGCTGCCTTGTTCCATAGGGGGATGCAGCTGGGACATGCTCTTGAAACCAAAGAGCAGCCGTGCAGATAGGCTGTCGGAGGAAGAACAGCAACTCAGTAAATAAACAGCCCAAATGGCTCCCCAATCCCTCCTTCAGCCTTTCCCCACTGTAGTTTGTCCATCTCTACCTGCCTCCAACCTCCCCCCCGCCCACACCTCTCCAGTCCGTGGCGCCGCCTGTGACAAGGAGTGGTGTGAGAAAGATGAATTGAAATGACACGCGAGCTCCAGCGTGACTGCTGGGGTGATACATGGGGAGCCGTCACTCGCTTTCTGTGGCGAGCAATACAGATGAGCTGTTGACCTCCCATGCAAAGGGGTCAAGGACGCTTGAAGGACACGGTCGCTGGAGCCAAGAGAGAAAAGACTGAAGGGAAATATTCTCCTCTCTATTCTCCAGCCTTTCTTTCTTTTGCATTTTCTTGCTCACTCTCTTTTTTCAGGTCCTGGATCACCAGGTGCACTTTGAAAGCAGGTGTGCAGCATGGATCCCGTGCTGGTCCTCTCTCAGCTGGAGATGGCAGCTTGGACGTTCTCCCACAGCCTCGCTCATGGGCAAGTGTTGCGGACATGACTAGACACTTCTAGCTGGCTCCCCCAAGCCCAGGGATGTTGGCTGGCAGCCAGACTTTGGTGGATTTGCATGGTCCATCAGACAGGTTGAAGTGGGGAGAGAGGTTTTGGAAACATGCCTCTGTGCCAGGGTTTTAGAGTCACAGAGCTCCAGTCCATCACTGTTTCCCTGTTTAAAGGGCCCATGCTGTAATCCTCTTCACTTCCTTTGGATCTTAAACCTCTTTGGGGGTCCTTTTCTAGGGCCTGATCCTGAGCCCTTCAAGTCAGTGGGAGTTTGCCATCACACCTTAGCACAGCCCACTGGAATATTAATGAATTAATGCCCATCATCAGCTTTGAGGAGACAAGGTTACATTATCTGGGCCAAATTCTGAGGGGCTGCAACCCTTATTGGGACAAATTCTGAAGATCCAGTAGTGCCTGCCCAGAATTCACTCAAAGTCCCATTGAATTTGGGGGGAATTTCTGCAAAAAGACAAGTTAAAAATGAGTGACAATTTGGTCCAGAGGTTGGGTAGGAGTAAGGGGGGAGAGGAAAAGCCTTGGGATCTAGCCCATTTTGCACAGTGCATGTGTGAAAGACGCAAATATCCTGGGTCTGGCTGCAGAGAACATCTGCCATTGAGGATTGAGTAACATTGCCACCATCTCTCTCTGTGTGAGCATGGCACAATCAAGGGAGCAGTTGAACTACCAGCTTATTTGCGGGAGGTAAGATAGCCATGGCAGGAGGATTTGCAACTGAGCATCCAGATCTAAATAGCCTGGGCACATTTTGATTGCTGTGTATATAAACACACATCCACACGTTAATTTCTCTGGTCACCTGCTCAATAGCAATGGATTGAGTCTCGTGTCACGGCACTGGCCCAAATTAGCTTTAACCAAGGGTTAATAATCCGTCCCATCCTAGCTGGGTGAGAATCAAGCTTTGGAGAGATTTTTTTAAAGCCAAGTTCAAGAACGGGGAGAGGGGTTGAATTTTTTCCCCTTATAGCAAGAAAGTTAAGCAGGGGCTGGTTGCCACGGTAACTGACAGCAGGCCTTAGGTTTAGGTGGGAAGCGGGGGGGACATGAAGGAGGTAATAAAGCCCGGGAAGTTGCCACTTGAAATCCATTCAGTCCATCTGTGGCAGGTTGCGAGAGGAGCTGTGAAGCCCTTAGCAGGTTCTGTCAGCCTTATTCACGCGTTATCAGATGGGGAAAGCCCAAAAGGCTGCGAGGCAGGTAATTAATCTTGGGCTGGAATGGAAAGCCCTGTTGGGTCAGAGGGGAGGCTGAGGGGGCAGATTGGAGAAGAGAGAGAGGAACTTTTGGAAGTTCTAAATGATTTTTTAATCAGAAATTCACCCCGGTTTTGCTATTTTAAATGTATCTATATATTTTTTTTCTGGTTTCATTTGCCGCTTTATTTAGGGTCCAAGTTTTCTCCCCACTATAAGACATGATGATGATGATGATGAACTGCGTGTTTAAGCACCACTAACTAAAGAAGCCCCCGCCCGTCGCTAAGGGGTAGGCGAGGGACACCCAGATAGTTAGGTAGCAGCCTCCGCTGGTAGAGGAAGGACTGGCTTGTGCCCAAGGCATTCAGAAAATGAGGCTTCAGTTCTGAGATTCCAGCTGGCCTCAGGCAAATGGCTGAGTCTGTCTGTGTCTCCGTTATTCCTCTGAAATTAGCGTATGTCAGTTTCCGTAAGTGTGTGAGTCTCGGTTAGATCCGCACATGTATCCAGGGAACAAAAGGAGGTGTGTATTATGGCAGCTGTGCCTGACCTCTGAATCTGGCCTAGACAATGATACAGTTGGGCATCGCTACTAAAATGCCAATGCACGTGATTCCCCTTGGTCCGCAGCTACTCTTCCCTGGTCCCAAAAACTTTGCCCTTAAAAGAAGCAATCGCACTGGAGATGAAGTTAAACCAGCAGTGAGGTTTTGCCATGAGGTAATAGGTCTCGTGTCATCACAAGACAATGAGAAGCCCCCACCCTTCAAGCCAGGTCCTCCAGACAAGGGTGGGGACAGCCTCAATGTTGTGACCTGAAGTTTGAGAACAGCTACGTTAGAGGAAAGGACTTCTCACGTTGGGCCTTTTCACTTGTGTTATGTGTCTTGGTTGGGGTCTTGGTCACATATCTGGGCCTCAGATGGTAGAGAATGATGGCCTCATAAGGGATTTGCTTTCTTCTTTCGGTTGGAACATCAAGTATTCCTGGGGGGTGCAGAGTGCAGATTTCCAAGAAGGGACAGCATTGGCTTAACTCTGTCACCTTGAACAGGACGGGCATTTTAGTGCTGACTTCAGTGGGAACAGAGCACGGCTGACGCAACGTGCTTGTCTAGAAAATCCTACACCACAGCTGGGCAAAACCCCCTATCCTGCACTGAACCCATCACAGGGTGTGACCACCCGGTGCAGACGTCACCTCCCAGGGCGCAAGGCCAAGTGGCCCTGAAGACAGGGGACCCCTTAGTGAGTCTCCCCATTTGACCTAAACTCCCCCTTGAATTGCCTGCTTTGAATGCGACACCCTACAACAGAAGAATCCCCCAGAACTCCCTCAGCTCGACACTGAGACCCTGATGTCTTCATCTCCATACCTACAGTCTCTTTAGCCTTTGTGCCATGCTAGGGAAAAGCAGACTAAGGAGAAGCCCATCAGAGCTTGCCTCCCTTGTTTTTCTTCTTTGCATCATTGGCTTCCCAAGGTACGAGGGTGGGTCGGCAGGCCAGAGGGAAGGAGCAGAAGCCCATGCTTGTGGAAGACACAGCCCATCCCTTGCTCACCCTTTACTGCTGCTACCCCAGCGCTGTGGGCTGGGCAGGTTTAGTGCATCAGGTTCCAGGATGTGGCATGATCACCACTGTAGTGACATGGGACAAGGTCTAGTTGAGAGCCTGTCCCTTCCCTCCATCGTCTCCAGGGAAGAAGCTCTGCAGTTAATCTTTGCTTTGGGATGATTGTTCAACTCTCCCATGCGCTCGGCCTCACCCCATCACTAAATCATCTCTCCCAGGAGCAATTTCATCTCTGGGCCAGGCTAGGGCTGATAGGGTGCGTCTACACTGGCATCTTAGGTCGACCTAAGGACGCTTAAGTCGACCTACAGAACTCTGCGTCCACACTGGGCGCTTGTTAAGTCGACTTAATAACACCACCTCTGAAGGTCGCCTTAAGGCTTAAGTCGACCCTATTAAGTCAACTTGAAACCAGTGTGGACGGGCGTGTCTACACGGCAGGCTCTGTTAAGTCGACTTAACAGAGTCGACTTGACTGAACAAGTGTAGACACAGCCCTACAGAGACTGGAGGGAGGAATGATGGTCCAGGGCTGCGTCGGCTGCTTTGGGCCCTGGCACCAAGCAGGGCATTCTGAAGGCTCCTATAATGGGCACTTCCACAGCCCCTGAAAGACCACCCACATCATGCCTTCTCCCGTCTCTGGCACACTTCACCCACACCCGTGACATGTCCCCCAGCGAGTGCTCCTGCAGACATAGAGTAAAGCTAGTCAATCTAGTTCTGGGCCTGCACTAGATGTCCCAAGCGTTTTAGAGCGTCCCCAGATGGGAGATCTTACGCTTACTCCATGGTCCCTTTGCCCGCTGCCTAATTGTGCCAAAGGAATCACAGAGTGAGCAGGACTCTGGGAAAGCACCTAAATGAGTTAGGAGTTCAGGGCAACTCAGTGGGGATGCTTGCTCCTTAAATTGCCACGGTGCTTTGAAAATCCCACGGTGGCCTCCAGTGCTCAAGTCACCAGAAAACTGGGGGATTGAAATGTGAAGGTGAAAGGGAGAAAAGGAGTGACTCACTGAATGTGATTTGCCAAGGGACGAGTAGCCCATGGGTGTCGCTGGCTCTGGGCACACGGGGCACAAGCCCTCAGTCCGGCTGGGAACCCAAGGCCAGGTCGCCAGCAGCAGGATCCAGCCCCAATCCTGGCTGGGGACCCTGGGCTGGCGGGAGCCCATTCCAACCCCAGGGACTAGATCGGGGCCAGAGTGGCAAAGCCTGGGCCTCAAACTTTTGGGGGGGCATTGATGCCCCTGTTGTAATCCTCTCCCCAACACCTCGCTTTCCCCTTTGACAAGGTTTGCTTGAAAGGGCGCTAATCATGCATGCATCCATTTCAAAACTGCTCCGTGAAAAGGCCTCTTTCCTGTATCTCTTGCCTAATCTATACAGCATCTCTCCTCTGCATCAGTGTCACACTTGTTAGAAAAGCAATGAGTCCCAAGCAATGTTTACTGCTGATTTGAAATTATCTATCACTCAGCCCACTTTTCTCTACAGAGCCATCAATCTTATCGCCTGCGCCAAGCCGCAGAGTTCATCTCTCTCTGGAACTCTTTTGTTTTCTTTCTGCCTTCCTCTTTCTCTCCCTTGCAAGAGAATTTCTCTTTTGTTGAGAAAATACTTGCTTCTCCCCCCCCCACCCCTTTTTCTCTGTAAGGTGCAGATGACTTGGCTCTCTGAACCCCCCTGGGAGCTGGCTACTGACCACATCAAGTCATGGCTTCAGCCTTGATGGAGGCTTGCGATGTTTCAGGTCAAAGATTTTGGAATCGGGGCTGTTTCAATAGCCCCCCTCAAATCTCATCAGTTAAATCAGGGAGCGAGATGCTGACAGGGAACAAAAGAGCCTTGGCGTCAGGGATGTGCTAGAGATTTGGTGGCTAGAATCAGTGAACAAGTCTAGCCACAGCTGAATAGAAAACATTTATTTAAAAAAAAACAAAAACAAAGCCAAATTGGTATGGAAAAGGATAGGGTTGCTATCTTTGGCCTTGTGCATTCTGATCCCTTAGGTGTGAAATAATGAGATTACATTGAAAAGACCCCAGGAACACTTCTGACGCAAAGTCATCAGATCGGGAACGCTGAAGAGAGTTGTGGGTTTCTGGGGTTGGCAAGCAAGGGTTCATGCTAGCAGCTGGAAATGCACATCAGACTTGGTCCCTGGAGAATCACAGTGTTGCAGCTTCAGATTTGGATTTAGGTGTTTGACTTGCACGTTACACAGTTCTGCATGGGTTTGCATGATAAAAGCTCAGATGAGGGCTGAACTGTGGGTCAGGCCTGTGGAGACTGAGATGCTGAAAGATTCAAGGGTTTGGGTGCTGGAGATTCAGGCATAGAAAATGCTGTGTGTAGCTTTTCATAGCCCACTGGGTAGGTTTCTTTTCCGGGGGGGGGGGGGGCTCTTAGTAAAGTGTTATGTGTCTCCTGTTGTCTAATAATGTCTTTTCTTCAAAGATATAAATGTACTATATGGTAATATATTATATAAAATATATATTGTTAAGATATAAATATACATAAACAAAGACACAAACACGATATATTAGCTCTGTGATTTGTATTAGTAGCCAATAAAGGTAAGTGGAAACTTCTGCTTGAATACTTCATATTATGCCCTTTGCGGTGTAGCGTGGGTGATTGTAGTTTTCCATACTAAAGATATTATCTCATTTTCTTTTCTGCTCCTTGCAACTCTTTTCAATGACCAAGTGGCTCTTTGCCTGTAAAAAGCTGAGCATCAGTACTGTAAATCATTAGCATCAGAAATGTATTTGTGCATTTATACTGTAATCTCTTTCTGCTCTTCAGACTGAATTTCTGGTCGTGCCCACGGGTATATGCATAAAAGCAGATGTCTGCAGAGGGTGTGCAGCACTTTCCATTGGAACTTTAATCATTGTAAAGTGGGTGAAAATAAGACCAACCAGTGGCAGTTATTTGTAAATCTACACCAGGTTCTATTCAGATATCCGAAACTACATTTCCATTTGCAATGTTTTGGACATTCACTGGGTGTAAATGAAATCAGTAGAGCCATGTTGATTTGCCCTTCTTTAGAAACTAGTCATCGGAGGTTTTTATAGCAAAGGAACTGTGATTTTACCAGCTGAACTTCCTAGCCAGAGAGACTGGGAGGAGTACTGTGAAGTAGCAACAGAGAGGGAGGAGAAAAAACAGCATCTGATTCCAATTAATCAGTCTGCTGAGGCTGCTGCAGGAGGGGGACCCTGAGATCTCTAGGAGTCAGAAGCAATTCACTCCAGAAAGATGAGAGGTAGTGCCTGAGAAGCTGAGGGAGGAGAACAAAGCTCCAGAAAGAAACAGAAGTGATCATTTTGAGGGAACAAAGGTAATGAATTGGGGAACAGGTGGGCACTAATTGGGACTCGCTTCCCTAGAAAACTTTGATCTTGCCTGAGAGCTAAGAGAACTTTATTGCAGAATGGGTGTGTGTTACGGTAAACTAAAAACTGAAGTATCCCTTTTGTAAGGATCCCTACGTTCTTTCTCCCCCTTTCTGTGGTGACATTTGAAGCTGTGGGCTATGGAGCTTAGCCGGAAGACCATATCATCTGGATGGCCCTCTTCCACACTCCTTGGGGCTGGTCATGAATCCACCACAGAAACTTCTGCCGTCATGCACAGGACTAGGCACAAAATAAAGAGATTTCTCCAGCAGGGAGGCCCAGAGCTTCCAAGCTATGTAGGCACCTAACTTCCTTTAGGTTTTAGTGAGAGTTAGGAGTTCAGATAAGTCAGGTGTGGAGCCTGAGCATTCAGTGAATGCCTCATGGTGCCAAGTGTAAAAAGGAATTGAGAAAATACCCGGAGTGCCACAATGAAGGAGTTAAAGCTCCACCAGGGTTGGAAACTCTCTGGAAACATGGAAGGCAAGTAGAGGGCAAACAGCACTTCACTGTGCATCTGCAAGCTCCCGGTGCCAGGAAAAGGGAAGGCATTCAGAAGGGAACTGTGGCTGGCTTGAAGTAGTTGCTGTGTCCCTCTTCTTCTCTTTTCTGTAGGGCAGCCCTTACAATAATCCCAGCCTCTCTGTTCCACAGAGCTTGGCACTTGAGTTCAAATGCCTCCTCTTCGTGCACTGCAGTGTGGTCTGCTTTCCCTGCCCACTCCCATAGGTCTCCTCTACTTTAACAAAGTGAGCCTGGGTCTGAGCAGCTCTGGGTCATATGGAAAATACAGATCAACAAGAGAATAATACCTAAATCCACGACTGAGACAGTGTTTCCTCAGAGTTGAAGCACTAGAATGGCACATGGGAGACCTGGCTTATATCCCCAGTTCTGCCATTAGCCTTCTGAGTAACCCTGGGCAAGCCATGGCTGTCTCTGTGCCTCAGTTTCCCCATCTGTAAAATGGGGTTAATGATACTGCTGTCCTGGGTAAAATGCTTTGAAATACGTTGATGGAAAAACACCAGATTTCTTTTTACTCTGTTAGGCACTGTACACACACCTACCCAAAAGTTAATCCCTGCTCCAAAGAGCAGCAAGCCAATGAGAAAGCATGGCTAAATCAGATGAGGGGAGGCTGGGGTGACAAAGTAAGTATAAATATCTTGTCATCCAAACTTTGAGTGCTCTATTACCCGACCACACAATAATGGGGAGATACTAATATCGTGTGCTTAGCAGCAAGACCCAAAGTCTTTATGGTGGGCCAGACATCACCCAACCTCCCACTGCGGTTCTGTTCTTGGATAACTACCCAACCTATGTGACTTGTTTAGAAAGGCGGTAGCTCTTGTAGCACCAAATGGATGCAGCAGTCAGCAACTCTACAGAGGAGGCACGTGGAAGAAGGAGGGGGAAAGAACAAGAGGAGATCTTTGGGCTGCTGTGAAACTGTAAAAACAAAGTAAAATGCACCAACGTTTGACTTAGGTGACAGAGCCAGGGCTGATGGCTACAAGAAAGTGGTGGAGGACATGAATATTGGTCTCGGGCTCAGCAAAGCCCTGTTCCCAGTGTAGCTAGAACAGGGCTCCTTTGAGCCAGCCAGGGCACCTGACTCCAATTAAGGAGCCTGGGTCCGTTGGAGCGCCTGACTCCCATTAACGGTGGAAGATAAAAAGCCCCTGTGGCAGCCGGGCAGGGAGTTTGGGTGTGGAGATAGGAGCAGAGTTTGGAGGAGAACAGAGCGAAGGAGGGTGGAGGAGATCTGACCAGTAGCTGTTACTGAGAGCACCTAGGGGGGATAGGCAGTGAGGGCAAGTTTGCCCAGATGGGCCTTAGGGCCCCAGGCCCAGCAGCATGTGGGGTAGGGAGCACAGCCCCAGGGTAGGAGGGACTGAGGATCTATAGTGCTGGGGGTTTGGAGGTGGGACAACTGTGTCTCAGCTGTCTGCCACTACATGAAGTGCAGGATCCTTGGGGGCTGAGAGTGCTCAGACCACTGCACTTATGAAAAAATAAAAATCTCCCTAAATGCAGAACTGAGTTCAGAGTGAGTCTGCACTGATTTGCCACCTGCTTCCTGGCTTTAGCAAGTAAACGCCAGTCCCCTTCCCCAGGGAAAAGATGGAAAGGAAGACTTGCAAATGGGTTTTGCTCAGGGTAAGGCAAGGTGTGTCCATGGATGCTCGCCTAACTCCATGACACCCGATGTTCCCTTCCAGAGGTTACTCCTCTATTTGCACTGGTGCACAATTACCTCCTCTCTGTTCATGGGAGTGGCTATAGAGATCTTCTCTGCGTGAGGAAATCAAGCAGAATGGCTACTGCAAAATAAGCTATTTTGGGGGAGCATTGCTTGTGGACACTCTGCTCCTGACCTCATTTCAGAATAATTACTCTGAACAGGGTAGAGTATTCGCATCGAGCTGTCCAGAGATCTCTTACAGAATAGCTGCTCTTATAGCAGAGTGGGGAGGTACTCTTTTGAGAGCTCCTGTTTTTTTTTCCCCTTGCTAGTGATATAAGAAAGGCACATAGGAAAGAGAGTGCATATTTATGTGTCCATCACCTATAAAGATGAGAACTTGTGTACAGTCAAAAATTATACTGCTGGGAGCTGGGTGTTCCTCTGTAGTGCAAACCTGGCATATAAAGAGCTCCCTTTTTACACCTCTCTTGTGCACTGAGATCAATGAAGTTCAGCTTGACCCTCCTCTTTCTGTATACACTGTGATCTTTACCCCATAATTTTCTATCTGGAGTTGTTGAAGGCCACTGTGCTCAGGGTAGAATGAAAGGTTCGATCCTGCCATGTGCTGAGCCCTTTCAGAAGCGCTGATCTCCGGCCCCCCATCATCTCCCATGGAAGCCAATAGAAATTAAAGAAGTCAGCAATCTGGGATTTGCTCCGCACTTCCTAGCATGAGTCCCAGATGTGTGGCACCCTCAAGCCAGGATAAACACTGAGTCTTCTGTGATGTTGCCAGCTTTAATCTCTGTGGTCTCCTGGGCAAAGGTGATGATGAAATTGCTTGTTATAGCTCTGGAGGGGATGTAGGTAGTCATAACGTGGGCAGTTTTTCTAGCTACCTGCACACTTTCTGGAGCTTCCCCTAGACTCCTGAAATGGGCCCTGAAAGAGGGACTGCTGTTTTCAGGAGCAGGTTACCACTTCAAATCCAGTTCTGGTCAGTTGGACCCCAAATCCTATCTACATGAGCTGGAAAGGCCTTGGGATTGAGAACGGGTGAATGCCAGTGGTAACAAGGATGGGACACTTTTAAGGGGCAAATGTAGTGTAAATAAGACTGGTGGGAACTACCGATCTCATCATGGGGGTTTTCTGTCTCAGGCGGAACACCCTTCCCAAATCTGGGAGGGCGTCTCCTTCGAGAAGCAGAGTCCCGAAGCACACCTAGACATAAATGCGCTTTTTGGGAAAGCAGTAGCCACCTGGTTGTTTCGGGGCAGTAAATGAGACAGAGAGGCAAGAGACTCACTTAGTTGATTCCTTATGTGGGGGGGGGGCAAAGTCTCTGTGGATGTAAATCAGCATAGCTCAGCAGAAGTTAGTGGAACTTTGCTGATCTACACCAGCTGAGACACTATATTAAAGGGCCAGAGCTATAAAACTTAGCAGTGATTCACCACTGGATTTGTCTCAGCTTGGAGCCATCTCTTCACCTCAACAGACTCCCGGAATTGGCGCTGCTCAGAGCTCCATGCCTTGGCCAGAATATCCCCTAAGATTCAACACCAGGTTTCTTCAAGCATAGGGGAGGAAAAACATAGATAACAGCCAATGTCACGTAGGCAGAAGGTGCCAGTCGATTGGAGGCCCCAAAGGGCCTCACTCCTGGACGAAGGCAGGTGAGAGCTTCCTGAAGGGATCCAACCATGGAACAATCTTCCAGTGGACACGGGGCCAACCCTGCATCAGACTGTCTTTAGGAAGCACTGCACAGTACCAGCTTTGAAAAGGCTTTTCACTCACAAAGCCAACACAACCCTGGCCTCCTCTGGCTTGCAGGGCATCATTGCTTCTTGCAGATCTCATTCTGAAACCAGCCAAACAGCCTGCCGAAAAACCAGCCACCTACTCCCCCACAAGCACATTCACCTCTGAGAAAGGTGACGTGCCAGAGACTGCATAATGTCCACGAGGGACTTCGCTATGGATTTTACAGGGAAGGCGCCCAGATAAGATGGTGATGGGTGGTGGGATAAAACCTTACAGTGGATGGATGGAGTGATAGGGCAGGGAGAGACAGATGGATGTGGAATGGAAGGAAGGAAAGGCATGCTGCACCTCAGGACAGAGAAGCCACAAAGGCCTGGAGACAACCTACAGCTATAGGGCCAGGGTAACATACAGAAGGCTTGACAGCCCCAGAGACCAGAGAGTCTCCACATAGAGCAGCAGGTGTCGCATGGCAGAAGGGTGGGCAATAAGTGAAGAGGGGGGCACTGAAGATTGGGATGGCAGTGCCCATGGTGAAGAGGGGATGGGGGCAGGAGGGCAATAGCCCAGAAGAGCCAGGAGTGGAAATAATGACGTGGAGCTCCTTGGGGAAACAATGCTGCAGAAAGGTTTTGTCCGTTTGAATGTCACCTCCCTGGTGTTCTCTAGCCCTTTGTGTTCTCCTTGAACGAACCCCAGAGAAGGGGGTGCTGGGGGGGCAAGATGGGCCTGCTTTCCCCCACATCCACCCACCCCCCTCCCGCAGCCTGTCTGCACAGACAGCTTGCTCTTTCACAAGAGTGATTTGCCGGGGAGGGCCAGGATTGGCAGGACACACTTCTGCTCTGTGGCAAGCCTCATAAAAAGAGAATTGGCTCCACTCGTCTGAACACATGGCTCTCCCCCCACCCCCCGCCTGTACAATGTACCCCCTCCTCCCCAAAAAACCCACCACGCAGACCATCCAAGAGAGATGGCAAGCCTCTGCAATCATAGGCTTGCTGGCCCCCTCCCCGAGCCAGCCCCATTGTCTCCTGTGGCAGCCTTCCTTCCCTCTCCTCTCAGTCCTGGCAAACTCCTCCAGCTCTTTTCCTGCAGCCAGCCTCTCTCATAATAGCATCCTTTTCACGGAGACAAATTGTCCAGCCGGGGGCCGCACCTGAGGGCTTTCACCCTTTAACAAATAGCCTTTTAATTTTCTGCCAGAAGGGCATGGAAAGCGGGGAGGGGTGGGGGAGGTAGAAGCGAGAGAATCAATCACGCATCCATCTTCATCATTACAGCCAGGGGACCATTTTCACTGGCTGAATGCCCCTAGGGGAGGTGGGGTGAAAAAGACAAGGGGTTGGGTGAGGGGAAGGCAGTAGCGGGGGTGGGGGGGGGATGGGACACAGCCAAGGGGGGTCACCTCCAAAATCCATGTGGAACACTAGACCTCCATCTGATAAATAGCCTTATGGTATCAAAACAGCAGATTTTAGCCTGGGGAGGAAAATAAGAGTCATTTTCCAGGCTTGCTCATTTCTCATCGCTCTTGCGCCAGGTTCTCCAGGGCAGAGGTGCGGCCTCGCTAAATGTTGCGTGAGAGTTCCCACCGATAAAGTGGGGAGAAAGAAGGAGTTTTACAAAGAAAGATTCCCCTTCCTTTAGAGTCCTGGTTTTCAAAAAAAAACAAGCAAGAAGTCCTGCGGTACATTTAAAGACTAACATTTATTTTTCGCATGAGCTTCCATGGGAGAAATCCCACTTCGTCAGATGCTTGAAAATGGAAAACCGTGTAAGTTTTCCGTTTTCAAGAATCTGACGCAGTGGGATTTCTCCCATGGAAGCTCATGTGAAAAATAAATGTGTTTGGTCTTTAAAAGTGCTACAGGGCTCCTTGCTTGTTTTTGCTGAACTAGACTAAGACAGCTACTCCTTTGAAACGGGTTTTCCAAGATAGTCTAAGAAAGATGCCCCCAGAACCTTCAGAGGTGAAAACTGGATGGAAAGAGAGGATGGAAGAGAGGAGTACGGGTGCCATAGCATTACATGCTGTATAAATACAGAGTTAGAAAGGTGAGAAAGAGAGAATATGAAGGGGGGGGGGATGTTCTGTAAAGCCCAGCACCTTCCATTCTTTGAGTGAAGAGAGACATTGAAATGGTATTGGCTCTGGCTGGGATCTGTCTCCTTCCTGAATGAAAATAAGCAAGAAGGTTAATTAGATGTTTGCATCCAATTTACATCTTGTTTGTGCAACCAGCATTTCAGCTGTAACCCAGGCTGGGAGCCCCCTGCCCTCTCTCTCTTGCTAAATTTATTTCACAGCTCTGCAGAACTGGTTAACCCAGGTCAGAACCCTCCCATTATCATTTTATCACTGCCTCTTACTCTGTAATTACAAAACTGCTCCCTTTTTTTTAAAGCCCTTCCTTTTTTTCTAGCTTCCCCCCACTGCTCTTCTCCCCCCTCTCCCCTCCCCAGCTTCCTTCCTTATAGCCTGATGCAGGAAATATGTGGTTTCTCTTCTACAATTTGTCTCATTCACAAAGGCCTGGAACTAATTTTGCTCTGGCTTTAAAAGAGGCTGACCTGAGATTTCATGTTCTGTTCCACCTGCATGCCCCAGGTCCCATGGTATCCCAGCCCAATACTCTTTGGTGTTGCCATCTCCACCCCATACAGCCAAATTCTGGGATCCAGGAGCCCCCACTCGCAGCCCAGGGCCTGAATCCAATGTAAGCCAGGCGTGACTCCATCAAAGCCAATGGTGTAAAGCTATTGTAAATGAGAGAAGGATCAGACCCAAGACATTCTGATGCACGTCTGCTTGGTTGTGTTCATTCTACGCTACCAGCGGGGTTCTGGCTCCCTGTGGATGTTGGCACTCTCTGTGATGCTGATGCCTTCTGGCTGAGACATTTTCAAAACTGCCTGACGGATTTGGACACCCAGGTCCCTTGTAAAATTAATGAGATTTGGGAATCCAACTCTAGGCATCTTTCCATAGAACCACCTAGCTCTTGACACACACTGAGGGATCAAACCTCCCGCCCCTGCTCCGGAGCATATCACCCACACTTCACAAAGGGGGAAACTGAGGCATCCAGCATGGCTGCGACTTTGCCAGCATTGCCAGCCAATCAGCGGCACTCGGGAGTAAAATCCTGACTCCCAATCCTGTGCATCATTAGGTAGGTGTTTCCTTTTCAGTGTGGGTCGAGAAGGAAAGAGTCTCTCTCTCTAGGAGACCTTCCACAGACTCCTGCTGCCATTCAGAGTTGTGCAAAGTGGAGGCAAAATTGGAACAAGCTGTTTACACTCATCCTACACAAGCGTAAATGGCCGCACTAGGGGCTGGGCAGTGGAGGGTCAGGTCCTGAGGTGCGACTGAGGTATCATTTCCCGTGGGAGCATAATATCAAGCAGACCGCATTGCTTTGTCTCCTGCTGGGGCACTCAATCGGCACATCACGGTCTAAAACGCCCTCCATCTGGAGAGGGCATCCCTTTGACATAGCTTGGTGCTGCTGAGCTCACAGTGGGGCATGCTGTTCACCAACGCCCTTCCCTCCTCTTTCCTCTGTCATACTCCTTTTCATGTGCCTGCAACCCTTCTGTAAGGGACTGGACTCAGCTCCCGGTCCATCTGCTAGTGAGTCCCTGTCATGTCCCACCGCCATGCCTCAGTTTCCCCATCAGTCAAATGCAGGAAATGATGCTGGCCTCCCTTTATACAGTACTTTGGCCTCTACCGATGAAAAGCTCTATGTAAGAGCTGGGGATTTATTGTTGTTAGGAGGACAGATTGGGATCACTGCACAAAACGGTGCAACCTGCTGTAGATAGAGCCGCTGACATACAATTCAGTCCTAGCCCACCAAGCGAATGGCATCGCACAGGCAGCCATGGTACACGCTTCACTCAGCCGTCTTCCAGCCCTGAGTCCCCACCTCGTTCCTCCATAAACAGCAGTGTAGCCCTGCATCTTCCCCTGTTCGCCCAATCCTAGACTTCGCATAGCTCTGCTGACGTCCCTCAGTCCCCGTTTGCTCCCAGCCGTCTATCCCAGTCCTCGGCCTTGCTTATCAATCATTTAAGTTACTTGGACAAAGGTCCAGTGAAGAATAGAAGGAGGCCTCTGAATCCATGGCAGTGGTCACTGAAATGTATGTGCCGTCAGAAGCTTGTACATTAACCCGTTTCTTTACACAAACCCTAACCAACAAGGGCCCACAAGCTCTGATCAAAATGGGGCGCTATGCCTGGAAGCAGGCAGACAATATAATGGGGGTGCATGGGTGGGAGGTGCCCCTTGCTAGATCACCACCTGTGGCAGGTGCAGTTGCACCAGCTGGCTTCAGGGAGATGCTGCAGTCTAAGGGCCATGAGTGTGAGAAGAGCAACGGACTGTGCTGTGTGGGTGGAGTCTGCAGATGCACCGGTGGGGATGTAGGCCAGAGAGGGTAGGGGCTCAGGAGAGGAGCATCTTTGTAAAGACAGAGTGGGATGGCTACAACCTGTTGGCCTCTGAGCTGTTCTGGACACAGGGGTGAGTTGTGTGTGCTTCAGGAATCAAAGGGTTAAGAATATGGACCTAGTGAGCAAATGTAATGGGCTCTGGTGACCTCTTGGGTTATCAGAGCCCTGGATGCAGGTGGACACAGCCATGGACTAAACTCATAGACTGTGCGGTCAGAAGGGACCAGTGTGATCATCCAGTCTGACCTCCTGCACAATGCAGGCCACAAAACTTCACTCACCCACTCCTGCAATAAGCCTCTAACCAATGACAGAGTTATTAAAGTCCTCAAATCATGATTTAAAGACTTTAAGATATAGAGAATCCACCAGCAAGTGAGCCGTGCCCAATGCTACACAGGAAGGCACCTCCCCCCCCATACCCCCCGCAGAGTCCTAATCAATCTGCTCCAGGGAAAATTCCTTCCTGACCCCAAATACGGTGATCAGTTAAACCCTGAGCATGTGGGCAAGTCTCACCAGCCAGACTCCCAAGAAAGAATTCTCTGCAATAACTCAGAACCCACCGCATCTCCCCTCCCTTCTTAGGCCACTGGCATATCCACCTCCAGTAGTCACAGATCAGTCAATTGCCAAACGAGGCCGTCCCATTGTACCACCCCTCCATACATTTATCAAGCTCAGTTTTGAAGGCAGTCATGATTTTTTTCCCCACAGCTCTCCTTGGAAGGCTATTCCAGAACTTTACTCCTCTGATGGTTAGAAACCTGCATCTAATTCCAAGCCTAAATGTCTTAATGGACAGTTTGTAACCATTTGTTCTTGTGCCCACATTGGTGCTGTACTCAAATAATTCCTCTCCCTCCCTGATATTAATCCCTCTGGTGTATTTATAGAGAGCAATCATATCTCCTCTCAACCTTCTTTTGGTTAGACTAAACAAGGCAAGCTCCTTAACTCTCCTCTCATAAGGCAGGTTTTCCATTCCACAGATCATCCTTGTAGCCCTTCTCTGCACTTGTTCCAGTTTGACTTCATCTTTCTTAAACATGGGGGACCAGAACTGCGCACAATATTCCAGATAAGGTCTCACCAGTGCTTTGTATAATGGCCCTACAACCTCCCTCTCTCTACTGGAAATACCTCCTCTGTTGCATCCTAGGACTAGAGCTTGGTCTACACAACCCGGTTATGTTGGTTTAACTGTGTTGCTTGGGAGGTGGATTTTTCAACACCTCTGGCTGATGTGGTTATACCAGTCAACCCTCAGTGTAGATGGAGCTATGTTAATGGAAGTCCTTCTAGAATAGACATAGCTACCACCTCTCATGGAACTGAATTGCTTACGCCCATAGGAGAAGCTCTCCCCTTAGGGTAGACAATGTCTTCTCTAAGCACTCCAATGAAACAGCTGTATCTTAAGTCCTTAAATCATGATTTAAGGAGGTAAATAACTCAGTCATAGGTTGGTGGCCTATTGCTGGAGTGGGTGGGTGAGGTCTTGAGGCCTGCATTTTGCAGGAGGTCAGACTAGATGATCGTACTGGTCCCTTCTGACCTTAAAGTCTATGAGCTGTGCCGCTGTCGCGTTGGGAATGAGTCATGAGGTTTATTGTAGGGTCTGGCTACTCTTCAATTTACCTTCAAGCATAAGTCACCAAAAAGCCGAAGGGTGATGTGAAAACACACAGCCAGCACAATTGGCGTTTCGGGTTATTAAAAAAAGGTATTGGGGCCTGGACCTTTGAAAGATAATTTCAATAGGGTTATTCACATGGTTGCGTGACCCAAAAGGGGGAAGAAAAGCTACCCACCCCCATTGGCAGTCGTTTGCATCTAGTGTGTTCCAGGAAGGAAATGGCCATGGATACCGAAATCTCTTTTCACCACCATGGCAGGTTTAAGAAACACTGACGGTACTGGTGCAGAGAGAATCTTGCAGCCTGTTCTAGACAGATTCCTCTACCACGCTCACCACCACAATATCTGACCAGCTTCAGCAATGTGGCTATTCACTGTCACATTCCTGCCACTGTGGACATGAGCAGAGATCTTTGGTGTCTAGTCCCCGACATTAAAATTCACTTTGGTAGAAAGAAAGTAAGCCCCTGTGAAGAGCTGTTTAGTGGTGTAGGTACTGGCTTGGGAATTGGAAAATCTGGGTCCCTTGTCGGCTCTACTGTGTGATCTTTGGTGAGTCATTTCCCCCTCCCATATATCTGCACATCAAGCTAGAGGTGTACGTTCCAACCCCTGCTACCACCACAGCCCATAGCCACGGACACACAATCAGTGTGAGGCTAGTGTACATGGCTAGTGTCTCAGACAGGATTGTACTGGGGCCAGCTAGACTCTCACAGCAACGCCTTGGGTTTTAGAGCATTGACTCGCTTAGAGCTAGCGTGGACATGCCTTCCTGAGCTGGGAATCTCCCACCCTCCCAATTCAAAGCATAGATCTACGTTTAGTCTATTTATATGACAAGCTCTGAGGGAGGCACTGTGTGTCAGTGTGCGTGCACATGTGTGTCAGTGTTTAAAGTATAATTTGATGGGCCCTGGAACCCTCCTAATCTCTGGGCCCCCTTCCCGTATTGTCTGGGCCCCCTTCATGCATGTGTGGGCCCCAGCCCAGGTAGGCATTTGCAACCACTTCTCAGTACCACATGCATCGGTTATCGCTCCATAAAAATATTTATAATTTTATATGGCGTTTTTGTCTATAGCAGTTATTGTCACAAACTAGCAAACACTGCATAACACAATAAGTATTGTGATTAACAACGGTGGGGCGTACGACCTGCCAGCGGCCAGGGCAGGGAGGAACATGCATTCCGCTGGATTTTTCTATTTTTAGGGGCCCCGGAACTCTGGTCCCTCAAATTTGTGGGCCCCAGAACTGCGTTCCGGTGCGTTCCCCCTTACTTTAACCCCTATGTATGTACAGCACCGAGCGCGATGGGCCTCTAGTCTTTAGCCTAATACAAAGAAAAGGTGGGAAAGAGCCACCTTGGCTTTCTGCAGCAAGGGTTTGCAGAGGGGGAAATAATTCTTTCTCTCAGCTGTTTGCGGGGCATTAAAACCCCATCAGTGTGGGATGCCATTAATAATGCAGCATTACACAAGGGGAACATTCTTGACGTACCCCCACCCGTCCCCAGCCCTAGCTTCAGCTGATGCCATCAGCGAGACTAGGCAGGATTCATTTATAACCCTATGATGCACACCAGCTCCAGAAATGAATTTCCTCCAGGACACAAAGGAGGAAAGTGTTGCTGAGATTGGAAATAACGGCCCCGGGGCCTTGAGCAGCAAGCAACAGACGGGCCTCTGGATCGTCCCTGCAGATGGTAATCCCTTTTGTGACCAGGTTAAAGGCAATACCGGGGAAACCACCATTTGTCAACTGCTTGAACGGTGCCCACCCTAAGGAGGAAGACTGCCGGCACCAAAACGATCCCTGAATCGGAAGGAAACTCGGCAGCCCACAGTTAATCACATTGCTCTGGTGGCCTCCTGGCAACACTGAGTTGCGAGAAGTCTTAGAATGGGGATGAATTTTCCCAGCACTGAACAGGTTAACCCAATAGCGAAACCCCTTATTTCAGGTGGGTCTGCAGAAACCACAGCGAGTCCTTGCAGCTCAGTGATATTAAACCCTGGCCCTCATGCATAGAAGCAAGCGGGAGGAGGAGAGGGGAGAGCTAATTGCTTCTTATGACACTATAATGGGAGGACTATTTACAGTAGATTAAAATCCAATTCATAATGAGGTATAATAACTTTGCAAACGCCAGGATTCGTCCAAGAGTGAGGCACACTACTGAGCCTCAGCGCCAAGCCGCCTTGGACTCGGGGTTCAAGGCTTGGCAATGGTGGGAAAGGTGCTTGCCAGAACACGGATGGCTTTTCCTAGTTGGTCGTCTTCCCGTAGCTTAAGCGGGGGGGGGGGGGAGGTGATTGGCTGAGTCTTCAAATAGCTGCACAGACTGGAAGGGCAAATTGCAACAGCCTTACAGAGAATGATTCACAAAGTCCCCTCCCCTACATGAATGGATTTAAGGGGCAAGTTGGTGGTTTTACAGCCAACTGTTTGGGAAATGTGAACATCATCCTCAAAATGCTCAGGCTGTTTGCCTTGCAGATCATATTGCTCTTTCTCCAGGGGAATCCTGCCTCCTATACAAAGGCCTTTAATCCTCAGGAAATAGTGAAATCTGCTTTATAATGGGGACCCTGGACCTTCCTCTAGCCCCAGGGTGCATTTTTATTAAGGGAGACCTCATGTGGCCATGAGAGGCGTACTGCTGAACTTTGGTCAAAGCCAGGACATTGGGCTCCAAGCTGAGGTAACTGGGTGGGGTTTAGAGGCCTGTCATAAGTGGGAAGTCCATCTAGATCAGGGGTCTGCAACCTGTGGCTCTGGAGCCGCATGCGGCTCTTTGGCTGCCCCCTTGTGGCTCTGGGCTCCCCCAACCACCGGGGTACCCTGCAGGAGGCCCATGCCTGGCTCTGGGCTTCCCCCAGCCACCAGGGACCCCACGGGCAGCCCATGCCAAGCTCCAGGCTCCCCCCCCCCCCGCATAAGGGGACCCTGCAGCAGAAATCCTGGCTCACCTCCCTGCACCTCCCACCAGGAGGCTACACCCATTGTGGCTCTCAAAACACTTTGTTATTGAAGGAATTTTCAAAAATGGCTCTTCTTATCTTTTGGGTTGCAGACCCCTGATCTAGATGATCTGGTGGCCATTTGTGGCTTTCAGCTCTGACTCCTATTGTGTCATATGCCCCAGGAGACAAATTCAGACTACTACCAGCAATCCACCTGTGTCAGAGAGGAAGAGGGTGGATGCTGATGTCCATTGGGGAGTCATTAGACCTGCGTGAAAGCAAGCAGCTACAAACGTCCTTCTGTTAGATGGTTTTATGCTTTAGGAAACTGGTCTGATGCTTATGTGATGGGACTTCGATTCCTTCCTCTGTCACATGCATTATGTTCTCTTTGGCAAGCCTTGGGATGCACCACTATTGAATGGTTGAAGAAGGAATTTGCCACCCACCAACCCAAGCTTCAGAAAATGTAATGGTGGAGGGTTATATCTTTTAAACAAGAAGTTTGCCCTATCCCCTTATCCAGACACTCACCTGGCAATCTGAACCCAACATCCAAATTGGCACCAAATAAACCGGAGGAAGGACTGGGGACTGAAGGGGTTGAGAGACAATTTCTGTTCACGGAAGACGAAATTCTTCTTGTGCAGAGAAGACAGCACGCAGCTAATATCTTGCTTTAAGACCTCTTTGGAGGACTTAAACACTGCATGGAGCCTTATATTGGGCTAGTTTCCAAGGGTGAATGCCACCCCTTGCATACAAACTACTAAATAAAGCTATACGGCCAACCAGCATGAAAATCTCAAATATACTCCCAGTGTTGCTTCAAGGGATTGGTGAATGGGATATAGAGACTTTTACGTCTGGGTCACCAGGCCAAATCAAGGCCTGCTTGGTAGTGACTGGAAGTGGTTGCCATCTGATGGCCTAGGTAAAATAAAGCCAGCACTCTCAGACCAGTTCCTAACAGAGAGCCCTCCACACTACTAAACTGATCTCCTTGTTGGTAGAATTCATTAGGCCGTGACCATTGAAGTCCCCTCTTGTCCTAGAAGTAGCCTCTGTGGGTCAGATTTAGGCCATTGTCATGGATAACATGTGGGGGAAGCTTGTCCTGCTATGCTTGGGCTGTGTCCTCACTCAGAAGAAGAATAAATCTGTGTCCCACACCATCACAAAAAATGCCATGGGGCATAACTGTGCTAGCTCCGTAGATGGAATAGTCCCATAGAAGTCTCCTCAGCCTTTTTCCATCCTAAAATATCTCCGCTTGGGCTCCTGCAGAGAGATGCAAGGATGAGGGGTGAGTACATGACATGATCTGCCTGAGGGGTGCCCTCAAAGCACCTGCGATGATAGGCCATGTTATGGTACTTGTCATGGTGCTACTGAAATGGAGATCCACTGAGTCACTGGCTCTAACAGGCCCCTGATTAAAACAGGCAAGGATCTAGTGGAGAAACCCTCTCAATGTGGAGGCCTTGAATCTAGGATTTGCTTCCCCTGCCCTTGATCAACAGCAGCCAGACTCTGCTGGTTTTCAGAGCACTTGCAAGGCCTCCGTGTTCACCCAGTCCTGGCAATTGACAAATTGTGGTTTGAGGAGTTTAAGAACTCAGTCCTAGGTTAGAGGTTTATTGCAGGAGTGGGTGGGTGAGGTTTTGTGGCCTGCGTTGTGCAGGAGGTCCGAGTAGATGATCATACTGGTCCCCCTCACTTTAGAGCCTGTGAGAAGGAGACGGGTTCATGAAGGCATAAGTTGGTTACTGACACAAATAGTTACTGATGGGTTAACTGATTAGGAGTGACCTGGTAACTGGGTAGGATCAGCAGTTTTCTGTTCATATAATCTATGGAGAGCCGCAGTTAAGAAATTGAAACACATGAGAAAATGAACAGCAAGAGCTTTGAGATGTTGCATGGCAGGGGTTGCAGCCATTTTCATTCCCCCAGGAACTCTCTTGTGAGTGTCCTCATTGAAGGTGAAATTCACCTCTGCATGGACGGCTAATGCACAAGACCCTCAAAAGAGGGCTTCAGTGATACCTGGGCCTCATCCTGTCCCCCTGTACAGTGAGGGAATGACACTCTTCCAGCAGATGCTATTGTCCCTTTAAGTGATCCCCATGGAAGGGGATAGTCTAAGGGACCTCACCCAAACTGTACAAGTCCAGCACTCTTAGGGTCCCCACAGCCTGTCACAGGCAGAGTGGAAATGACTCACTACGCAATGCTATTGCACCATGAGTAGTATTTTCTTTAAAAAAAAGAATATAGGATTCAGCCATCTGCTAGGCACTTATTTATATTATGGTAGCACCTCTGGGCTCTAATTGAGATCAGGGCCTCATTGTGCTAAGCACTGTAAAAGCACCTACTGGTAGATGATCCCTGTCCCCAAAGAGCTTACAATTCTAAATAGACAAAGGGTGGGAGAGGAAATGACTTTCCTTGGGTCATACAGCCGAACAGAGTCAGGAATGGAACCCAGGTGCGATAGTGCTAACACCATATACAACACTGCCCCTCACTCCCTCCCACGAGAGAGACAGCCCTCATCACCTTATCATCTGAGTAGCTGGATAGCAATCACCCCTGCCCCTGGTTGCACTGTGAAACAGCTGCCAGACTAAAAAAAAAACCTACTGCAATCCATTCGTCAATACGTAATTCTGTCAATCACCCTGATGGACCATCAATATCTCCATCTCGCCGCTGGCAAGTCAGAGGACAAAAAAACCCTAAACTATGAAATATTTATGATTTCTTAGGGGACATTTTCATTTTCCCCTATGCAGCCATTTCCACAACGCCACCCATGAGCTGCTGAAGGTGCTAAGATGTCTGTGGGAAGGGTGAAATTGTAAAGGCTACAAAGATTCAAACATTTCCCTTCTCAAAACAAGTTGCAGAATCATTGGACCCAAAGACGGGAAAGTTCAGTTTTTTCCCATTTAGTCCATTTCCCTGTTGGAAAAGGTCTGTTCCCCACAGTGGGTTTCATGCGGTGTTTTCTCCAATCTGTCTTAAGCAATGATGTTTCCACCACTTCCCTTGGGACAATATGCCGCGCCCCAGTACATCTCACTGCTGCAAAGGTTGTCGTTCATGTTAATAGCAGGCTCGGCTGTGAGCCTGCTACTTGCATTTGCTCACAGGAGGAGTCTCGTTGAAGCTGTTGGGAGTAGTCTAGAAGTGAGATATTATTTAGCATGAGTGGTGGCACAAGAAGGAGGTATCAGGTCCAGGTGGTCATCCATGGGGACATTATCCTGGTGACACCATAACTCTCCTAAGGGAAGGTCTATACATGAGTAGGTCGTGTGAGCTCTCTGTGGGGGTAAGATAGGAGTTCAACTCTTTGGTGGGTGCAAATTCCAAAGGCAAGGACCACCTGCTAAGAAAGTCTTTCCTTCTGTCCCCCCTGCCCACCCCAAAAATCATGTAAACTTTCCCTTTGCTCAGTTTAGCTCAGCCATTATTCCGTCAACTGCCCAAACAAATTCCTCTCCCTCCTTTGGGTTTACACCCTACCAGTGTTTGCTAGGGGGTTATCATGCCCCCTGTGGACACCTCTTCGGTTGGGACCAGCTCCGCAGCTGGTGTAGCTCCATGGACTTTGATCAAGCCACACTAGTTTATACGGCTGAAGGCCTGACCCTATGTTTTTATATCTTGTCGTTTTCCTTCTCACATCAATCCCTACAAGCCCTCCGTCCTTTTCGTGGATCTTCTTTCAATTTCTTCCCATAGAGTTCATGGGTATTTTTCCCTCCAAACTGGGAAATCCACTGTCTTCAAAAAGCAGATAATTTCTAATGTTCCACATCTACCCACCAGTCTTGCTGCGTGCACATAAAGGACAGAGTACAGACTTATTACTTCAGATTTTATCTACTTAGGCAGCTTGTTTCTAACTAGCCTGGTAAAACTGGAGTCTACAGGCAAGGCTGACTTGCAACCGTTCCTGCACATTGCACAACTGAGTCAATGGGCCACAGAAAGAGGACTGAAAGGGGCATCACTTCTGAGGTGAAGAGGTCTTGGTCACAGGGCCCCAAGGGTAACATAGCCCTCTTCCTGAAAAGGAAACAAACAGCGTCAGAAGATTCCCTAGGGGATTAATGTACTAGATCTAGACAATAGGAAACACCACGGATAGCCATGCTGTATGTCTACACAAGTGAGGAAAGTGTCCCAGTCAATTCTCTGAATTCTGATCTGGTCTGGGGCCGTTGAGTGGTGCCTAGATATCTAATATGATTTGGACAAGACAGCTAGATAGCAAAGCATGTGACAGGAACAGCATCTCCTGTTCCAATGGCTAGCGGAGGGAGCATGAATGAGTGAGATGCTCACGTTATGGAGGATACAACCTTAATCAACACAAGAGTATGTATGTCCAGATTGCAAATGATGACCCCTCCAGAAGCTGAGCACCTCCCACACTATGGTGGGTGAATGGCAGATGGGACAGACCCCAGATGAGGAAATATTGAGAGCAGCACCCCTCGAGTCACACCAAGGTGTCACTAGTGTGAGATTTCTTGGCCACAGACTGAGCCAATTATCTACTAGTGAAAAAGATGCTTTTTAATTCATCAGTATTTAGAAGGAAAACATGACTTTCCCCCTCTGTTTCCATTCCCCATGTGAGTGTGTGTGAGAGAGTTCGAATGAAACAGAGGGAGAGATGAAAAGGTAAATGGGTTGAGAGAATGGAATTGCATCTGGATTGGAGAGAGAGCCAATGGCTACCGCCCAAGTGAAATTCCAACTTTATGAGCTAATAGGCTTTTCCTAACCAGCATTCACTATTAACTTCAGCACTGGCTCAAAGCCCATGGCCTCAGGCAGGAGAGAAGCAGATCTCATAGACGGTAAATGTTAATACTGCTTTAACACTGTAATAACCTAAAAGGTGGATGCAAGAGCTGGCACATTAACTTCTCTTTTTCATCCTTTAACACGTTTTGGGGTAATATGAATAATAAATATTTGAGCTCATGAAGGTTAACGGATTGCTAGCGCTGGGGACAGCCGTTCCCGGTTTATGAGCAAGCCAGTGTAAGTAGCTGTAGCACAAGCTATACACATCTAGTCTTGAAATGTCAGGGTTCTTGGCTCTGATCTGGCCAGGAGGCCTCGCTGATCTGACTTCAGATAAAATAAGCTTGGGACTAGGTTTCCAAGGGGGCCATGGAGTCTTCATCCCTGGAGGCTTTTCAGAACAGGTTGGACGAACACCTGTCAGGGACGGTCTAAGTGTACTTGGTACTGCCTCAATGCAGAAGGCTGCCCATGAGGACCTTTTGAGGTCCCTTCCAGCCTCGCATTTCTGTGATTCTGTGTCAGGACTTGCTGCATGAGTTTTTTGTTTAAACCGTGAGAAAGAACAGGCATTTGCTGTGTATTATAACAGGGATGTTTATTAGCATTTATTTGTACTACAGACGCATTTATAAGCCCCACTGAGTGAACCAAGGGACAGTCTCCTAGCAGGAGAGTCCCCCACCCCAAGGAGATTACAATCTAAATAGGAAAAGCAGGGTGAATATCCCCGTTTTGCAGCTGGGGAGCTGAGGCAGAGAGAGAGATTAAGGGACTTACCCAGGGTCAGACACCAAGACTGTGGCAAGGCTAGGAATTGAGCTCTGATCACCTGAGTCCAAGTTGAACATCTTAACTACAAGATCATCATCCTTGTTTGAGGGGCAACAGTAAGAATTAACAAGAGTTTAGAGATTAGCTATGGAGCTACAGAAAGAGACCCAATCCTGATGCTTTTACTTAATCACTACTCAAACGGCCTCATTTTCATCTGACCCTCAACCTATCCTGCCTTTGTGCTTCCTCTGCTTCTTATAGGTGTAACTGCTGTGATATATATATATATAACTACCAGACTGCACCTCTTTAGGCCTCCAAATGACCTTGGTTTCACTCCCAAGTAGTTGCAGGAGAAAAAAGGGCAGATGCAATTATTTGTGCCTGAAAACCGGGTACAGAAAGGCCAAGCTTTTAAAAAAAACTTCACTGAAGTCAGTAGAAGCGTGCATGCATTGTGTGCAGAGCTCTGCATTGGAATTTAAAGCTATCACTTTAAGAGCAGGGGGTCCTGGTCCTGCTGGCAGGATTTGGGGCTCCATAGCAAAGTCAGTTTGCAAAGAGACATGGGAAAGCAAAGGGGGGTGAATTGTGCCTCTCTGCCTTAGGGAGCAGCCTGTTTTCTCTGGTTTTGGATTCTTGTGCGTTATCATTCTGAATTCTAATTTCTTTTTCTAGTCCTATTTGTTTTTATCTGATTGTTCTGAGTGTATGATCTGAATGTAACTGCATGTACCTGACTTTATTATGGGGGAACTAAGAATGGCTCTTGAGTAAAAGTCTCCATCTGCTTTCACGCAACTTTGCTATTAAATCTGGTGTCCCAAGAATGGTTTGAATGACTTTGTGACCCGGAGTTGTATGAGCTGGGCAGTTAGATTCTAACTGAGAAGTGTCCCCTTTTCGGAAGGAGAGGGCAGGATCTACTGCTCAGGAAAGCAAAGAAAACATTTTGAGGAAGGAAGGTGTTGCACATAAGTGATTTGTCATGTTTTCTCCTAGGTCTAGATCATGGAGACCATCCATATGGAAACTATTAACCACAGTTGGGGCAAAAAAAGGTGGGTGCTGGCTGTGTCTGGCAAAATGCTAGTGTACCTTGCTGCTGAGTGAGTGTTACAGGTCCCACTTTGCGCCTGGTCAACACAAGGTAAGAATCAATTACAGCCCATTCATGGTAAACCTGACTGTTTAACTAAAGCTGGCTCTTCTCTCTGGAGATCCTCTGGTTCAAGCCCCAATATGGTAGCCATCACATAAGTAGAGGGGAGCCACAGCTGGATCTGTAATGCACTCATGCCCTCTGTGGTTATGAATGGGTTGCAGGAGGTCTGTGGAAAGGACAGAAGACAGGCTAGCCTTCAGGGTTGTGTAGCATGATCCAAACAGGGTGGCTGAGTTGGGCGGAGAGTTGTGTGTGCAGGAATGAAGAGGAGACAGCAGGTTTGGGGAAAGGACAATTACATCCCTCCAGAGAGGAAAGAGGTTGGCAAAAGGGTGACTGCAAAGATGCAGCTATAAATATGATGCAACTGACTAAAGAGAGAGGTAGGATGGAGACCTTGGGAAGCCATGATTGTTCAGGATGAGTGGCTGAGAAAGAGAGAGCTGGGTGTTTGCAACTATGGGTCCCTCCCTCTCACAGATTTACCAGCTGAGGGTTGGACTCTAGGAATTTACCTCCTATGCACACACAGTTTGTCTCACTGGGGCCTGTGGATGTAACCAGCATCTGCAAACTGGCGTGTGCCTGGGGCATGTTTTGGGGATAGGCCTGATGAATACTTGGCTCGCCTGGCGGGAGGCGGTGTTTTGGGCATACTTAGTTTACGTGTGTATATACGGACATATACGAAATGCATGTGTCGGGTGCATACTAGTGCAGACTGAATGCTCAACACGTGTGCACACGCGTTCGTGTGCCCTGGCCTTGGTGCATTTGCCTTTCAGTTTGCTCCCTGTACTGTGAAACCGGAACGCGGCTTTGCCTGCATACCTCTTTTCCACGTCGCAATCCTTTGGGGATATCAAGGGCAAGCCAGAGAAGGGTTACCTGGAGAGAAGAGTTGCTAGGCAACCAAACACCCACCACCCCCAAGCACCACAAACTCAAAACTCGTTCCAGGCCTGCAACCAGATTAGCATATTAATGAGGCTGTAATTTCCCTGGAATTGTCTGCACGTACATGCTTGCTCTCAGCACACTGGCCCAGGAGTTTGCTATGCAAATAAACTGCTTTTACAGGCTGTGGCTTAATTAACTCATCAAGTTCATCTTCCTAACAGAAAAGGCAGAGTAACTGCAGATTAATGGACTTGTGTTTGCTCTTCTCTCTCTCTTTCCCCCAATCCTCCCCTTCTCTAGCTAAGCCCAAATATGCTTCCTCCCTTCTCTGACACCGCTCAGTAGAATGAAAGTAAAGTAAAATCTCAGTCATGCAGAAGAGCTAAATTCAAAGAGGGCCAGTCCTGCTTCCATCAAAGTCAATGGGAGTCTTCTTGAAGAGGAATGGGTTGGGTTGGGCCTTGGATGATAGCTACATCCTCTGAGTCTGACAGGTGAAAGGTTTATAGGTGGGGTTTGAAACTTTGTGATGTTGTCTCTTTAAAGCGTCCCCCTCCATTCTGGTTGGTTTTTAATATGGGGGGATTGTTTGGGGGGAGGGGGTTGACCCACCATTTCTAGCCAAGCTTTGGCAGTGATATTTAATCTCCAGCAGTGTTGCGTCTGGGAGAGAGGAAGAGAGAGAGGAATTCTCCTGGCCTGCCTGTTAATTAGAAATGCCAGTCTTGGCTGCCTCCCACACTAATCAACTTTCTCTAGTTCTTGACATATCACCAAAAAGAAAAGAGAATTCACAGAAAATCACTGAGAGAAAGTTAATATGGTGGTGACTCTTTATTCATCTGTGAACTTTCAAACGGCAGGTTCCTTTGAACACTGACTGAATTGTATGTGTCTTCTCTTGTACAGACTTCCCCCTCCTCCTCTCCACTGCGCTCACACTTTCTTCTTCCTTCTCTTCACTAACTCTCTGATTGCTCAATGGAGGTGAGGGGAAGAATTTTCCATGGAACAAGAACTGTTGGGTTGCCCTTCATCACGTACCCCTCCCCAGATCCTTCAAAATTACTTTACTTTGGAATATGCAATTAAATTTGCCATACAGAACAAAAGGTCCCAGAGGCAGTTTTCAAAGAAACTCACTATTTTGTGCTGAAAGAGTTGATTTTTTTTTTTTAGGTTTTCAGAGGCTAGGTGTTCAGCTGATGGAGAACAACATACACCTTTGAGTTCAGTGAACAGCTTACATCAGATGAGGATCTGGCTCTGAATGGCTACTTAATAATTTAGTTATAAATAATTATTTACTATTTGCCTGGAAGTCCAAAAGAGACCATGTGAGGGGTTATGCAAACACATAGTAAGAGTCAGTCCTTGCCCCAAAGGTGCAGGCTGATTAACGAGACAGTGAAAGGGTGGGTGGAGATATGGGCATAGTGAGGAGAAGTCTGGCCCCAGGTCACCTGGGAGATGACATATCGCAGTGTCTTGCTCACTGAAGCACCATAAAACAACGTTGCTCTGAAACTGACATTTTCAAAGTTGGTTCTTTTTCTAGAAAGAGCTCGATCCTGCCAGACACTGAGCCAGCTAAGCACTTACGGGTGTACTTTCCTGAAAGTGGGTGAGTCGCCCCAGTGAATCCAGCGCAGGACTGAAGACTAGGTTGCTACCCATCCAGTTTTTACCCAGACAGGCCCAGTTTTGGGTTTCTGTGGCCAGGAGCCATTTCCATTTGCCAGGTGTCTGCTTTGTGGGAGCTATCAACTCTAGGGTGCCACCCAACCCAAAAGCCTGGCTACCATGGTGGACACCAGATCATTAACCTGCACCAACCCCTGCTCAGCAGAGCTACCTCCTCCCTGCAGGCAGTCACCTAAAGATGATGGAGCAAGAAATGGAGCGATGAGTCAGTGACAGAGGTGGGGCCTAGGGGAAGAGGCGGAGTGGGGGCGGACCCTCAAGGGAATAGGATGGGACATGGATGGGTCTTAGGGTGTGGTTACCAGCAATTAGGAAAGTGGCAGCCCTGTATAAGGGCATGTTTACACTGCCAGATGCTGCATAGGCCTGCACAGATAGATGCAGCAGGATTGATTGAGTGGGCAGTGGAGACCGCCCAATCGGTCCTGGAAGTGCTCTGTGGTTGAAGTAGTAAATCAACCCTTGCTGCTGTCTCTGAGAAACTGGTTGGGCACTCCCCACATTTACCTGGAAAATGTGCTTTTTAGCCCTGATTTCAGCTTGTTTATAACATCACGTACAACGCTGCTATGTGCATTTTGCCATCGTGATAGTGATGATCAGCAAATTATGAGTTTGAAATGCTACTTCACAAGACACGGGTTGTACAAATATTACTACAATGGTGTGCAAGGTGTGAACACGGGGGTGCCATTCTGTCACACTTGGCTTTCAACAGGTCCTGCAATTTCTCGGCTCCTCTGAAAAACAGGTTGATGGTTAATGTGCCTCAGTCTGGATTTTGATGTTACCTTGAGGAAGCATGGAAATGTGTGGTTTTCTTCTGTCTCATCTTATCCCCCTCCACATTTGGATGTGTTTTAAAGGCCAGTTTGGGGAATGGTCCTTTGTAACATGGGCTCTTTCAGTATAATGGATACAGGGCCTGCCCCAAAGCTTGATGTTCTCGTCATCCATGGGCTGTGGATCAGGTCCATAAACTGGGTGGCAAGAGAGGAACTATTTAGAGTGGGCCAAAGGGGGGTTGAGATGAAATTTTAGCGACTTCAACTGACTTCAAAGGCAGCATTTAACCGAACAGCTGCCTTTCAAGAAACGCTTGCTAACCATGATGTCCCTTCAGGCTGGATTGTGCACGCTGGTGAGCACTTACTCAGAATAGTTGAATGAAGTGAGAAGTACTACTTCACTTAGTAACTCATCCCCAGGGTGAGTAACGAAGACACAATCTAGCCCTCACTGAATAGAATTGTCCCACACAGGACTTCCCTTGAAGTCTTTTTGCTGAAGGATTTGACTGGACAGAGTCCCAGAGAATATGCTGTACTTGGAAACCATCCTGCGCTGGCAGAGAAATGGACTAGCTGACCTAACAGGTCTTTTCCGTCTCTAATTTCTGTAGTTCTGTGATTCATCCCGCTTATATAAAAGCACTTCCTCCATGGTGTACCCGGCACAGGGAACGAATGATACTAAGTAATCTACCTTCATTTCGTCTCCTCGTTGTTGGAGATGATGAGAGGTGAGGGTTGTTTCTACCATGACATTACCAAAGCAATGGAATAAAAAGGGACCCGGGGAATCAGTGAAATATCAGAAAAAGAAGAGGCTATTCACACCAGCCGGGATAGCATGATGCACTAGGGACATACTCTCAGACCCGCTCTTACCATCTCACCTCAGCCCAGGAGAATGTACATGGATACTCATGAGATAGCCCACGTGTGGAAAGACACAAATAGGTGGCCCTGGCTGGTCATGGCTGAGGATCACAAGCAGTTGTGAAAATATTACTTATTCTAGTCAGCTCCCCTGCTGAAGGAAGGACGGAAGGGTGGTCTTGTGGCTGAAACTCTAGTTGAGTGATCCAGAAAGCCGGGTTCAATTCCTGCTCTATCGCAGTCCTGTGTAACCTCATGCAAGTAGCTCCATCTCTCTGTGCCTCTGTTCCCATCTGTAAAATGGGGACGATAGTGTTTCCCCTTGCTGTTTAGATCAGCAACTCTTTCGCATTGCTAGAAGTATGTACAGCACCACGTGCAGTGGACCCCTGGTCTTGTCTGGGGCTCCTAGATGCTATTGTAATAAGAGTTCATCGTTAATAAAATAGATCTGGTCTAAATTGCATGTTGCAACAGGAGAGTAAGCAGGCTGTGGCAACCTGGGTGGGAGGGAAAAACCAGTTTTCTTTGTAAGTTTTGGTTTTAAATAGCTATAAATAATAGTCCCTGAGCTTCATCTTCATGCCTCCAGTATACAAACAGCAGCTGGCTTGGTGTGAAGAGTGACTCTTCCAGCTCCAGAGACTGCATCTCAGAAGTTCTCGCTCTCTTTGATTTGCAGGCCTGAGGGATACCAAGCCCCCACTCCCCCCTTCAGCCCCTCCCCCCCCACCGGTCCATTGTTGTGATGACATATTTACTGCTGCTTCTCCCTCATTTATAAGTAAACCCAACCCGCCTATTTCTCTCTTTCTCTGCTCATCTTCCCAAATGCCCCAGAAGGTTTTCCAGTGGTTCTCCATCATCTGAAACTTTCCAAGGCTTTTATAAGTGGTTGTGGATAATGTTATAGGGTTAAATGCTATTCCCTTGCCTTGCACAAACCTCAAGCAACTGGGATTTGTGCAAACCAGCTAAAATGGCATGTGTATGCTAATGGGACTATCCTGGCAAAGTCGCATTGCTCTTATGCCACACTAACCCCATAGTGCTGATGAAACCCACAGCAACAGAATGGGTTTTCTCATTTGTGTAGAAATACTTCCTGAGTAAACATAAGCAGGTCAACAGAAGCATTCTTGTGCCAATAAAGCAGTATCAGCATCGGCCACTTCCCGGTTCATTCCTGTCTTTCTACTCTTGAAATCAATAGGAAACTTCACAAAGGTAGTCAGACCACGTCCTATGTTTTGGGCAAACCTGCGTCTTTGTTGGGTTGTTTCCGGCTTGCCTTATTTTTCCTTAAAGATGTTGCAATTATCTGATGATTTGATCGTGGAAATGGGGAGCAGATTCTTTGGGGTATTCATCTTGAGGTGGAAGAGGTTCCCTTTCCCTTCCCCATCATTGTGTCGGTTCAGCAGCGTGGGCAAGAAGATGAGTTAAGCTCATCAAATTAGTCGCTACAAACACCAGTTTTTATTATGGACCTTCCTTCTGTTGTGAATCCCTTGCAAACCAACCTTAACTTTTGCTAACCATTTTATTTGTGTAAGTGTTCTTCATGCAGATGAATGTCATTGTCTGGGTTGTTTGCACACTGTTCACTTCCACTACTCTCTGTTCACTGTTTGTGTTGCATGAGAGGGGACCTAAGTCACATGATATCATTTCCACTCCCTGATTAGATGACAAACTTGATAAACAAGGAACTAATGAAATACATGTGGAAAATGAGAAATATCATGCATTCTGGGAGGAATCTTCAGCTGGAAACTTTGGGGATCCATGAGAAATTTCATGATTAATCCATAGCCCTCTGCCTCCTCACAAATACTACAACTCCACTAACACCAGCAAAACTAACTCACCGCTCTTATTTGTGGCTCATTTGCTATATTATTCAAAAAGATCAATCAAGAATTTGTTTTCATCAAAAATGTCAGCTAAGGAAAGAAGTTTGGAGGTGATAGTGTTAAAGGGGGACTGCGAGTGGGGTTCAATTCCTCTCTACAACTAGCTACCTACATGCCCCAGCTGCAAGTCACTTGATCTTTCTCTCTCTGCCTCCAGTCTCTATCCTGTGTGATGGGGAATCAAGCTACTTTGCCTGATGGGAATATTGTGATGGTGTCAGATACTATGCTGATGGAAGACACTATGTCTAGATGTGCTTAAAGATGCACAGGCAATAGATATGTTGAGTAAGAAGGTGCAATTTTTCACCCAGAACTTGATCCTGTTGCAAATCCACACTTAAAAGTCCCATTGATTTCACCATAAATTGTGCAACAGCATAGCCATCTTTCTGACTAAAGCAATCTCTCCATGCTACTTCTCCTTGCTAAAAGAATGCAATGAGGTGAGGGATATATATGTCTGGTTCTATGTACTTGCCAGTGCTGGAAGAAAATGAGGCAAACTTTATTTCCACTTGTGGATTGGAATTAAAAGCAAAAACCAGTCCTTTATCTGAGGAAATTCAGGGTCTGATCCCAAACCATTAGTCAACAAGAGTTTTGTCATTTACATCATTAGGAACAACAGTGGGCATGATCGGCTTATGTTTCTCCTCTATTTGTCAAACATGTTTATTTGGTTGCTCTTAGGAACTTTCATTAAATGTATTTGATTTTTTTTTTACTCTTATTTTTGTGTTTTAACAAATGATGTGTTTCATCCCATTTTGAAAGAAACTCAATATAAATCAAAACAAACAAGGAGTCTTGTGGCACTTTTAAAGACTAACACATTTATTTATCACATGAGCATTTGTGGGAGAGATGCCGCTTTGTCGGACGCTTGAAAATGGAAAGAAAACAGTATAGGAAAGAGGGATAAATTACTTATTTATGAATTCTCAACCATTGCTATAAAATATAGTTAAAATTCTCTGAAACAAATACCTTAGCTATCCTGTAAAGCCATTGTTAAAGGATGCTCAGAACCTTGAATTCTAGATATTTGTGCCCACCACTATAATTTAAAAATAGAGTTGTTGGGGTTGGTTTGTTTTTTAATTTCCAAATAGATTTTTGCACTTTTTTATACAATACCATTTGAAGTCTATGATTCCACAATATAGATTCCTCCCTTTCTTTTCCATAATCTCTTCTTTGAAAGGATGGTTTAAATATTTTTCTGAGAGTAGACAATTCTTTAATCAAGTAGGAAAAAAAGCAGAACAGCTGGAAGCGGAAGCTAGACAAATCTAGAAATCAGGTGCAATTTTTTTTAAAACAGTGACAGTAACCAGTGGAACAATTTACCTAGGGATGCTGGATTCTCTGTCACTCATAGTCTTTAAATCAACACTGATACCTTTCTAAAAGATATATTGTAGTTCAGATAGAAGTGATGAGCTTGATGCAGAAATTATCAGGCAAGAGTTTGTCACCTGTGCTATGCAGGATGTCTATAGGTGATCCTAATGGTTCCTTTTGGCCTTGAAATCTACGAATCTATTGACATTCGGGGTTTAAATAGCAGCAGCTGTTTCTGTGCTGCTCCTAGTTCTCATAAGCATTTGATATAATATATCCATATTGTGCCAATGCATACTAATGTTCAGAGACATTTGCGGTACTCCGAGTGATGCTTCGGAGACAGCCAGGTGTCAGATTGAGTCAGAATCAATGATACACCTGTCCCACACACCAGACCAGGATTTCTCAACTAATCCAGTGGTTTCTGCAGGAGTTTTGCCCCCTAAAACAATTGATTTTTATTCCTTATGACTCTGAAAAAAATTAATTTTGAATACGAGCCAATGGGGTGCTGTTTTCCTGAGTCTGCAGACAGACAGAAAGCATTAGGCAGAGCCTAGGTTCAGAGATGGTCAACAAGAAGAGTTAGAGGCATGGGGAAAGCTCCATTTTAACAGCAGTTGAAAAGAGTGGGATTTCAGATCCTCAATTCTCACGTTAATTATTTAATACGCTATTGTTCAGTATCACAAAGAAACTGACAATGAGGGCCAACTTCTGCTCTCAGGTAGCCTCCATGTAAGCTAACAGAAACAGCAGGGCAAAGCAGATTGGCCAGGACTCTGGGGGCTTTTCACCTTCCTCTGTAGCATTCAGAACAGCTCACTTGCTGGTGGATTCTCTGTATCATAAAGTCTTTAAATCGTGATTTGAGGACTTTAAGAACTCAGTCCTAGGTTAGAGTCTTATTACAGGTGGGTGAGGTTTTGCGGCCTGCATTGGGCAGGAGGTCAGACTAGATGATCATACTGTTCCCTTTTGACCTCAGAGTCTATGAGTCCACGAGCATGCAAGCATTTGCCAAGATAGGGCTTGATTTTTTCCTCCTGTCATATGTAATGGCCAAGATCCAATTGATTTTCAGGGTGCAAATACAGACCCAGGATATGGAGGGCTCTTTTTTGTTTTCTCAGGCCAGTTTACATGTGGAAATGTTGGTCTCCCATTTTATTTTGGATTGAGATTCCTGTGCATCTGGAAAGTCTTTTGATACTCATGGCCCTCAATAGGATTTTTATGCAAATCTACTCATCAAACTTGTATGGCCCAAGCCCAGTCTACCAACTCTGACTCATCTGAATGGTCTGTAGTCCTTTTGCTAAACTCATTGAATACAAATGTCTAATAAAGACAAGGGGATAATTATGGTTTGCTATTAAATCACCTTTGTATTGAGAGAGCCAGGGTCAGGCCATGTGTGTCTGTGTGTGCACATGCACGTTTCATATAAGGCTGGATCCAAAGCTTTTTTAGATCATTGAGACTCTTGTAATTTATTTCAATAGTGTTGGGTGAAGCTCATAGTGTTTTTGATAGGGCCAAATTGACATCTGGTCTTAAGAAGTTGATCTCCAGTGAAATCTATGACTCTATTGATGCTTCTTACTGTAGGGTGCAGTTTGTTCCCATCCCTTCCAAATTATGGACATCAGCAGTGTGTAAATTCTGCTTTCGACATGTACAGACAGGGTCTCACCCCCTCATTATAACTGCACTCAGAACCAGTTTGAAATGTTACCTCTTGATTTAAAAACAGTGTAGCCCCACCACATCTCTGAATCCCAGTTAAGGTGTCAGGGAAGAGGAAATGTTCAGCTGAGGGTGGAGTGGGATGAAAAGGCTCTAGGAGAGGTAGCAGAGAGCCTGGGGGAGGCCGGCATTCTTTTTGGTGACATTTTCCCCTTGGCTTTTCTGCTCTAGCAGGGAGCGAAACCCTCCCTTGGAAATGGGAAAGGTGAAGGTGTCTCAGCGCACTCTTCTTCACCAGCCCTGGGTGAATTAGTGCACCGGTGTCCACCAGACCCCACTCCAGGGATTATAAACTGCTAGAGGAACGGCTTTAAATAGAGAAACAAAGGGATAGAATTGGATAAACAGAGGAGAATCTTTGCCTACCTGTGTGGTTCTTATTCCCTTCAGCAATGTGTCTAAGGTGACTTCCACCCTGCCCTTCCCCGCAGAAGGGCTCGCGGGCAGGAGAAGGGAAAGGTGCATGTAGCAAAGTGGGGGTGACCCCTAACTGCATCATCACTAACTGGCCCCTCTCTGTACTGGCAGGAGGTGGCCTGCAGACCCAGGCTGTGCGGTTTGATCCAGGGGTGCCCACATTTATTGGTGTCATGGGCAGGAAACCGAGCCCCCCGTGTGACTGGAAGGACTCTGCTTTCGGGAGGTCATCACAGAGAAAGGGGGATTGTTCCTACCGCGGAAGAAGGGGCTTTCCCAGCGAAATTCGCTTCCAGAGCTCCCGGCAGCCGACAGCCCCTTTATGGGAGGAATTTCGCTCTGGAGGCGCTGGAAGATGGAGAAGTGGGGGCGGTTCCTCCAAGGAAAACTCTTTCAAATGGGATGGCCCCTTTTAAAAAGCAGGTCGCCTGGATGGAGAGGGAGCGAGCAACAAGAGTGGGTGTGAGCCGGACAGACGGCCAGCCAGCCAGGCGGGGCTGAATGAGAACCCGGCCCCCAGGCCAAGCTGGGACTCCCCCGCCGGGAAATATAGTCTGGGCGAAATCGGAGAACTTTAAATCTTTCTGCTTTCTGAGCCTGCCGGGGAAAAAAACTCCTGCTCAAAGGGAGCGAGCTGCTTTGTAACCGGAATGTGATGTTTCTCCCGGTTCTGTCTCCCCGCGCCGAGGCGGGGTAGAAACGACACAGCTCTCGCAAAGGGCAGCGGGCTATGCAAAGAGCTCCGGTGAATATCATTTGAACCTGATTACTTATGAGCCGGATTGTGGTGTCTACTGGGTGCACGGATCGCTGTCCTACCCCCGCGGGGGCCGGGGCTGGCTGGTTCCCCGGCCCTATAGAAAAGTTGCACTGCGAATCGGTAAAGTTTGCGGGGACTTCTCTCCTCTCTGTCCTCCCCCGGGTCAGGGCTTCAATTACCCACCCAAAATGAATGGGAAATTGAAAATTAACCTCCGCTTTATCTCCCACCCTCCCCGTTAGTCCTGCCACCTGATGCAAACCACTCCAACCGCCCCACGTGGCTACCTGTTTAATTGCTATGTCGCTTTAAAATCATTGATGAACGTGCGTCTGTGTGTGAAAGAGTTAGGGAGGTGGGGTGAGAGAGAAAGAGAAACAGAAAAAGAGAGAGAGAAATTCGTTTAACTATGTTTCTGTGTGTAGGTAGGTAGAAAGAAAGAAAGAAAGAAAGAAAGAAAGAAAGAAAGAAAGAAAGA